>VYXH01010611.1:25300-40743 GCA_013397275.1 Burhinus bistriatus
GAAAGAAAGAAAGAAAGAAAGAAAGAAAGAAAGAAAGAAAGAAAGAAAGAAAGAAAGAAAGAAAAGAAAGAAAGAAAAGTAGAAGCACAGTTCCTCTTCCACAGCAGGCACAATTTGGAGACTGTGCTCACTCTAGAGAGGCTGAACACTCACAGATTTCGTTGTCTTTTGCAGGGGCTGCAGGCACTTTGCAGGCCTAGCTGTAAGATGACAGTTTCAATCTTTTTTGTGTTTTAAAGTTTAACTGCAACAAAAATTGAGTAAGACTGCAAAGCATGTTAGGCATTTACAACCTGTCAATCCTTAAATGTTCAGTCCTGACTGATTTAAGAATCAACTGTAGGAAATTAAAATAAAATAAAAGAAAAAACAATAGCCATCTAAAACTTGACTTAGAAGCTACATCGCTATTGACAGGTTTTGCCTCCTTTAAAAATACTTTTAAAATCAACTTCTCTCTCAGCCAGCAATAGGACACACTGTGAAAGTTTACTGTTGAGTCAGACTAGTTACGAGAAACAACCACTTCAATCTATAGCGGCCTGAGCCAGCTGGCAAGACCCTTCAAGACACATGCTGAAATGTCCTTTCAGATTGCTCTGTGCTCATTCTCTGTCTGTGCCTTTCTCACAGCGTTCTGTTCCTGGTGCAGAACAATCTGGCAGTAACTTTGACTATTGCTAGCTGAAGTCTGGCAGAAAAACTACTTACCTTGGGTTGAGCTATTGTGAGTCACATCCTCTGTGTTTGCTCATTCCCTACTTAAGCAAAAGAATGTTGTCTAGCAAAGTCTTACAAGCTTTGACCCACTAGTACATTAACATACTGCAGAAAGAACCAGGGAAGTGCACAAAGCACATTCATTAACTGATAAACCCCCAAATAATTTTTTAAGATGGAAATGAGTATAGAAAAATAATTCAGCTTTCCTAGATACATGTTCTTTTCATGATTCAGTGTCATAAACACCCGTCTTATAAAATGAGAGCCATAAACAGGAAAAAGCAGAATAGAGCATACATCGTTCTCTTCCCCTCAGTTATTTAGCACTATTCTAAATTCTTTGTCCACGTCTGCAGCGTATCAGGTCACAGCGTAGAGGTCTTCGAACTGGAACTCAAACATGACACAGAAAAATCTCCTAATTTGGTATCAGGAGCTCTTCCCTTTATTCACACAGTACCATGCCCAAGATAATCTACACTACTGCTGAATGTAGGATAACATGAAACCATATGCAATTCAGGCCCTAGACCCTGACCATAGCTGGCCCCTCGTTCGAAGTTATCTGTTACAGAACTACTTGTAGCATCAGTTTTCTGTGTTTTCATGCAGCACTGGAAAAATAAAAGGGCAAACAGGTTGGCTAATGAAGTTCCAGCAACTGAACATTTCTCCTCAGGACTGCAACTCTGGATTGTATCAGTTGGTCTCTTATTAAATTATTTAAAACACACACACATACAAGGTTATGTCAGTTGTGTTTCTTTGAATCAGTACGCTATAGGCAAGATCCATGATGTCAAGATACAGAATAAACAGTTATTTTTCTGGCATGATAGCATTATTTCCTGAGGAAAGTAAAATATTTTAATATATGATAAAATAGCCGAATACTGGAAGAATCTCCCCTAAAAGCAAGAAGCGCTTGTTCTTTATCACATACAGAGCCTCATCCTGAGAGATGCTGAGCAACTGAAAATCCCAGGTACACAGTCCATCTCAAATTCACAGCTAAAATCATGGTCCACATCAGTTTGTGATAGAGTCCTGATCCTGTTGAACTGATGCGGACGAAGATTTCATCACAGATATGTAATGAATGACTGCCACAGTTATCATTTCCATAAGGTAGAAAGTTTCTGGTGGACATTTATTTCCTCCTCAGTCAGCGCTCTGCCTGGCATGACAAGGAGAGAATATTTTCTCAGGAAAATCATTGTAACTAGCATTAAGAAATGGGTGAGTAGTCTTTACTGATATGGTATGTAAAAAGCCCAGCTGCCTTTGGCCTGAACTATTTCAAAATAGTGTTCCTCTGCAGTATATTTCTACAGTGTCCACTAGGTGAATTACACAAACATCAAGTAATCATTTGGTACCATCTGAGTGTGAAGAACAAAAGGAAAAGGAAGAGTAAGACAGATATATAAGTCACATATTGTACTACCAGAAGGACCTGCAAATGTGAAAAACCAGAAATATTTCTATTTATTTAAATATTATTTGTAATTGAAAGATAACTGTTACTAGTAGAGCTGCCTGTATAGATACATTAATATAGCTAACTCATATCAGCTAACAATTTTTTTTAAAGAAATGTTAACTTTTTTTACTGAATATTTTGCATGACTTTTTATTTCTTCCATTACTCAGCCAGCATTGATCATTAGCTTAAATGACAAACACATATGACATAAGTTACAGGCACAATTTTAAAGGACAGTCAGATTTCTAGTGCAAAAATGTTCACAGTATCAGAAGCATCCAAAATCCAGTCAGCTATGTTCATGCCCAAAGGAGCTTTACAGCACTCTATACTGTAAGCACAAGAAGCTTGCTCACGGTGAAGGAGGAGTTTCTATTGCTGTCCTTTTCTTTCCTACCTCATGCATCTCTTCTGACTTATCTCAGAGCAATACCTTATTCTTGCAGCTGGCTGTGTGCTGCAGATGCCTATGTCTTCAGGTACCTCTGTTGATATCCCTTTAGTTGTTCTTGGCTGAAAAGATTCACCAGTACAATACAGGTCCTGGGCCAATTGTTGCAGATTTCCAGGACCTGTACTGTGTTTCTATTCTGTCTACAAACACATAGTACAATGGCATACAATGGTGTGAAGTTGGGAAATCGTCATTCCAGATTCCAGTCCAGGATAGTTTCAGATTTTCTGCCTATGGTAATCCAATAAAAGATATTACAGTCTAATGAAAGGAAAAGAAGAGCTTCACTTCTGCAGCTCAGTGAGTCGTCTAACATTATTGCTTCCAAACATCCCATGAAGCAAAGGAAATAGTGAATTTCACAAGGGGAAGGAAAGGGAGTATTTAGTCTATTATATAATATTAACCAAGGCAATAAAAAGCCCTTTTTGACATTACTGTGTATCTGATGCTGAAAAGCACTCAGAACAAATAATGAAATCTGAACTGTAGACAATGTTCTTCCAAGAAAAACCAGTTTCACAATACAAATAGCTATTAGATGTAAGAGGCTTGTCAGTCTTGGATCTCCTACATAATTTCTTTCTAAGGGATAGTGCTCTGAGATCTCCATGAGCTTTTAAGATGCTTAGCCTTTCAGGAAGGGATTCTGTTTATAACTTATTTTCTTCAAAAAGCTTTCTGGCAACGAAAGTCTTTCTTCCTCAGTACAGCCAATTTAAATGGAGTTGACAAGTTTAAGACTACACATTGAGACAAAAATGTCACCATTGTTTGGTAGCACAGTGAGCTGAAGTGCCTATAGCTACAGCACTTTAAATCATGAAAAGGCAGGTTATGAACTACAGGAGACAGAAACTAACAGAGCTTCTCACAGACCCTACTTATATACCAAATAGTCCAGGCTGGTGAGATAACTCCATGGTGTTTTTTTCTACATTATAATGATGTGGTCAAGGAAGATGGCAATCTTTGTATTGCTGCTGGGAAAACACGACCGTGAACTCTTGAAACATTTGCTTTTGAGAAGGAGAGTTTAGGCAAGTCTTTCAAGCACACAGGACAAACAAAGCTTTCAGTGTAGCACATAGGCGTGAGATAGCTGTGCTTAAGTTGGAGGGAGTACATTCTGACAAAATACCTCTTATAGCGACAATAGGTTACTTAATCTTTGAAACAACATTTCATATCCAAATGTGGCTACTGTATTGAAATGTATTGCATCTTTCAATATGAAAAAAAACCCCAAAACTTAGACTTTAGCCCACATTGTCTTCCTACCAGTTTTAAGTGCAGAGATCCTTATAATTGCCACTCTGAGTTGCTACCTACGCATATATAATTCCTGTCAGCAATGTCTATTTTCAACATAGGTCTTCCTAGGACAGGGAGGCAAACATGGTAATGCTAACATGGGACCGAGTAAGTTACGGATTTAAGCTCCAAGCCCTTGAGGTTATCCAGTTTTTGATCCATACAGAAGATGTATTAAGCTCTATCTTAAATTTGGATGTGGAACAGGGCTTCAGTCCATATGTGATGTTCACCCAGATGAGGGTATCTACTGGGCCTTCTTCTTGTAATGGTTATAATGACCCATGTCTTTTGTCCTTTTACATCCTCTTTGGACTGTAGGAGGGGGAGATGGGAACACAGTAACATCGTGTTGGTCTGCCTTAAAGAGAAGACGCCCAAGCAGATATGGAGCTAGCTGCATCAGCCAGTGTAAGTCCTGTGCGGAGCAGCAACTAATTCAGGTGATCTGTGAGCCTCTGGGAGGCAGCATTCTTTGGAAACTGTTCAACTTTGGAGCAACTGGTTGTGATCCTGACTTCTACAATTACTGAAGCTCCCACGACCACAACAGGAAGAGGGTGGTAAAGCTATCTATGCACTCAAAGACAATTTTGTTCCAGGCAGGAAGACAGACCTTAATGTCTGGACACCTTTCTGGAAGATGAGTTCTTGCCAAATATTCAGCAAAAAAGGGAACTGAGTAAAACGTATTGTGCTGTAGAAACAGGAAGGCTAATCTGATCCCTTCACGCCCCATATGCTAGGAATTTATTGGACCTGCTTTGGCATGTCTTCACATGTGTCATATGACAATGAACAGTATATTAATAAATTTAATTCTGTACCACGTTGGCCCTAGATTATTAGTGAAACTTTAATCAGATAATAGAGAAAGCCAACAATAACTACTTACATCCACTGGTAAATTTCATGTTCTTCTAGTACTAATCAGTGCTGTACAGGATTACCAGTTCCTGGAAGAAAAGCACCTGGCTTAGATCCTATTTATGTGTGGTCTAGTATGATAAGAAGAACAAAACAGGACTGGCACCTTCTTTCTCCCCTTCACACTCATGAACTCTAGGAGATGCCTCACTGTCCTGTCTCATCTCTTTGCCTAGAGAGACTGCTTCTATCAGTGGAAGAAAATAAAAGAAGCCTTGGTTTTCTCAAGATGTTTCCTATGATATCTACTATGATAATTCTCAGGAAAATGCAGAATCCCAAGAATCCCAAGGCCTATGAAAGTCCAGTGTGCTATGTATATTGTGTACGTAAATATGGCAAACCATATATTTAAACCATTGAGAGGAAACAGCATTACTGCTATCAACACATTTCTGAAATGTTAAGGTAATTACCATCCAGACTCCATACCAGGTAGAAAAAAAATCCCAAACAACCCAACATTGTTTTCAGCTGCTGTTAATTTTCTTTTTGGCTATAAAAGTTCATACTTGATTGAACAAAGACGGAGAGAGAAGTCTTGTAGAAGCTGTTTACACAGCACAAGTGGGAACACAGCTGTAAAAGACATGTATGCTAATAAAAGAAGAGGTCTCCATCTCTCCACAAGTGCAAGGCAGAAAAATATTTCACCTCTTGAAAACCTGGTAAGACTTTATGTGTAAAGTCAGGAGGAATAAGAAGGATAACATTAGAAAATTACAAGCAGAGGCCATCACAGAATTATTTGCAGTTCTATTTCAACAACAGCTCTGAAAATCAGTCTGAAGAGAAACCCATAAGTCCATAGTAAGGTGAATAGCAATTAGCTAAGCTAAGAATTTTAAGGAATTCTGAAAGGAAGGTCCTGAAGGCTATTCCCCAGAGTCTTTCAAAAGGAAAGGTGCCTTAAAAATACCAGCGTCAGCCCTTGAAGCACTTAATTTGAAGCCAAGCAGCAGTGACAACTAACATCAGCGATGAAGATTCTTCCTTCTTACCTTGGATGTGGAGGCTATTTGGTTGAAAAGAAGGGTTTGCTGCTGGCTGGTACGTCTTTAGAGGCATTCCTGCAGGCTGCTGGAGGTGGGGAGGTTGTGGAGTCTGTCTCTGCATCATGTGATACGGAACTGAAAGTCTCTGGGGGCTGATGTGGTGAGGAGAAGGAGCTGGAGCAACAAACCTAGGAGTTCAGAAACACAAAACTGTACAACCCCAATAAGACAAGAGCTAAAGATTGTTTCTACTTTACTTAGATCACTATAATGTTTAGCAGTTTGCATAGGTACAGACTTCTAAAAGAACAGTGTGCAGCAGAGAAGATATATTTTCAAATGGTGACATATTATATTTGACAACTGGGAAATGAAAAGGCTGAATTGCACCCTTATCATGGAAAATTCCTTTTAACTTCTGTGGGTGGGTTTGAGTCTTAATGGGAGGAGACACCTCACAGAGGACCTGATTTCTGAGGCATTGCCAGCTGTCTCATTCTCAGGCTTTGTATCAGCTGTATCTATCAATAAATAGCTGTCCATCCTCACTGGAAGTGAGCGGTTGGTTCTCGTCATTGGACACTGAGGAGTTAGATACTAGGTTCAGGTCCAGGTCCAGGTTTCAAGTTCTAGAAATCTTTGTATGTTACATAAAGCTATTTGAAAATAAACAACCCAAAGTCAATATAATGTAGAGGCAAATGTTAAATTGCTTCTGGTTGGGCAGAGTCTGACCACATCAAAATGCTGATCTGGACTCAAAGTATAAACTTACAAGCCTGGCAGAGGAGGAGAACCATTCAGACCGAATGTGGTGGTGCAGCTGCCACAGAGGTTCATCATTCAGTGGTATGTTTTGCACAGCTCTGTCACTACTGCCACTACAAGGATACACACTACTCTGAGGATTTTACACAAGGGTTTTACAGACTTCGTAAGTTTAACTTTTTTCTACATTTCCTTAAAATTGCATACCTCAAAGTACATTACAAATAGGTGCTACAGTCAATTTTGCACATGGAAAGCTGAGGTGGTAAGCAGCACTCTGGGCCGTGCCCTCGGTAACCAAACTACCCACTACACCAATGGGATGAGATCCCTAAACGAAAGCTCAGCCTGGGCTCGGGAATGGCTCAGGGCCACTTTCTCATCCATGAGAGGAGAGCCGGTGAGGCCAACAAAAAAAGCCAGGATATTTCTGCAAGAGGGTGAGAGAAAACTATGTGGTATTCCTGTCACAGATCAGCCTCTCTCCCCACTCCTAAAAGTAAGCTGCAAGTCTGTGCTGAGCAAGAGCACCCACCTCTCCGGTGGGTGTGCTCAGTAGCTGCTGTTAGGAGGGATTAGTGCTTGTAGTTAACACAGTCTGCCAGGATCCTAAAGCGCGGATCCCGTCACTGTTCTCCTGAGACTGGACTTCAGTACACTAGATGACTTTTTTTTGACCTATCAATAATTAAGGTTTTTCCTGCAGAAGTGTAAGTGTAAGGAAGCTGCAGTCTCACCCTGAATACAACAAAAAGTGCAACTGCAGTAGTAGCATGACAGAACACCTCTGGACAGCGGACAGTGTCATCATACAGGTTATAACTGCATTTAAATGCAAGATACCTGAAGTCTTTTATGTTGCAGCTCAGAATCAGTATCTGCCACACATTATCTGTGTGATTCTGACTTAATTTGAAATCTACTCACTACATTTCTGATAGATCTATAATTTATACTTGGAGTATAGCAAGTGTCAAGATGAACTTTGAATGATTTAGTGCCTATTCAGATTTCTTTGAGAATCATATCTTTAGGCATATTAGACAGGGTTTGGATGGTCTTTGTGCTGATGTGATATTAACTTCATAAACATATATATTACTTCAGGTAGGCTATATAGATGGAGGAAATAAAGATGTCACTACTGAGTCACCGAGTCTTTAATGTGTCAAATATTTCATTGTTCTAGATAACTGATGCAGTGTAGACTTAAAGACATACTAGGGAGAAAGAGAATAAAGCATGCACTTCACAATAATACGAGAGAATACTTCTATAATAAAGAGAAATCAGTGGCTATATTGTGATAAAATTTTCAGAGGTTTTTAAAAAGTGCTACAACTACCTAGTTATGTGTCTTCTGAGTAAGGACTGAGTTAGTTTTTTGTATAGCACTCACACAGACAGACTGTTATTTGCTGCCAGAGATTAACAGCAATGCACAGACAGTCTTTTATTAGAATCATAGAATGGTTTAGTTTGGAAGGGACCTTAAAGATCATCTAGTTCCAACCTGCCTGCCATCAGCAGGGACACCTCCCACAATTATTACTATTACTTTAAAAATCATGGGATATCATCTTCTGTGTTTTCAAAATTCGTTTGTGAAAATTAATCTCTGAAAAATGGTTTTAACCAGCAGCCAACAACAGGGGAAAAATCCTTTTCAAACTCAAAGTGAAAAGCACAGTTTTAAAGAATTCACATTTGATTTAACATCCAAAAAACCCTCCCAATAATAATGCGCTACTTTGTGTAGCCAGACAGGACTCCTTTTTAGCAGACTTTACTGGTCTTCATAATGATTTGTTAATCACTTCATGAATTCCTGGCTTGCTCATATGGGTGACTATAGTTATCTACTTTTACTTCCCATCTGCCTAACAAAAGAGAAACTTGGACTTGTCTCAGTCCAGATCTGTCCCTAAGCAAATCACAGTGTGTTACTGCGGGAACTGCAAATTTAATTTTGTTCCTGAAACAATCAGGACCAGCTTGTAACCGCTCAGAAACTGCCATCAAGAATTGTGGCCAAGCCCTGGAGCCGATGTAATCAGGAACCAGCCAGATTTGCAGAAAGATGCCCTTCCCTATGCCTGCTGGACGCAAAATCAGAGCAGGAACATTTCTGGAGCCGTCATGTAGCTTCTCCCTTTCCATAGTAGCTAGGAAAAAGTGTTCTGCTGGGGAATGACAAGATTTGGTAGTAAGCAAGATAGATGACAAAATTACCAAAGCTTAGCTGCTTTGATAAGATTTGTTAAAATGGCACATATATAGAGGTTTCATTAAGACCAGTACTGGTAACGGCTACATGGAAAAAAAAATTTATTCTGGCATTTGTTGACTGGAGCTGGCCCAAATGTAAACTACATGCACAGTCTTAAGCAATGAAATGTGTGGAAAAGGAAGGGAAGAGGAATGCTAATAGTAATACTATATTTTTATATATACATATATATAAAAATAGTGTATTTCTACAGTATTTATAACTATTCATATAGTTTATTTTAGCATGGCTGGCCACCTGTAAATGACTCTTTGGTGTGCTGGGAAAATAACCTTTTATGTCTCTGTAGCAAGGATATATACAAGGTGTTTCTTCATGTAGAATCTCAAATTCTTTGAGAGTCCTCGATTAAAGAACTGGCTGTGCTGAATTGTCTAGGCATCAAAGGGCTGAAGGGGTTATTTTTGTAGGTGGAGAAAATACTGAGAACTGGATGGTGGAGAAACCCTTTTTTGTTAAACTTCCCACCAAGCAGAACTGCCATTGCAATCCACGACAGTGGAGACAGGTATTATAACTGTGATATGAAGTTGTCATTGTTCAAGCTGGTTGGAAACAAGGAAAGCAAAAAGAGAATTACCATTCAAAGCTCTGCCTGACCTACGGGTTTTTGATGGCGCTTCCCTTTTTCCATGGGAATTTGAAAGACTCATCACCTCAGAATTATCTTTGCTACTGTTCTTTTAGACTGGCAGTCTTTCATTTGATTTCACAGTCCCAGCCTCAGGAAGCTCATGGAAGTACATGACTGGCCCAGCAATATTGGACATTGTGCTTATACAGGAATCTCTCAGTGGGCTTCTCCCACCTTCACTGTTTGATGTCTCCAAGAGTTGTCACCTGCATCCACTTCACAGAGCTCTCTGTGTCTAACTAGCGAGCTCCCCTTCCTAACGGGAGAAGGGAGAGCAGGAAATGTGGTCCAAGACTGGAGCTAGTATGCTGATAACAAGAAAAATTCCAGGTCTCTCATTGATTTCAGTCCCATCTTAAAAGAAAACCCCTTTGACTCACCACCTGCTTCACTTACGCACCTTCTGAAAGAGAACAGCAACTCCAAGCTGCAACAAGAGGCTGAGTTTTTCTTGGCTTTTTTTTCAGGAGATTAGGAAAAGGGCAACAGAAAGAACACAAGGCAGCATCTCAAATCCTTCTGCTCTTCTGTTCTCCCTCAATGCTTGAAACCTCACACTGCAGAAGCAAGGAGTGCAGGAAGGATGGGAAAGACAGGAGACTGGCATTTTGGGGGCAGAACAGGGGAATGACTAACTACAAGATAGACTTTGAAGTGAGAACCACTACAGCAAAGAAAAGCTGTGGTTACACATCTTCTTTGTGAGGAAATCTGGAAGAAGTGGCTGATCTAGTTACTATATATGCACACACATGTACATGTACATACATATGACAGAAAGAAGTAACACCAAGAGTTCAAATTTCAAAATGCAGACAAAAATTGTGTACAGTCATGAAAAAAACCTACAATTTGGCAGCCAATCACATTGATTTGGCATCTGAGATAAAATTTCTGAACTATTGTTTTTAGCAATAATGGTACCATGAATTCCCCCTCATGCTTCTGGCTTTCCTCTCTCTCTCAAATTCTCCTTCCTGTGTAGCCATATTCATAGGATATCAGAAAGCATATTTCAAATGTGGGTATAAAGACTACCTTGAATCATCAGAAAAAAAGTGTAAGGGCAAACTTACATTAAAAAAAAAAGTGTGAAGGTAAACTTACTCCGACCCTTTTTTGTAGTCAAAGAGAAGCAACCTTGTAAAATCTTTGAGAGCTGCTAACTATTCTAGGAAAGAGGGATTTTTACTGCCTTTTGGTAAATAATCCAGATTACACCAAAAATGTCTGACACAACCAATTTTTCTTTTTAACAGAAATAACATGTTAAGAACACAAATACCAAATAACCATTTCGGCTGCAGGACAACAGCTCTGTCAACTTAATATCCTAGGGGGGGTAGTATATTTCTGCTTTTCTGTTTGCAGTGTTTCAGAGTTGTAGAAAAGAAGTTGATTTTTGCTAAATCTAGGAAAGGATCATTATTTCATAGTACATCAAATTTTGTGTTTCACTCTTCCCAACTAGTAGTTTGCTGGGAAAAAAGTTAATTCCAATTATTTTCCAGTTTCAAATAAATTCTGCAGGGGACTAGGAGCATGACAAAAATAATGGTATCAGCATGTTGTACTATAGGAGTCATAATACCAAGTGAAGAGAATATTTGCTTAGGAACAGCAAAGAAAATATTTTCATTGCAACTATATATTTGTTAAAAATACACTGTGAAGAAAGGGAACTGCATCTGCACATAAATGAGGAAAGAGGAGAAGATATAGTTTACCTACCATTAATACATGCTACACTATGGCACAAAATGCTACTAGCAGGAATTATTTGAGATAAGAACCATGTAACTATGTTGGATGTAGCTATGTTGTCACTCTCTCAACTTCACACTGAAAAGTAAAACATGCGCCATCATTTAGACAACACCAATCCTTACGGTTGCTTTCAATATGCTTCCAAAATAGAAATGGAGCATTAAAGCTGAAAACTTTTATTTTTTTCATAGGTCATAATTTTCTTTGAACAATTTGTAAACACAATTTATTAGGCTGCTGCTCTGCTAACTGGCTGAGTTCTAATCCTTTTTATTTGGCTGCTACAATTTGCGAACATATCCAGACATTATGCAGTTGACACAGCCAGGAGATCAGGCTTTCATCTTATTGCAGTTGAAGTTTTGGCTGGACAGACAACAAAACCATAAGCTCCCTGTACAAGGTTGCTGTCACCAACAGTGTCCTGTACAGTGCTGCACTTTCAGACAATGTTAAGTGAGGAACAAGCTATGCTTGCTCCCTCTTGATTGCCTTTGTATTTCTAGGCAAATCCAGAAAATCTGGGGTGATGCTTCCATTCTCTGCTTTAAATATCCTTGTCATTCTGCTTTGATCTCACATTTTGGTTTGGCTCCAGGTGTTATGCTGTGTGCTAGTGACTTTGCAGCTCCTCAGTCCACTGTAAGCGGGGGAAGCATTCTGTTGTAATACAGTATTCTGTAACCCAACATATTGCACTGTAAGTTAGTCCAGCTAGCTATCAATGACAATCAAATAAACATGGTTTAGTAACACTTGTAAGGAAAGCATAGCTTTTGCCAAGCACAATTTTGAAAAATCAAATATTTTCCTCAAAAGTCATGAACGCATTCATTTGACCAAAATAACAAACCCCCAAATTTTTCACCTACCTATGATACAACATGTTTCTCTCCAATGATTTTTCAGTTGCAAATGATTGGTTTTTTTAAAGGAAGGGACACAAACCAAAATTTTTGTCCATAGTTTTGTTCAGCCACCGGATTTGCACTCGTCAAGCTCTGCCACGCACCCTGAACAGCAATGATCCCACAGCAGGTTTCTGTCGCCAGGTGTCTTGGGGTAGTAGGCTGCATGTGCCAATAAACTTCAATTTTACATCCTTCTTTTCAGTCATCAGTAAGCATCTAAAAATCATTTTCATGCTCAAGCTTTAGGAACACAGGAATTGCTATTTCAGATCAAACCAGTGCTCCATCTAGTCCAAAGAAGGGACGGCAGGAAGAAAATACAGCCTCTCTGACCAGCACCACATGCTCTTTGGTGAGAGGAAGAAAGCAGAATTTAAGTGGAATTGAAAGTGGAATTTAACGAAGGAAGCTGTGAGTGGCCACCTCAATATACAGATTCCCTGGAGACAGAGATATAAAACTTTAAAATCTCTCTCACCATTTTCTGTAGCTGTATTGTACTAGAGAACTGAGTTTCTTGCAAATGCAAAGGAAAGGAAAAGAGTGCCTTTGTAAAAAGAAGTGTGGAAATAGGCTGGAGAAAAATCCCAAGCTTTGCTAGGCTGGCTCTGAACGGAGATTCTAGTGAGGTGGGGGTCAGTCTCTTCTCGAAAGTAACAAGTGATAGAACAAGAGGAAATGGCCTCAAGTTGCACCAGGGGAGGTTCAGATTTGATGCCAGGAAAAATTTATTCACTGAAAGGGTTGTCAAGCCTTGGAACAGGCTGCCCAATAGGGAGTCACCATCCCTGTAAAAGACATGTAGAAGTGGTGCTGAGGGACATGGTTTAGTGGTGGACTTGGCAGTGTTAGGTTAACGGTTGGACTTGATGATCTTAAAGGTCCCTTCCAACCTAAATGATTCTATGACTCTATGATTCTGTTGCTCAGGTTCAGGGACTTGCTGCCACCTCCACTCTTCAGTGTCTGTCATTTATACGTGTCATTTGCTCACTAACAAAAAAAGTGATAATGTCTTTGCAGACAACCCTCTGAAGTGTCCCATGCCTGGAAAGAAATTACTGTACTAATTTCAAAACCACACTATTAAAGTCTTTAACTAAAGACTTTCTTTGAGGCAGCCCTTTGTATGCCACACGGAAAGGGCTTTGTAATACGTGAAGATTGGTTGCCTCAACTCCCTGGTTGGAACTACTCAGAGGCTTTTGCTTCTGGAAGTCTGGCTTGGAGCTGCTTATTATTTTACAGCAAAAGCATAAAAGGAATATAACCACACACTCAAATAAGCAAAAGGAAGCACAGTTACAGAACTTATTATAGCATTACAGTAATGCTAAACTGAACAGTTCAGCCCTAAGTCCTTCTTTCCAGCTTTACTGTCTCGAGAAATTCCTGTCAAGCCAGGATGCATCATGCTTCAGGGACACACAACTAGCTCTGGTTCACAGGAAGGTGAAAAATCATCTGGAACACCAAGTCCAAATGAAAAATTCTGTTCTGATCTCACATCAGTTAACAGGCTACTTCTTGCACAAAAGCATGCCGTAAAAAACAAAGTGTATATATTCGGTTTTTCAATAAATAATTTAAAAAAAAAAATTTCAAGCTTTTGACACCATCAATTTTAAGGCACTGAACTGCACATGTTAACTAGGCCATATAAAACCAAAATTTTTTATCTGGGTTTTAATTAGATTGTTTTTTCAGCTTCCTTGAATGCCCATGTCTTCTTTTATTCCAAAAATTAGTGACAAAGAAGCCAAGTATGTATTCCCTTTTATACATACGCTTTTGGGTACCATTACCATTGGGTACCTTCATTGAACAGTTGCAGTATTTCATAATAGGGGAGCACTGAAAGTTAGTATCAAAGAGCTGGAACAAACAAAGTGTAAATCCATATTTTTATTATGCATGTTCTCTCCTTTGATAAATGAAGTTGCTTCTTGGATCCAAACTCTCTATTTGACTTTCACTCTGTGTACATTGAGTTTTGTACACAGAATGAAAGCAGTGTAACATGTGTCCTGTGTTTGGTTCAGTTTCTCACATTAATAAGGCTTAATCATGTCCACACTCTCCCTCCCATTGCCTAGGTGGAGAAAGATGCAAAAGAAGCCCTCCAATTATTTCTCTGTCTTATGGTACCTGGAGATGTAGGGAAAGTGCTTACTTCCTTCTGCTTCTGTCACTCACAAACCTGAGTCCGCTGTCCAAAATGCGACGGGCACATGACTGGCCCCAGAGTCACCTAAGCAGCCAGGCCAGCTTGCATCAGCTTCAGTCCAACAAATGTGGGCTATCACAGGGGCAAGTGGTGGTCAGCCAGTCCTGGCTCTGGAATGACCCCAGGCACGCACAGTGTGTCAGGAACTGCAGAGCATGTGGGGAACAAATCCCCTGCTTGCACCTCTAAATCCTGCAGTCCTCTCAGGGACCAGATTGGGATAAACAGGGCGATTCACACCTTTCAAAGACACTGTCTCTGGCACTTGGTATACTGAAGCGTTGGTTTGTTCTGTTCACATTTTCACAGCTATCATCACACCCATGAAGTGGTGTAAATGACAGCCAACTTGCAGGGCCCCTAGGCAAGTGGACTGTATTAAATTCAAGATGCAGATTCTGCATTAGTTTTTCTTTTAAAAATTTCCCTTAATTTGTACTACATGTTCTGTAATCAAACCAACACTGCTGTAAACTTTTTTTGTTTTCTGAAATTAAATTGCTGTTTGTCTCACTACCTAAATGAAAACATTTTCACCTTTTTCTTTTTTCCAAAGTAGCTCCACGTATAGTAATTAGCACTTAAAGCCTTTTTAGAGAGAGACTATACAGTTAACGAATGAGAAAGGAGTGTATCACACTAGCTTTTTATTATTGTTATTCTGTAGAGTGCTGTAGCATTCTGAGGTCTGTAACACATTCAAGGTCTTAATCACGGAATCATGGAATTTTCAGAGTTGGAAGGGACCTCTAGAGATCATTTAGTCCAACTCCCCTGCTGACACAGGAATGCCTAGAGCACATTACTCAGGACTGCATCCAGGTGGGTCTTGAAAATCTCCAGAGAAGGGGACTCCACAACCTCCCTGGGCAGCCTGTTCCAGTGCTCTGTCACCCTAACCATAAAGAAATTTTGTCTTATGTCTGAATGGAACTTCCCATGCTCCA
>VYXH01010612.1:0-22206 GCA_013397275.1 Burhinus bistriatus
AGCGCCCGTCCAAGGGGGATGTGTGTGGCTGTTAATGGGAGTGCTGGTGCAAATGCCCGGCGGGGGAGGGGAGGGGGCATGTGCAAAAGCCTGTCCAAAAGCTCTGTGTGCAAGAACCTGGCCGGGTGGGCGCGTCTGTAGCATCCCGTTCGGCGGTGTGTGCGTGTGTGTAAGTGCCTGTCCTGCGGATGCGTGTGCAAGAGCCTGTCGGGTGGGTGCGTGTGCAGCATCCCATCCCGGGGGTGGGTGCATCATCCCGTCCAGGAGGGGGTGTAACAGCCCACCACGGTGGGGAGCAGTGTATGTGCAAGAGCCCGCTGGGGCAGGGTGCGTGTGCAGCCCTTCGGCTGCGGGAGGGATGTGCAAAGGGTCCTGCATGTATCTGCAAGAGCCGGCGTGTGCCCGTGCGTGTGCAAACAGGCGGAGCGGGCTTGGGATTACGGCTATGCCCGAGGGGGTGAGTTGCTCCAGAGGGGCATTTGCACTGGGGCAGCCCAGAATAGGCTGCATATATGGGGCTGCATGCCCCATGGCACCCACAGGCAGATGTGTGGCTGCCCCTGCTGTGACTTGTCACACAGCCGGAGGCGTTGCCACCACCCTGAGCCCCTACCCATGCTGGGCACCCCTTTGTCCCTGGGGAGCCCTCCTGGGGATGTTGTGCTGGGGATCAGGCCCCTTTCCCCTTGGGACCCCGCGGTGCGACCAGCCTCCAGCCGTGCACACAGCTCAACCAGCCCTGCCAGTCCCCTGTGCCTGCACCTCCCTGCTCATCAAAACCCCTGCCACATCCCCAGGGGTGCGGGAGGTGGTCCCTGCATCTCTCTGCTGGACCCCGTAAGGAAAGCTCTTCTCCCATGGAGCACAGTCACAGTCCAGCCGGCTGTGGGGATCCTGTGGTGCCAGCTGAGCTCTCCCAAGCAGGGTGCCCCTCTGCTACTGGGCTGGTCTCCCCACTCCGGGGTCCTGCAGCTGCAGTGGCTTCCCACTTTGGGGAGATGGGCATGAGCTGAATGTGTCTAACTGCTGCGGCTGGCAGGTTCTCAGTATGCAGGTGTCCCCAATCCTGGCAGGAGAGCAGGGCTGTCCCCTTCACTCAGGGGCAGTGGGTGTCCCATCCCAGGGGCTGTGGTGGAGCCCACCCACTGTAGTGCCCCCCCAGCCCCAGCCGTGGGGCCAGGCTGCCCCAACACCCGCCTTGTAGGACCGGGAAGCATCAGGATGCTGCCTCCTCAGGGCAGGATGAGTCCTGGGTCAGCCACACACACGGGTCTCCTCCTGCCCCCCTCTGCTGCGCTGCCTCCGGTTACTGGAGTGTGAATGTGCCCTTTGCCTGCGGCTGGGGAGAGACCCCGCAGGCAGGGACTGCAGGCAGCCTGGCAGCCCCCAGCGCTGCACCCAGCATGCAGCGCTGGGAGCTCTGCGGGACACCGCTTTAGTGGAGTTTTCTCTTCTCCCGCCATAATTATCCTCATACAAATGATTATTACCCAGCACAGCAACAGCACTGCTGTGAGCTGCAGTCCCATAGAGCTGGTTTGTGAGCTCCAAGACAGGATCCCTTTTTCCTCCGTGCCCACGGCAGGGGGGAAGGTTTGCACATAGCCTGCACCAGCTCTTTCCGCCCCTCGGGGAGCTTGGTGGGCTCCGCAGCATCTGCTCTCCACGCACCTGGGTGCAGGGTGCTGGGGGAATGGCAGCAGCGAGCCCCTGCCTCTGCCCACCGGGCAGGTGCTCGGCACTGCTCAGACGAGATGACGCTGGAGGGGGCTGACAGAGGATGGGTGTCTTGCTCCCACCCTGCAGGACATCTCTTCCTCTCCAGCAGCGGGTCCTGCTTGCTGTCTTCTGTTCTGCCTCCACTGCCCCGGTCCTCCATGGCCATCGCTGTGCTTGGTGACATTGGGTTTTCCGTATATTCATGCAGCTGCTGGTGCCGGATCAGCTGGCTGGGTTGAGCTAGACGTGCTGCTCTCTCGTGGGTGTTGTCTGCTGGGTAACTACTTCCCACTGTGTTGCACACCCTTGCAGGTGCTTGAGGGTGTCTGTGCAGAGCAGGTCTGTCTCCGAGCAATGAATTCCTGCTGTAACAGCTCGTGAGTGAGCTCAAGTTCCCCGTAAAGAGGCTGCAACCTCCCAGTCTCCGGTTTCTCACCGCTTGACAGAGCAGAGTCAGCTAACAAGCGCAGGGGAGCCTGCAGCAGGGTTTGTGCTCAGGACTCGCCGTCTCCAAGGGCTGGCTTCCTTTGGGAAGCCAGCAGTCCCTTTCAACTGCCCGGCTCTTTTCCCAAGCCCCGGGATGTGCAGCGTGAGCCATGTGTCCCACAGTGCCGGTGAGCAGTGGTGTCCCTGCTGTCGTGTTGCTTGGCTGTTGCATGCCCCTGATGTGTGCAGGGCAGCCCGGTGTGGTGTTTGGAGGCTCCAGGCTTTCTTCAGCCTCCCAGCCGGCTGAGCCCCCTGGTGGCACAGGTCAAACCCCTGGACAGGGCAGTGCTGCCACTGCACCCACATGTGCTGGCACTGCCACAGTCATCATAGGGACTCAGACAGCAGCGTCCTGTGCTGAGGTCTGAGCTCCACCGCTTTTGAAACGCACCCTTTTTCTTTGAAGAAGAGGGAATTATCTGCCTCACAGCCACCGCAACTTTGGGGAATCACAGGCTGGGGAGAAATTATCTTGTCTGCTGCTTGAACGTTTCTTGTGGTGTCTGCCTGGTGGCAGTGCTGTGCTGGCGGTGCAGGGCAACGGCTGGAGAGGTGTCCAGGATGGAGCATAGGTGGTGGCTGAGGAGGGGGGACAGGGGACACCTCTTTCCTTCCACCCAGGCACCGCACGTTGCTCCCTAAGTGCCTTCTAGGCTGCAACCTGACGTAAACACCAAGCGGTGCCTGCACCCCACACCTCTGCCTGGATCAGGCACCGAGCAGAGAGGCTTGTGCTGCAGCGAAGGAGGAAGCAGCAAAATCTCTGGGTGCTTTACACGGCTGCCTGTGCTCCTGCCTACACCTCTGGCAAGCACTACAGAGCAGGTCCTGGAGGCATTGTAGGCAGGACAGGTGACAATCCTCTGGGACTATGGTGTTACCTGCTCCCGGGAGTCCCTCGGGTCTCAGCTGCTGGAGGAGAGCTGTGGGAGAAGGGCACAGTTCCCTTCCCCGTTTGCTTGCTTTCCTTTCTTTCTTTGAAAGCCCCTCTGAAGAGCAGACTGCCCTGTCGGGGAGCTGGGTCACTCTCCCTGTGCCAGCAGGACCAGTGCAGATTCACTGCCGTCAAATGGCTGCTTCCAGCCCAGCTCTTTGCTCGTGGGGGTTGAATTGAGCCTGATGGCGCCGCACTCGCTCCTGCTTTTGAAGTTTTCAGCTGACAGCTGAGAATTGCCTCGCTCACCCCTTTTACCTCCTCACTGGTGGGCTGAGTGCTCCCCATCTCACTGTCAGCTGTGCCATGCCCCTCTCCCCCAGAGTGGGGGGCAGCAGAGCTGGGTGCGGGAGTCCCCATCACTGCATCCCCCTTGGCTCCCTCTTCTCCTTCCCAGGGTCCCTGGCCTCAGCACTGCCATGGGCCTCCCATTTACCTTCTTCCCCCAACTTGGGATTTGCCTGTGCTGAAATGGGCCCCATCCAGACTGCAGCCAGCTCCGCCATCTCCCCTGCGTGCATGCTCTGCCACCCAGTTGCTGGCAGAGGGAAAGGGTGCTGAGCTCCAGCCCTTGGCTACGGGGGCTTGATGGCAGGGTGGCTGCACTGCCTAACTGTCCCCTGCCGAAATTACAGCAGCGAGCTCTCGTTCAGCACGTGTTTAATTCATGTACACGCACCTCCCTCTAGCTGGTTAATCAAAATGTCTTGCAGCGGCAAGGCGGGTGTATCGCAGCAGCAGCACTCGTGCATTCAACACCAGTCGTTGCGCTGTGTCTCCTTGGGGTGCTTTGGGGAACGTTAATTCTTAGGAAGCGCCTTGAGCGGGTCAACCTCGCCCTTTCCTGGGGTGCCCGGACAAGTTTTTGGTGTTGCAGCTGAGCAGGCTGGTTGCAGAGACAGCGAGGGAGCGCGCAGGCTCTGCCGAGCTTTGGGGTGGGATGCAGGACGGATTTCCAGCCAGGGCAGTGCGCCTCTGGCTTCATTGCCCTCGGCTCTTGGGAGAGCCAGTGCTGGGCTCTGGGAGGATGCGGGCTGGCTGGGGAAGGCAGGCTGCTCAGCCCGCTGCAGTGGCTTCCTTGGGAGCCTTCCTGGACAGAGGAAATTTGCAATTCTATTCCAATTTCTCCCTTCAGCTACGTCCAAGGCAGATGCTGTCTATATATTGCCATGGTAACGCTGCGTTCTCACTCTCCATGGAATTGCATGCTGGAAAAATATTAGTTTAAAAAACTATGTTGTGTTTGTATTGACTGGAGCTGAGGCTGATAGCGGAGGATCTATTGTCCCCTGGTTGGGAAAAGTCACCGGTAACAGGCAATAAAGCCAGGCGGATTGGCCTCTGGTGACCACTTCTCACCCTGCACGGCAATTGCTTCCCTATAAACCCTTCCACGGCTCTGTTTTATTGCATCCTTTAAAATAGATATTTTTGCCTTAAATGTGCTGCCACTTTGCTCCTCCGGGGTGATGCATTGTGCCGTCGGCAATTCCTCACCACTGAGGTGGGAGCGGGGAAGGGGAATTGTTCCTGGCTTTAATTGTGAGTCTCTCCTGTGCACCTTCAAATGCTGTCGCTGCTGCTGCTGCTGCTGCTGTGTGCTGGGCACGGCGGCAGCGGTGCCGGTGCAGGGTAGCACGCTGTGCACACGCACGCACAGAAACCGTCTAGCTGGCTCATTACGGGACGTGCATTTGCTTTGAGTTTCATGCTCCCCTACTTCATTATTTCCCACCGAACCTCCGGCCAGCAGAAGAGCGAGGCAGCTATAAGATGCAAAGGATGCTCAAGAGAACGTGGCAGGGGAACATAGGGGACTCAGGGTGCCACCGAGGTGGTGCGGGCAGGGAAAGGGTGTCCTGACCAGGGAAAGGTGTACAAGCCCATGACCCAGCGTTGAGAGGGGCTTTTCCTCCATCCTTGCTCCGGTTTGCTCCCCAGGGAGCCGGCATGGGCGAGGCGAGCGCTGGAGCAGGACGTCTGCATGGGTGCGTGCACAGGAGGGCAAGGTGGGCAACCAAGGAGCCTGTCTTTGTCTCACATCCGAGTCCTTCATGGTTCCCTGCCTGCTCCAGAGGTGCTTAGTGCTGCAGCTGCATCTCCTTTATCTTTATTGCTACCAAAATAACCTTTCATAAAACCTGAAAGGCAAAGCAATGTTTCCGTGCGTGTTTTTCTGAAACACGATAAAAACCAGTTGTGCAAATGTGCAAATGGCCCCATCCCGGAGGATGTCAGACCCAGATCACTGCTCCCTGGCAGGCTTCCAGCACGAGTAGCTCCAAGGCCAGCTCCGGCAGCTGGCCCCTGTCCCCGCTCGGGGGACAGCCAGGGACGGCCGCAGTGGCAGCAGCGGCGAGCAGAGGTTTTCCTGCTGTACGGTGCCAAGCTGCGGTTAGCGGTGTGGGCAGCGAGAGCGGGTGGTTTGCAGCCTGGCCATTAGGTTTGCGACGCTGCTAGAAGCGGGAAGGGGATGAGGTGGGGTGGAGGGAACCTCTCCGTGGTGTTGGTGCAGGATCGGTCCCAGGCTGTCCCCTCCAGGACCGTCTCGGGCCTCCCTGCCATGTACAGGCTCTGAAGCTGTGCTGAGCATCTGCTTTCCTGGCGTGCATTTTGGATGCACTTGCTGCTCAAAATAGCAGAGGCAAGTTGTCCTATGGGGGAGAGAGGCTGCTTAGGAGGAGGAAGATCAGAAAAAAAGGAAGATTAATTTTTCAAGCGATGCAGCCGAGGAGCAGCCCTGGGCACCAAGAGTGGGAGAGATGCGAGCTCCTGGCTCCAGATATTTCTCAGTGGGAGGAAGCTTCAACTCCAAAATGGGATGCTCCAGGAGACCCAGCTGGTCTGGGGTTGAGCAGGCAACCTGTAACCGAGCAGTTTGGGGGCGCTTGTCCTCCCGTCCCCGCTGTGAGACGCTCCAGGAGGGATGAGCAAAGGGGGGTTGCTGGGGAAGATGCAGGGTGGTTTGAACCTCGATCTGCTGAGTGGCAGGACAAAGTCTGAGGGCTGGGCTGCCTCCCCTGCCCTGGGAAGCAGAGGAGCCACGGAAGCAGCGATTCTCCTCGCTAGGCTAGTCGGCATAGCACAAGAAGCCCAATTTTGAGGGTATCCAGGTAAATCTGAGCCTCAGTTTCCCTGTTTATGAAACAGAAACAACCTGCTGCCTTTTCTCTCTCACACCAGGGTTGAGCGAGGTTATTTATTTATTTTTAACCTGAAGGTGACACGCCACGGTGCTGTGTGAGCGTAAACCACTCCTTGACTGTGAGCAGCTAATGGCTGTGGCATGAAAACCCCAGAGAGGAGTTAGGAAGAGCAGAAAGCCTTCCGGATCCTCACTGTTACTTGCACAATCGATGCTGTTTGTAACACTTAAAAATTTATTGAGATGCTAACCTGCTTTAGTACCTTGTAAAAGCTTACAGAGCATCCCGTGCTCTGGGGGCCAATGCCATGCTTGGGATTTCGTTCCCCTTGGGCTAAGGGCAGTTATTCCGAGATGAGCCCAAACAGCACATAGCAGCTCTTGGAGCTCTCCTCTTTGGACACGTCACCCTGCAGGCATTTGATGAGGTGGGTGCTGGCAAGGTGTTTGCCCTGGGATGTATGGCACCCTCAGAGGGATTTTGATGAACCCCGTGGGCACCCTTGCTCTTCCTTGAGGAGTCTGGTCAGGGCAGGGATGGGAAGGAAAAGGAGGAGAAAGTGCTGAGCCCCTTGTCAGGCTGTGTCAGCCCAGGGCGTGGGTGCCCAGTGCCCTGTCCCCGAGCAGCAGGCAGCAGCACCCTGTACCCCCCTTGCACCTCGGAGGGGATGGGGTTAGCACCTGGCTGTGCCCCCGTGGGCTGCAGGGAGCTGGCGGATGCTGTGAGCATCCCTCCGTGCTGGTGCTGGAGGGGACCAGCTCTCCCGGGACTGGGAAGGGCTCTGCTCTGCCTTTCACTGCTTGGGCAGCTCAGCGAGCCTGTACTGGGACTCGGTTACATTCAAGCAGCCGGGTGAAATCTTGAGAAGACTTGAAAAATGCAATAAAAGTATAGGATGAAGGGATGCAGCTGCTCTGTCCCCCAGTGCTGAGCACAGGGGTCAGTCCGGCATCTGAGCCTCGTCCATATTTCCATTAGCAGACGGCATGATGGGACACGAGCTGCTTATGACATTTGCAGATGCCACCAGGCTGGGGGAGACGCAAGCGGGCTGGAGGACAGGCTGAGATTTCAAAGTGGGCTTGGCGAACAGGAGGAATGGGCTGACAAAAAGGATGCTGTTGCCTGGGGACTTGAGGAAGGTGTTTGGTGGGAGTGAATCACCAACAGCACAGACGTGGGCTGGGAGCATGAGCCGAGCAGGTCTCGGGGGAAGGTTGTACCCAGGGGGCTGGGGGCTTGTTGGGAGGAACAGGACTGGAAGAGGGAACCTGCATGGGCAAGGGAGCAGCCTGGTCCCTGCACTGTGGTGGCCGGGGCCGGCAGTGATGGGGTTCATCTGCAGCGAGAGTTCAGGTCAGAGTTTTGGAAACGGTCCTTGAGGCAGGAGCAGTGACTAGCTGGAATAGGGCACGGGGAGGGGTGTCAGTTCCCGTCCCTGAAGGAGCCACGTATGCGTCTGCCAGGACTGATGGAAGGCTGCAGAGATACTGCTGTGGGGTGTGTGACATTGCAGCCTTCATTTCTGCAATTCCCTGATTATTATCTGGCACTGCTGGGCCCAGCTGGGGTCAGGGCTCTGGGATGAGGGCTGCGGAGCCACTGGGAGGGGAGCCGTGCCCCTAAGGGCTGGTGCTCTGTGACAAGGGCAGGAAGAGCAGGGCCATGGGGACCATGGAGGGAGGGATGCATCACACGAACAGTGCAACTGCCAGCCTCACCGGGCACCAGGGCAGTGTTGGCCCTCGGAGTGGGGATCACAGGAGCACGGCTGGCTGCAGGCGTTGCTGGCACAGACCCCTTCTCCACCAGCCCCTGCAGTCACCACCCAGGCACTGCTCATACCCACTCTGTGCTGGCGCTGACGGGGCTGGCATGCATTTCTCCACTTGCGGGTGCAAATGCAGGGTTTTGTGTCATATAGACTTTCCCTCTGCCTTCCTGAAAGCAGGAGTCCAGGAAGCACAGCAGTTAAGATTTCTGCCTCGGTGGGAGAGCAGAGCTGAGCGGAGCACAAGGATAGGAGTCACGTGCATGCTGAATAGCTGGTGTTTTGCAACGGAGTACGGATAGTGGGATTGTGCTGTCTGCTCCTTCCCCTTCCACCTCCTGATAAATCAGTGCCCAGGGAAATATCACTCATGTTGGCTGTATTTAATAAATTACCTCTCAGCATTTGCGCTCTCTGAGGTTGTTACTGAGTTAGTGTAGCTCCAAACCCTGCAAAGGGAAAAGACACATCGGACCCCCCGGGAGTGGAATAAACCATCCAAAGCTGGAAACCAAATATAAACCCAGACTATGCAAATCCAGTCTAACGAACCCTGCTGAAGCACAGACATCCCATCTGGGAGTGGGATGATCCACAAGCAATGTAGCAAAGGGACTGCTTGTTTTAATGGCTTTCCTCTTCCCAGGGAGAAATGGGAGGGGGGTTTCTGAAACGTGAAGGTTGCAAATGAAAATTCACAGCCTCTGCAGTGGCAGTGTGAGATTTGGGGTGCTGGGGGGCAGAGGGGGGAAGCCTGGATGAATGTGAGGATGCTTTCTGGCGTTAAACCCTATGGATTAACAGCGAAAGAGCATGCCCTGCATCTGTGCTTTCAAATCGCAGTCCAGAAATGCAACCAATCCGCCAGGCAGCTCCCCAGACACATCAGTCCTTATCGAAGCTCTGCGGCGTGGGGCAGGGCAGGGTGTTTCGCTTCACTAGGAAAGGGCACGGAGGCAGCGGGTGAGCAGCTGAGCAGCGGGGATCCGGCTTTCTGGGCACAGCAGACTGTAATTTATCTCCATGAGGAACTGAAGGGGATTTAGAGGGGAAAAAATGGCATGAAGTTAAATAGCAGTGTTGCCTCGGCATCCTTACAAATAAGCTTTACCTGCTGTTCGTTCCCATCTTGGTTGCAAAGGCCATCATTTACCCGAACAAAGGCAAGGGGGGATGCTGAGAGCAGTCATCAGGGAGTATGCAGGGCCAGTCCCTGAGGGAGTGGGGCTGCAAAGGGGCCCTGGGACACTGCCCTGCTTGGGGATGGCCACCAGCCCCAGTGCCGGCGCACCCTGAGGATGCTCAGTGAGCACGCAGGGAGCAGAGGCTGTGGTGGGCTGGGCAGGCAGCACAGTTGCCCCCCAGGGTAGCATGTCCCCAGGCACTGCCCCAGGGCAGTGCATCGTCCTGCCTGTGCCTCCCTGTGCTGAAAAGTCGGTGGGTTCAGGCTGCGCTGTCCCAGCAGGTGCCTGGGAGAGAGGGCAGAGCCTGGTTTTGGCATGTGGAGGGACTGGCCATGGCCATGTCCAGTCCATGGCTGTTTGGTGTTTCTGCATGCTTCCACACTCTGTGCTCTGCCACTGGCTAAGGCTCTGGGATGCTGATGCAGATGATCCCAAAAATGTTCAAGCCCTCCCTGGGCTTTGCAGGCTGAGAGATAAATCTTGGCTTTCAGGTTGAGCAGTTCTAAAATCAAGCCTCTCTGCTCTGTCTGTCTGCAGTACCAGAGATTTCCTAACTTCCACTTACACATTGCAGCCACAGTAATGTTACATACGTTTAAAAGAAGGCGACATGGGAGTCCTGCCGGGGATCCTCCGTTGCCAGGAGTTCGGATGAGTGCCATTGCTTCCAGCCTGGCCTTCAGCCTGGCTCTGGGGAGCTTCCAGACAACCTGTTTTGGCAAGGTCCCTTTAGGACATTGGAGGAAAACCACTCTTGAAGCCAGGATTTCTCCCTGCCCTTGGTTGGCCCCAAAGCTGTGGTCCATCAGGAGGCGGGCACACACATCCGCAAGCCGTGACAAGCCGTGACAGATGTCCCTAAAACACATGACCCCCCCCAGCGCCTCGTGCCCAGGACTTACAGCCTGGCCGTGGGTTTTGCTCCCTGGGAGAGGGGCAGGACTGAGCCCCGCGGGGTACAGCCTGGCGGGTTGGAGCCCCATTCCCGGCAGCCAGATGTGCATGCTGGATGGGGAGCCGGCAGAGCCGTGGGGCTGCAGAGCCCGAGCGTGGGTTTCAGTTTAATCGCCGGGGCTGGGGAACCTCTATTCATTCCCCGCTTGCATTCATCTGTGTCCTAGTAACGTGCTCTCCCCACCTCCTTCCCGACACAGGCACACACGGCTGGATAATGGCAGGAGCCCGGCAATCTCGGCTGCTGAATAGCGGTGTAATTACGAGGCTATAATGGCGAGCTGGAACTCATTAGCCATTATCAGCCGTTTCAGCAGGACAATGGCAGCACCCCGGGGTGCGCGGCTGCGCTGGCTGTACCCGGCGCCCTACACGCTGCTTGGCGGCTCCAGGGCCAGCCCGCTGCTGACCTCGGCCCCTCGCCTGGCCGAAGAGCCCGCTGGAGGGAGGCTTTGGCTCTGGATGGGAATGATGGACTTTGTATTCAGCCCCCTCGTGTGATGCGGGGCATCCCTGCTCCCCAGTCCCGTTGCCGGGGCAGTGGGGTTGTAGAGCCCTGGGTGCTGGGGTCCTGCCCGGGCACCGCAACCTGCTCCGGGGTGGCACCCTCCTGCCTCTCCCCTGCCCTGGCTCCAGCAGCCCGTCCTTCCCTTGACTGCCTCCCCCTCCTCTAGTTTATTTGTTTCCTCTTTATTTCTGCGTCTGCATTCAGCGCAGGCAGCTGGGTCAACGGTGTGGGAGCCCTCCCTGGGCTGTGCGTTCATGTGGGCATCCTCTGTCCCCGGCGCGTGCCGTGGGCAGACTGGCCTTGTGGCGAGGAGCGCACGCTGCCATGGGGTGCTGCACAGAGACCCCCAGCTCTGCAGGCTGTAAGTCCGAGGGCTGACGGTCCCTGTCTCTCCCTGAAGTGCTCACAGCCCCTAATGCAGAAAGGCACTGCAAAGCTGAGACTGTGAGGCGAAAATCTCTGCAGCTCCCAGCTCAATATATTTTAAAGCAGGATAATCCTAGCAGGGGCGTGCTGGAGAGCATGGCAGGGCAGAGCCAGGGAGGCGTAGCTGGCAGGCTGGGAGCAGAGCCCCTGGCACATGTGGGTCCAGCAGTGGGGCACACCTTGCCCTGGTGCTCAACAGAGCCTGGGCAGGACAGGAGCCATGGGGTGGGTTTAGGCACCCCATGGGCAATCTCCTACCCTTATTTCCACCAACAGGGCGAGCAAGCTGGGACGGCTTCTCCATTCTGGTTGAGGTGCCTGTCCCTGTGCTCACACAGGGCTTTTGCCTGTGGGAGCAATGCTAGGAGAATCAACCGGTCCTGTGCAAGTGTCTCTTGAAGTGTGGCTTATTCTCCAGGCAGATGTTTCAGAGGTGGCCAGGGCAGAGAAGGGTGTGAGGTGTTGAGCACTGAACCAGTCATGATGCATGTGGGTGACCTGCAGCTGGGTGTTTGGAGGTGACCTGCTTTTCTAGGGGACAGTTGTTCGCTTTCTTATTACCCCTGCCCTCTCTAAGGGGCTCTGTGTGTTTGGGATGACTCTACCGGGTGTTTGCTGCATTTCCAGAGTGGGGTGCTGTGCATCCAGACAGGCAGCTGCTGGCATCGCTGGGCTGCTTATTGTGTTGCTGATAGCTCTGGGGCTTCTGTCCCAAGGGGGCCATCCAGCGTGGGGACAGGGAGATGGGGGAGCTGCGCAGCCCCTGCCCCTTGCTGCTTTATTGTCCATGAAAGATGCCAGTTTACACACTCCTGGCCAGCCAGACTTCTGTGTGCCCAGCTCTGCTGGGCATTAAGGATGAGGGTCCTGTCTGGAGCCAGCGGCTAGCCCTGTTCCCGGCGAGGGGCACAGAAATGCAGCAGCCACTGCTGTCCTTTCGTCCCCGTCTTGCCCTTTTTGGGGAGCTCCTGGAGAGCCTCGGTGCCTGGGCACCTTGTGAGTGCTTCCTTGCTGATCTCTACCTCTTCTCTCCGCAGGGAGCTCAATGGCAACAACATCACACGGATCAACAAGAATGACTTCGCCGGGCTGAAGCAGCTCCGTGTCCTGTGAGTTCCCAGTGAGGGGCCAGCTGCCCCAACCTTGGCAGGTGCCATGCTTGGCTTGTGGCCCCTCCTGGGGTTGGTAGAGATGATGCTGAGCCCTTTGCTGGGCATCTGCTGGTGGGGCTGGAGGACATCCGCATTGGGCTAAGCACGGTGGAATTCCAGCCAGCAGGGACTGGGGAGAAAGAAGCCACGTTGTGTTGAGGGGGTGGTGAGAGCAAGGTGGCCCTGGGTCCGGGGCAGCATCAGGGACCCTTCCAAGTGAGATGGGGGGCGCTGGGGCTGGGGCCCATCTTTCTGGAAAGCTGACCCTTTCTCTCCACAGGCAGCTGATGGAAAACCAGATCAGCACAGTGGAGCGTGGGGCATTCGATGACATGAAGGAGCTGGAGCGGCTGTGAGTGCCCGGGCATGGAGGCGGGTCGGCAACGGGCTGCCAGATTTAGTCACAGAGAGCATCCTTTCCTTTTTGCCTTAAACTATAATGTATTGGTGCTGCCTGACTTCAAACAGCTTCTCTGCTGCACGGCAGCAGTATTTTACAGTGTGGGAAGCAAACCTATTTCTATTTCTATAGCTCTTAAAGTCCTTTCTGATGCTTTTGAGGTGAGGGGCAGGTTAAACACAAATCACTCTCACTGTTATCAGCTGTGTCCTGTGTGTTAGCGAGGGAGTCATAAGTTCCAGTCCAGTACTCAGTAAAATAGCTCAGCAGTTTAAAAATCCTGAGCTGCTCGAGCAAATACGAGGAGCTGAGCGAGCAGCAGGTTAACAGTGCAGTTAAGCAGCAATCAGCAGTTAACAGCTCGGAGTCCTGTCTGCATGTAATTACAATATTGTGAGTAAGTCTATTAAAGCCCCCTCGGTTGCCCTCGCCTGGGAGTGCCGTGAGCCAGACAGGGGTGTCCTCACCCGGTGGGATGCTCTGCTCTAATGGCCCCTCTGAGTGAGCCACAGCCCCCAGCTGTGCCCGGCGCTGCCAGCTGGGCTGCAGGGCAGGCGACTGCCTTGCCCCTGAAACCCTGACCCTTTTCTCCTTCCCTGCAGACGACTGAACCGCAACCAGCTGCACACCCTGCCCGAGCTCCTCTTCCAGAACAACCAGGCGCTGTCACGGCTGTGAGTACCCTCTGTGCTGCTGGGGCTCCCCTGCCCGGCCCTGGCGCGGGCTTGTTTGTAGGGTTGCTGTGGGGTTTGGAGAGGCACTGATGTCCCGGGGGGGTGCTGCTTCTGGGGGTTTGTGCTGGTGGTTACTGGTGTATTGTCCCAGTGAGCGCCCAGCGTGTGGCAGGGGAATGGCACCCTGTTTCTGAGCAGCCTGAGATCCTTAGCTGGAGCGTGCAGCGTGGCAGGGAATTAGCTTTGCCTTGCAGAAGCCCTGAGACCTGTGCTGTGACAGGTAGTGTTAAATGTCCTTGCAGTGCATGGGGATGCAGGAGGAGGTGCTGGCGGTTTGGGCTGGGGCTGGTGTCGCTGAGCTGGGCTGTGCTTGCACGGTGCCAGTCGCGGAGGTGCTGCAAGCCCCGTAGCCTCCTCTCTGGGTGCAGATCACAGGCTGAGGAGCAGGGTGCCCTTACCCCCTAGACCGGACTGTCATGAAGGGAGAGTGAAAGAGAATGTCCCCAGGGGGCCGCATCCTGCTCAGAGACCTCCACGGGGCACAGAGAGCCCCACGGCCCCGCTCCAGGGCTGCCTTTCGGCTGGTGTCTGGGGCAGCCTGGGTAAGGAGGAGGAAGCCCTGCCTGGGGCAGATCCAGAACCTGGTGCCTGCTGCCCCCTCCCCACACAGCCCTGCCTGCCGCCATCCCTGACTGTCCCTCTGCACCCACAAGAACACCCCCAGGGACTGTCTCCTGTTGTGCAAGCCCTATCTCTGCAGACCCCTCTGCTCCTCCTCCCTCCGTGCAGCAGCAGACTGCCTGGGCAGAGCTGCTGGGATTTTGATAAATATTCTCTTTTCCACATTGGCTTTCCCTTGCCTGGGGCTGCTTTGCTCGGGCAATGGTGCTGTCGGCAGTGCCAGCATTGTTCAAACTGTGGGAAATCCTCTTAACAAAGCATTTACCAGCTCTCGGCTATGTCAGGCACCATGTACCTCTGGAAGGGGGCTGCGAGGAGGAGGGGGCGCATGCCAAACTGGGGCTGGGTGCTCTCTATCGCTTGGAGAACATGCTTACACCCTGTGGCGGATTTGCAGTGGGTAGAAGCAGGGCGGTTGTGGCTGGGACAGGAGGTCTCTGCTTACTGCATCTTGTATCTCCATTTCCCAGCTGTGAAATGAGGATGCCATGTTCCTGCTGGGGCAGGGTAGGAGTGGATGAAATAACTGAATGGGCTGAGACATTGCCAGACCAGGCATGGCCATGTCGGGGCCAGGCAGCCCTGCCCGCGCCGGCACGCTGCGGCTGAGCCGTTTTGCTCAGCGGCGATGCCAGTTTCTTCCAACAGTGCCAGGGAGTCAGTCCTGGAGTCCAGCCGGAGGCGGTGTTAGTGAAGGGTTAAAACGCCGTGTGGGTTGCCAGCGTGGGATGTGTGAAATGGTGGACTGGTGCCAAAGATGGGCCTAGGTAATGGCAGCTGATAGCACAGGCGTTCAATTAATTATCAAATGGCATTTGTTGAGCTCAGCTGTGCCATATCGTGGCGCCAGCAAGGGCCCATCCTCCTCCAGCCGCCCATTGCATAACAAAAACACGGTCGAGAGAATTATTTTACAAACATTAATGTTTCCCTTTTAATCTTCTCTAGATTTTAATACCAGGCTCTTTCAAAAAGCAAAACCCAACAATTAACAGGGGAGATGGAGAAGGGCAGCCTCCTGGGTGGACTGTGCAGTGTGCCCCGCCACGGTCCCCCGGGCTCACGTGGAGCCAGCACTGTGTCACGGTGTGCACGGGGCTGTACATACTGCCGTGGGTGAGGAGGGGTGTGCGAGATGCTCCTTGCAGCCACCTCATGGGCATTTCAGCCTCTGCCCGCTGCTTCCCACGATGTGGTGGTTGTTTTGAGCCTATCGCCTCCTGCCCTGCCTTGAAGCTGTCTTCTGGCCATCTCTCCTGTGATAAACTCTGCCTGGACACCAGCAACCTGCAGCTTTTCTTGTGCCATCTGGGGCTGTGTGAGCGGGCTCAGATTTTGCAGCCCCTCAACAATAGGCAGTGTAATGTCTTGGGGAGCAGAGGGTCCCTGCGACGAGCTGTGGGACTGGGGACAGTGCTGGGGGCTACCTGGGGAGCACATCAGGAGCCGCTGCTCTGGAAGACCCTCAGGTGCTGCATTTGGGCAGCAAAGCCCTACATGCCAGAAGACCTTCTGCTCCCTCTCTTCGTGGCTTCTTGTTGCTGAGGTGCCCACGGACTGTTTGGGGGGGACGGTGGGGCAGGGGGTGCCTAGGGCAGAGCTTGTCTAGACACACTGTTCTGCTGGCTTAGCGGAGGTGGGATCTGGACCGGTGCTAGTCTGGCTGGTGTGGGAGGTCATAGCGATGCTCTTAAATTGCTGCAAACCCAGCTCAGGCTACAGGAGTATGAGTCAGTGGGGAGCAGGTTTAAGCTAAATTGAAATCAGCTCACCTTGAACTGAAATCAGATCCTCTCCGCCAGGCTTTGCGCTTGTTTAACTGCTGAAATGGATCTGGGGTGGCCCCACGGCTGGGTGCCCCCTCCTTGCCCCAGAGGCAGGCTGGGACCAGTGCTGGTCAGGGTGGGATGGGAAGAGAGGGCTCTTACCAGCACTGTGCTCTTGCAAATCTCAGTTTCCCGACAGTTTCTAGCAAGCAGTGTCTGTGCAGGCTTCCCCATGCCCTGTCTGCTGCGGCCACCCACTGTGTGCTCCTCGAGCTCCTGGGGTACCTGCTAGGTCCTCATGTCCTCGCACAGTGATACTTGGAGGTCTTGAATTAGCAGAAACTGGCTGAATGAGTCGGGCTGAGATCTGTTTAGCTGGGAAATGAGGCTGCCGGCACTGGCAGTGGGTGGCAGCTGAGGCAGAAAGCCAGAGGTGGATGCAGGAACCAGTGGGATTTGCTTAGATGGGTACCTGGGTGCTGGCCTGGATGGTCCAGCCTCTTTTAGCCTTAGATCTTCAGCATCTTCAGCAACACATCAGTAACATGGCAGCAGGTTAAGGCAAGTCTGTTGAGTGTGGGGTATGTGATACCCATAGAGCAGTTTTCCACTGTACCTCGAGCCTCATGGAAATATCTCCCAAGCACAGAGAGGAGGACCTTGGGCTCAGGTTGGGATGGTGAGCTGTTTGGCCGCCTCATGGGTCTGAGTGTCAAAGCCTAATCTGCAGCGGTGGTGCTTTGTGGTCTCCCAGCCTGGCTCGAGCTTCAATTAGTTACTCGGAGCTGGGCTATAAAGAGCATTTGTGCATTGGGGTAATGGAAAGGGTTGGAGTTAAACCTGATCTGTTGGGGCTTAAATAAACCGGGGAATGGCAGGAAAGGGCCAGAGGAAAGCAAACCTCAAATGAGGGTGTGGGGGAGGTGAGATGCCTGGAGAGGAATGTTTTCCCCTTGGTATTTGGGAATATTGAGCTGACGCCTGCCCGGAGCCCGTCTCAGTCTGAGATGGTGGGGTGGGGGGGGGCTGTGGCAGCACCTCGGCAGCAGAGCCAGGAGGCGGGAGGACTCTCCGCATGGCCTCCCTTATTTATATCTGCCGCAATGAGCGGATAACTCATTAAGCAGTCCCGGTGGCTGGAAATGGTGCTGATCTGAGGTTTCACTGGAGAGAGCCTGACCCCAGTGACCCCATCTCAAACTGGGTTTAATTAAACTGTCAGCACTGGACGGAAGAACAAAGCGTTGTGGGTTTGGGGGGGGGGCTAGGGTCCCCAGCAGCTTGCTGGGGAAAAGCACGTCTCCTGCGAGGTGGAGAGCTGATAAAAAATGGATCTTTCCTTCCATCGAGGACTACCCAGGCAAGAAGGTGACCTCTGCTATTGCACTGCCCAGCGCTGGTCCCCAGTGCCCCACAGCCGTGCACATCTTGGCTCAGCACCGGTGCCCCGGTGCAGCCCGGTGGCACGCCAGGAGGCAGGGGGTTGCTGGCAGACCTTGCTTCAGCATCTCTCCTGAGCTGGCAGGAGTTGTTTTTCCCTATGGGAGGGGGGGACTCAAGTCCTTGAGTTTCTTCTCTGCTCCCTTGAGAGGGATGGGGGAAGGATGGGAGAGGAGCTTTGCAGCCCTGTGTCCCCTCTCTCCCCACCTTCTCTTAAAACCTCCTTCTGAAGCTGTTTTTAAGCCCCTTTGAGGGTGCTGGGTGGAGGATGTGAGGAGGAGAAAGGAGGCTGGGATGGCCGTAGCAGCAGGGTGAGAACAGAAATGCTGCGGGTGCATCGTCAGGGAGGCAAAGACGTGGGCTGTCGAAATGTGCTAAAGGCAGCCGGGATGGCTATAAATAAATGGTTTTCTCCAAGGGAAAGCCGAGCTGGTGCGAGGAAAGAGAGGAGCGGTGGGTGCTCGGCTGCAGGGAGCTCTGGGGAGATGCTCCCGCAGGGGAGCAGCAATCCCGGCTGGATGTATCCCCCTGGGGAGCGGCTGCCCAGAGGTTTCCCTTGTTGAAAACTGCAGCAGCCGCTCCATGCTCGGCAGAGTGGGAGCTGAGAGAGGATGAGCAGAGAGTGGGGGAAAAAGGTCTTGTCTCCAGGAGGAGGAAGATTTAGGACATGGGCTGTGTCCAGTTGGTTTCTGTTGGACCCGTGCCAGCAAAAATAGTGGAGGAGACGGTGCCATGTCCAAGCTGGCAGCCAAGCCCAGGGGGAAGGGCTGGCGGTGCTGCTCTCCCATCTGTAAGGGAAGGGGCTCCCTGGAAACAGCATTAACATCTCAATCAGGACTGGTGGCTTTCTGAACCGGGGACATGTGAAGTGTTGTTGGAGTTGGGAGGATTGTCACGCTCCTATGAGACTCTCCTCCTGTGGCCAGAGCCTGCAGAGGAGTAGCAATGCTCTCCGCTTTCTTCTGCCTGGGAGCTGAGACAGAGTCCAGGCTCCCTCTGGCCCAGGGGTATTTAAAGGTGTGGGTGAGGAGGGAGTTTTGAGCCGAGTCGCAGAGAGCACCGCAGCTGGGTCTGCTGCCCGGACAGGAGAGGTTACATTCTGGTGAGCTCTGGGGCAGGTTCCTTGCACCATCCCTGCATCTGGCCAAACCCAGCCCTAATTGCCTTTAGAAAAGCAGGCGGAGGAAAATGGAGCGGTGCTAAATAACTTGAGAAAATGCAAATGACATCCTTCAAGAAGGAGAGAACCACAACCACGCGGGAGGAAGCTGTGAGCTGAGTAGTAGCAAAACAGGGTGACAAGTGAAAAAGGAGCTGTCGGAGAAAGGAATAACAAAACAGGCCCCGCTCGGATGGGGCTGGCTGTGCGTGGGAGGTGTTGCTTGCGAGACTGTACCAGTGACCGTTCCTCTTGGTGCTGCACCGGGAAAACCCCCGGATAGGAAAAGGAGAGATGGAGAAATGTCGAGACAAAAATGCGTGCTCAGTGGCCGTGGAGAGGTCCTGTGTCCCCATGGTGGGTGGTTGGGCCGGACAGGAGGTGTGGGTGTAGCTGTGCTCCCCTCCCAGCCAGGGAGACTTGCCTGCCTGAGCCCCGGGTTTGATCTGGTGGGGGATTTTTGGTGCTTGCCTGCGTGTTGGCTCCCTGAAAATCCTGTTGTGGTGGTGGGTTGGCTCTGGCTGCGCACTGGCTCTCCTGTGCCAGACACCCGCCCTGTCTTCCCACGGCCGCTCCTGTTGGGGCTTTGGCTGAGGTTCGTTACCTCCAGCGAGGTTTTGTGCTCGTTCCGCAGCCAGCACGCTCGGCGTGCGCCGGGGAGCCTGCAGCCGCTGCGTGGGAAGGGGCCTGCAGGCACGGCGTTGTGTTTCCATCTTCCCATGATGGGGCACGGGTGCTTCGGCTCCCCGGGCACATGCTCCTTTGCTGCCTTGCTCTTCACATAGATGCGTACGTGCTGCTTTCTGGTGTCTCTGTGCGCAGGTCCATGGTCCAAGAGCAAGGTGCCAAGGTCGGGAATGGAGTGCAGCTCCCCCTGGAACAAACCTCCCCTTCCCCAGCATCCCCCATTTCTGTCCCAGCTCCCCTCTCCGGCAGCATCCCCCTCCCCTCGCTGGGCAAGGGCCAAGTGTCCCCGTTGTCACTGTGCCCACATTTTGGCCGTTGTCCCCTTGACTCTGGGTGCCATACCCCCTTGCGCTTCCCGACAAAGCCCCTTCTGTCAGGGACAGAGCAAGGCTGGGGGGGCCAGGCTGGGACGTGTCCCCCCGAATACCAATCAGGAGGGGGAGCGTGTTTACCCTGGGAGCTCGGGAGGGACTGTGGGGTCTGTGCTCTGCAAGACCCCCCCCCACACCAGCCGGGGGGGATGGAGAGGGGGAAGAGAGGCCTCACCGCAGCCCCCGGGAACAAAGAGTCAGTGTGGCTCGTGACAGCTCTAAGGAAACGCGGGGAAACAAATGTGCCACTAATAGGTGGGGAGGTTACCTAGGAAAAGATGCTGCCAGGCGGGCGGGCGGCCAGCCCCCTCCCCGGCGGGCTGGCAGGCGGCGAGGGGCTGGGGCTGGCACCCCCGGCCTCGCCGGGGGGCGCTNGGGGACAGCATCCTTATGGATGTGGTAAGGACATCGCTGGGTTTTCGTGCTGGGTGTCCCTGCTGGGGAAGCGGCACCTTTGTGCAGGGAGCTGCTGGCTTGCCTGCTTGCTCTCCCCCTTCTTCCTCCATCATTAACGTGCCACAGACCTCATCTCTTTTTGGGGGCCACCAAAAAACTCCTTGAGGGATCCTGAGTACAGCCTCATGGACTTAAACACTTGTTTAAGACTTTTTTATATTTAAGCATCTCCATAATGGGACCTGATTCACAGTCTGCGGAGTGCCAGGGTGAGAGTCACTGCCGTGCCCCGACCTGCTGCCAAGCAGCCTCGCGCTTCACTTCCCACCAGCCTGCCTGAGCCCCCTCCCGCCAGGGCGACAGTGCAGACTCTGCTCGGGGGTGCCCTGGCCCCCAGCGCTCTCCTGCACCATTATCCTGCCAGCTGAGCCGGGGATGCCAGGAGCAGGAATTGCCAGCCGGCTGCCTGGAGATAATCTGTCCCCTCCCTCCATGCACCCCCTTGTGCTTCTGACCCGTGGCCGGCTCCGGCTTTCTGGGTGTTGAGTCACTTCCAAGGTTTCCCTGGCAATGTGCAGGGTCGAGCCCTGCTCCTGGGGCTCCTTCCTTGAGCTGCCGGCTCCACTGGGCGCACACTTGGTCTAGCTTTGGGCGCAGGGCTTGGATTTGGCTTTGGCTTTGTTAACGTTATCGAAGCAAAGAGGTCTGGGTCTGTAGTGAGGTGCAGCTCCCAGCCCCCTGCCCCTTTCCGCAAACTGCCCCCCTCCACGTAGCATCACGTGGATCATCCCTGCCCACCTCCCCAGCGATCCCTGCCGCCCTGGCAAATGGAAATTTGCGACCTGCGGGGAAAAAATGATGGAAAATCAAGTCTTCCTAATGCTGGGCAATGGTGCTAATTACACAGCTATTAAAACACAGGGGAATTATTTATTCCCTCGCCACGTTGCAGCTCATCGCCTACATTGTGCCACATTCACCCCTTGGCCACCTTTGGTCCCCTGAAAGAGTTAAAAGATCACTTGGAGAAGCTGATCCCTTTGTCCATACGTTTTGGGAGCAGAATAAAGCCATTTCCTTCCCCCTGTTTTCACAGCCCAGATAGTAGAAGGGTTCAAAGTCATTTTAAAGAGTTGTGAGCAGAATTAGCCTTTGGTAATTTGACTTCCAGGACGTGGAAGAAAAAAACCTTATGCAGTGATTTTAGGGTAAATTCTAACTTGGTACCCCTGCATGTGTATCCCACAAACATGTTAATGTGCAGAACCAGGTAATTAACCTGCGAGCCAGGTCCCAAAAAGCTTATGGAGGTGCTTAAAAATAAGGTTGATTCTCCCATGGGTGGGTACTAAGCCCCCTTGTCTCTCCTGCTGGGACTGCCCCAAAAACAAGCTGTCAGCAGTTTCCAGCACTGCTTCCCACAGCTGCCTGCAAGGGTGCCTGTGCTGCATCCCTTCTCTGCTGCTCCCGAGGGGCCTGTGGTGCCACCAGCATCTGTGCTGGACCACGCAGCCTGCGGCCCCAGTGCCAGCTGCTTGGCTCGGTGGGCACCGGCAGCGGGTTCCTGCCCAAGCAGGCTGCCCGCGGCACCGGGATGGGTTACCCACTGCTGAGGCACCTTGAAGACCAAATGTGTGTGAGTGGGGAAGACGCCCCTTCTCACGCCAGGGGGGCTTCCCGGTGCAGCAGGGCCTGTAAGCATTGCCAAGGGGAAGCTGTCCCAACCCACAGGGATGGGCTGGGGGTATGCCGGTTTGGAAAGCCTGCTTCCCCGTGTGTGCCAATCGGCATCCGGGCACGAGCACAGGGCAACTGTCTGCGCAAAGAAACCTGGCTGGCTGCATGTTGGGGGCGGGTTTGGGGAGGTGGGGATTCATTTCCCAGATTCTCATCTGTGTTAAATTAATTATCATCCCAGGCTTATCCTCACTTAACCAGCGAGACACAGACGTCTGTGGTTGGGACCCCCACTGCCCCACCAGAGCTAAGCAGCGTATGGATTAGGGGGTCTTACCAGCTGCCTTCTCTGGCCCCTCCATGGTTCTTGCACCCCCCTCTGCCCCCAGAGGCTTCGGTCCCCATTTGTGTCTGTATTTCCCTTCAGGACAGGAAAAGCTGGATTAATTTTTACTGTAGGGGGTCTTACCAGCTGCCTTCTCTGGCCCCTCCATGGTTCTTGCACCCCCCTCTGCCCCCAGAGGCTTCGGTCCCCATTTGTGTCTGTATTTCCCTTCAGGACAGGAAAAGCTGGATTAATTTTTACTGCTCCCAAGGGAGCGGTTGGTAACCGAAGACGTCTCGCTGTCTTGTTTTCTGTAAATCGGGAGGCAGGAAACGGCAGGGATGGGTTAAA
>VYXH01010612.1:24920-46123 GCA_013397275.1 Burhinus bistriatus
CTCACCCCCCCTTCTCCCCGTCTGGTCCTTGCCGACGGGGGATGGCGTTTAGGGCAGAGCTGCTTGGAGAGAAATAAAGTTGCTCAGACTTTTTCCAGGCCCTGGGGCTGGAGGAGAGGGCTTTCTCCAGGAGGTGCAGGTGGGAAGAGCTTGACCGTCCTCTTGAGTGTTTGAGAAATGGTAATTTGGGGATGCTATGGAGAACGAGTGAGGGGTGTTAGCCCCATTGCACAGACAGAGTATTAAATGTGGAAAGCACAGGAAAAGCTCCCAAAAAGTGCCTCTCACCCTGGAGCTGGGAAGTTGTCCATCCCTAGACCCCTCCCATGGCAGAACTGGGAAGGGAACCCAGGAGTCCTGGCCCTGCATCCCCCTCGGCCTTCCCATCCCCGGTAAGGCGCTCAAAGGGGCTTTTGTCCGGGCTCGGAGCCCCACAGGTGGGTGGGCGCTTCATCCCCCCTCCCTTACCCCTGGGCTGGGATGCTTTTTCCCAGGGGCCGTCATTGGCCTGTCACTATGCGACGCGGGCTTGCAGGTCGCCTTGGCAACAGGGGCCTGGGGATATGGGTTGGGGGTCGACCCCATCCCAAGAGCCTTTTGGGATGTTTGCCCCGGGGGCTGGCGATCCCGCTTGCCGCGGACGGGCANCACCCCAGGGATGCTCCGTTGCAGCTCTTCTCCGTTGCGCAGCCAGGCAATTGCCACCGGTGCTATTAATTACTGATCATAGGGATGAAGTTGGGGCAGTGTAGCCGGGGGGGGGCAGGGGGGGATCTGCACTTGTGGGGTAAATGGGAGCGAGCAAGCAGGGGGGCTGGCTGCATTCCCAGGACTCGGCGGTGTTTCCAGCTCTTGCTGTCTGACCAGAAGCATTTCCACCTCCCAGCGTTGCCGTCCCGCTCCGGCTCACTTGTTCTCTTCCCCACGGGCGCAGCGTGTTGCTCATTCCTGCATCCTACAATTTCACAGCATCCCTGCAGCCGGGTGTTAATGAGATTAGACCCAAGCTTTAAGATGTCTCTCTCTATCCTTTGCCATCCAATTACACAGCCCGCATGGTATCTGATTGCCTGCAAGAGGGGAGGACTGGGACTGGCTGGGACGGGAGGATGCAGCTGGTCTTTCTGGGTATCAGCCCCACCGTGCCGAGTGGTTTTCTTTCTTTTCTTTGCTTTTCTTTCTTTCTTTTTTCTTTTTTTTTTTTTTTGTACTCCCCCCTTGGCTTTGAGCTGCTTCGTTTGGCTTTTTCATTGCTTCTCAACGTGGCGGCTGGGCAGAATTTGTTTAAATTAACTGCTTGAATGGCAGCGTTTGTGTGTGTTGGTGGGGGGGAGCTCAGACAGCACCAGAATGGATGAGGGGGATTAAAGGTGCCTAATGGGTTCCAGATGGGCATCCTGGACTGGGAAGCACCCCTGCAACCCCAACCCCAGCCAGGGGCTGCTGACAAGGAGCTTGGGGCTGGGAACTGGGATGCTACGGTGGGTGACCGCCTGGCTCTCCTGTGGCAGGGCAGCTGCTCCATGTGTGTGCCCATGGGACTGGGGCACCCTGAGTCTCCTGGGGTGCTGGCTGCCTCTGTGCCATGCCCGGGGCGAGCAGGCGGATGCACCGCAGGAAGCACCTTCCCTGGCTGGCCCGGAGCATGGGGTGCAGCAGGCTCTGCTCGCCCCCCTCCAAGCACCGTGGGCTCGGGGGACGTGGGGCTGGGGACAACCTCTGTGTGCGAGTCTGGCTTTTGGACGTGCCTCAGCTCCATCATTAGCTGACGTTGCAAATACAGCCTGCAATGGCAGCACTGCTGGAGTGGCAGTTTCTGCTCAGCAGTCTTGGTTGCAACGTGAGGAATGATAATATTTAGCCTTTCATGCCCTCCCCCTGGGCTCTAGGGTACCATGGGGTGCTTGCTCCGTCCCACGTCCTCACCGCTGCAGACATCAGCATATTTTTTGTTATTTACAGATGGAAAACTGAGTCCCAGAGACAGGACCTAAATTGCCTGCATGGCCCTGCCAGCTGCATTTCCCAGACCTGTAGGGATTAGAGACACGGTGACAGCCCTCCCCAGCTCTCCAGGGGTTGTGCCTCCCACCGACGGCCAGATTTCTCCTCCAGACCTGTTACATGGTGTCCGGGCTGTGTGTTCGCAGCCTGTCCGGTGGCCGTGCCTAGACGGGAAGCGCATCAGTCCCAAGCGAGATGAAGCATGGAGGAGCGAAGGGCTGCTGGGGAGCGGTGTCACTAGTGGGGTCATTGCTTCTGAGTTTTATTAATGGCTGAGAGCAGGAGCAGGATATAAGCTGTGAGCTGGCTGGCTGCTGGGAATATCACCCATGCTGTAGGATGGCTCATCGTTTCGCGGGGGATTTAAGCTTGTTAGGGGAGCAGGCTGCAGAAGAGCCCATCAGGTTTAATGGGAGCAAGCATCAAGTAGTACCTTTTGCTGGAAAAGCTCTGTTCCTGGCAGGAACGAGCCCGTTCACCCTACAATGGATTTTTGTGAAGGTAGCGGGATGAGGCAAGGCACAGGAGAGGAGACTCATGGCAGCGCTCCCGATCCAGAAGTGCTGCAGCAGAAGGTGGGGGCCAAGGAGGGACCAGGCAGGGGAGTGCAAGGAGGGAAGAGCTGGCCAGCCTCCCTCACCCGCTGACCCTCGGCTGACGGTCTGTCTGCCAGTCCTCCTGGCCCATCTTTGGCCCCACATCCCCGCCCCGGCTCTCATTTCCTTCCACAAATATTGAGAAAATAAACAGCATGGCCAAAAGGGGATGTCCCCATGTCCCTCTGCACACAACTGCCTCCCTGAGGAGCCGTGCAGGTGGTGACCCCGCATTCCTCAGCCCGAGGGTTAACCGGAGAGAAAGCAAATATTGGCTTCTCCAGGGGCCGCCCCAGCCTGTGCCCACAGCCAGGGCTACCTCTTGCCCAAGGAAAGGGGCTCAGTGGGGCAGGCAGGTCCCTGTCCCTGGCAGGGTGGGTTGCACAAACCCAGCTCTTTGCCCAAGTAGCGCAAAGTCCCCACTGTGGTCTGATCCTGCTCCTTGGGGCAGGATGTGACCCCAGCGGCATCCAGCACTGTGTATCCTCCCTCTCCCCCATCCTTCTTCACTCCCTCCATCCCAGTCTTGTCTCTTAGCAACTGCCCCTGGCCAGGACCTGGGCTGTGCAGGGAGGGATGTGACACTTTCCATGCATCAGTCACTTTGCCACCTCAAGAGTGATGGCAAGGTCGTTAACCCCTGCAGCACTGGTTGGGCTGAGGTGCAGCGAGCCCGGGTAGCAGCCGGCTGCCCTGCCTCCAGCTTGACACCGATCCCCCCTACAATAATGATACGGGCGGCAATCAGGGAGGAATTAAAGGATAATTAATGCCAATCCACATGGAAAATTGCTCTCGTCAAACAAACCTGATATCATTTTTTTTGATGAGCTGACAAATTGGGTTGATAAGTAGCGACTGTGCTGACATGATATACTGAGACTTCTGCAAGTCATTTTACTCTTGCCTGGAGGATACTGCAATGAAAACATTAATATTCTGCAAAAATCAGTGTAGCATTTCTGACAATGTGCTTCACTGGTAGACTTCCTGGGGGAATTGCAGTGGTCGCCTTTCCGGCAGGGTGCAGCAGGGCTCTGATGATGATGAACTGATGTTTACCATCTCTGCAGAGCCGCGGTGGTCTTGAGATCTTTGGTGGCCATACTGACTTTTGCCAACCTCCTCCCAACTCTCCCAGCCCCTCATTGCCTCCTCCTTCTGCCCTGCACCAGCCAAGGCTGTGCAGTGAGCTGGGCCGTATAGGGGATGGCAGCTGGGGAAGAACCCACCTGCACCATCAGGGAGCTCAGTTGGAAAGGAAACACGAACCGATAGGTGAAAGGAGCAGGGCTGGTGCTGCCGGTGGGATGCCGGTCCGGTTGGATGCTGGTCCCACAGAGCGGCTGGGAGCATGCGGCGCTGCTTGAAACACCTGTGCTGGAAAACATCCTCATGCAAGGTCACGCAGCTGGGGAAAAAAAAAATGTAGGTCACAGCTACAAGACGGGGAACAGTGTCTGGGGACATGGTTACACTGAAAAAGACTTAGCAGCCATTGCAGCAGCCTGCTCTGGGATGCGGGCTTCCAGCGCTGCAGCTCGAGGGGTGATGGATGAGCACAGAAGCTCTGGGTACCGGGAGCTGGGGGGTTTTGCCATTTTGAGGGGCAGCAGGGAGGCCTCCGCTGAGCATGGTTTCTGCTTTGGGGCCTGCAGTTTAGAGAGATGTTGGGAAATTAGAAAGTGCTTGGAGAGGAAGTGCGGGATAATTGGAGGTCTGGAAAACCTGCCTTCCAGTGAAAAGAATTAAAAAGCTCAGCCTATTTAGTGTATGCAAGAGGAGGCTAGGAGGGGATTTGATCCCCGTCTCTATGTACCTGCATGGGGAGAAGCCTGATTGTAGGCACCTCATTAATTCTGTAAAAAAAGAGAAGAAAAAGAGAAAAAGCATAAAATCATTCAATAGCTGGAGGCTGAAACTAGACAAATTCAGACTAGAAATAAATTTGGCTTTTTCACCACGGAGAGCAGTTAACCATTGAACAATCAGCTGGGAAGAGGTGGATTGGACGTCCTTTAAAGTTGCAAAGGAGACCATACTTCTTTCCCTGACGGTGAAAACGGGAAGGGACAGGATTGGAGCAGGAATCCCAGGGAGGGCTCTGCGTCTGGGCTGTGCGCAGAGGTGTTCCAGTGATAAAGCGTCCCCTTCTGGGTGATGGATGGCACCCCATCCACTGCCCCTCTCTTGGCACTAGGGACATCAATCCGGCGCCTCCATCCCAGGCCAGGACCTTAATTGCTCAGAAAGCCCCCGAGCATCCCTGCTCTGCAAGGCTGGCTGAGCAAAGCTGTCTGTGGAGGCTCTTCTCCGTCCGGGATGATGCAAGGTGATGCCCGAGCGGGCACGTCTGCTGGTGGGGACAGGGCTGCCGTAGCCGGGAGGCTTCTTGAGGGGGGCTCCCAGGCTGCCCCCGCTGCTCTCAGCCAAGCAGGGGGAGATCCGCTGGCGCCGGTCTTCCCACGCTCTCCCCTGGGGATGCTCAGCCGTGGCCTTCCTGACCCCTGCGCTGCAATCCTGTCTGAGCATCTTAGGCAGAGTTGTATTTTACTAGCATGGTAAAAGGGAAAGACGGCTTTGCTTTAATTTTATGAGCTACAAAGTACCTTGCCTGGTTAGGTGCTGGCTGAGCTTTGCAAGGGCTCTGGCTTGGACTTCAGAGGGCAAATAGTGGCCATGGTTGAAGATGCCATCTCTCTCCTACGCCGCTCCCTTGCCCATCTCAGCCGCTTTTCCTCCAGTGCCCCCATCGCTGCAGAGCCAGGCAGGATCTGCTCCTCTCCTGTTCTCATCCCTTTGCACAGAGACGCCAGCACTGACCGGGACAGCCATGCCAAAACAGAGCGCTCCTGGATCTCCCACTGCAGGGTTTTCCTGGCTGCCGGTCCCCTGAAATTGTGCCTGAGACAGTGAGAAGGCAAAAGCTGGCTGTACCTGGGGACGTGGCTCTGGGAAAGTCCCACCCTGGCTGCACATTTGGGGACAATGCGTGCAGAGTGGCGGGGTGCTGTGGGGAGCCATCGGTGCCCCCTGTGAGCGGGGTGGTGTGTGCAAACGCCCATGTGCCCTCGCAGCCTGCCGACCCCTGATCCCCCAGTTGTAGGAATGTCTTTACATGCTCAGGGAATCTTTGTGCTCCTGTCCTTGCAGCCTGCAAACCCGGCCTGGGTTTTGTGCTTTTGCTTCTTTTTTTTTTTTTTTTTNCCTCTTTCACAAAGACACCTATTCTCCCCCCTGCGCCCCAGGGATTTACACAGAAAGCTCACCCTCAACACGGCAAAAGAAAGGCCCGGGCGGCCCGGGAGAGGAAGCTCACACAAAATGCGGTGTGTGGCTCTTTGTGTCCCCTTTGTAAATCCCTGCACAATGAACTGCCCTGGCCACCCACCAGCCCCGCGGTACCCCCAGGTGCCCGGTCCACTGTGCCCTCCAATTCGGCAGCGGGCAGAGCTGGGGATGCTCCTCGCTGGGCAGGCGTGAGCACAGCCTTTGTGCTTGGGAAAACGGAAATTTGGGCAGGATGGAAATCGCCATGTTCCCGCAGCAGCAAAAAGCCCCCTCGCATCCCAGGCAGAGCGCTGGGGGGGTCCCTGCGGCAGAGCCTTTCCATCAGCCCCGCTCTGATGGCTTTTAACATGCTAATGACCCTCTCAAGGGCAGGAGCAGCTCTGTGTAAAACCCATGTTCAGCCCTCGGTCATGGACATTTGCTCGGAGACACAGTGTTAAATATTTATCCTTCCCGCCTTCCCCCCCTGCCCCAGCCCTACTCCACAGGCATTAACAATAGCGATCGCAACCGGCCCCTTCCCCCTCGCCGGGAACATGTGGCTCCCGGACCATGACAGCGAACGTTATCGTTTGTACCTGTGAATTATTGATAAGGTATAAGATAGTTCTTGCGGTGAAAAAATAATGAGGGGGAGAGGCTGTTTGCAGCCTGGCGGGGCGGGCGCTGCTGCAGACCCTCTTCTCCCAGGGCAAAATGGGCGGTGGGACCCCATTCCTGCCGGCCCCCGTCTGCCAGCTGACCGTGCCGGCCCTTAGCAGCGTGTGGCCGGCACTGGGCTGCCTTTGTGCACGGCGGCTCCTCTCTCGGTGTGGGTCTGGCTGGCGCCTGTCCCCTCCTGGCTGCCCGCTGCCTTCCCTGGGGAAGGTGGGCAGCTGCCCGACCTCCCCACCCCCACGCTGCCTGCAGCCTCCCACGAGCAGGGGGATACTCGCTCAGGCAGCTGCCTGCGGGTCGCCGAGGTGAGCAGGGATGTCCCAGCTCCGTGGGTCAGCTGTCCACCCTGCGGTGCCTTGGCGGGGAAGGGGCAGGTACCACCCAGCCCTGCAGACGCCATGGCTCCAGCGAGCAGATGGGGTTTAGCCTGGGAGACCCTTTCAGCTGGCAGGGCTGAGGGGCTCAGGAGGTCTCCAGGGGCTGGAGGAAGGAGAGCGGTTCTTGGTCCTTGGCTTTATGGCCACTGACGTGCGCTGTCCCTGTCCTTAATGCGTTCCTGGAAAAAGAGGGGTGAGGTTGCTGGGGAAAGCAGGTGGCAACCCTGGAAGGAGGTCTGTTCACTGGCTTAGGTCTGTCCTTTGCCTGGGAGCTGAACTCAGTGCATCCATCCCCTGAGCTATGGAGGTGAGAGCCTGTCCTGGAGAGCCCCCGGATCCACCAGCCCTGGTGGGTCTGGGCTTCGGCTGCACTTTGCGAGGCTCTGGGATGCCATGTGGGAGGGAGGGTGCAGATGGCTCAGAGGGATCTTGGCATCGGTGGTGTGGGCTGTCCGAATTAAACTGGGATGCCTCTTTAAGCCAGTTCAAAGCCTGGCTTGGATGTACTTAGACCCTCAACCCTGCTGTGTTTTGCGGGGAGAGCATTGGCAGGAGAGCTGGGTTGTTAACGTGCAGAGCCTGGCCCAATCTGGGGTTACACATCTGTGTCCCTGGGCTGGGTGATGGGGTACCAGGGCGCTGCACCCACCCCAGGGACAGCGGGGGTCTGAGGGGAGCTCGGCCAGGATGATGCACCCTCCTCCCTTGCACCGAGCCCCCTGCCGTGCTCTAGCAGCACCAGGAAGGGGCTGCCCAGACCTGCCCTGCACCGACATCAGGTGTTGCTTTCCCAAAAATGTGTCTGAATCCAGTGTCCTGCGCTCCAGGGTTGCAGGACGTGCTGTTATTTCTGAAGATGCAGGAGTGCTTGGGAGACAGAGCAGCCCCTGCCCATCACTTGCTGCAGCCTGGGCCATCGCTGGGGCCTACCCAGGCAGCGCTGCTCCCCACCTCCTGCCCAATTTGTGGCTCCCAGTGGTGACTACAGGGCTGAGAGGATTCCCATGAGCCGCCTGCCTCCGTGGCTCCCTTGCTGGGTCTCCTGGAGGGAGGCGGAGGTGTGGAGTGCTTGTAAGCACTGCTGGGGGAGGTGGATGCCTCATGCCGTTCCTCAGCATTGGCACTGTCACTGTCCCTTTCTGTCTGGCCTCGAATGGTTTGGGTAGTGATTTTAATTGCAGACTGCAGTAGCAGAATTGCTCCCTGCCTCCAGTTTCTGTCTTCCTCCTTGCCTAACCTCCCCAGAGTGCTCCTTGGGTTGTGTGCTCAAGGAGACATTTCTGGGTGAGGAGCATTGCACTGATCTTTCCACCAGCCCCAAAAGATGGGCTGGACTCCTGGAGGGGCTGCGTTCCCTCTGCTGCTCCCCAGGGCACTGTTCTTCCAGGTGTGCCTGATGCAAGGGTGAGTGAAAAATGACACTGCTGGGGCAAAGGTTTGAAAGCGAGAACTGCGGAGTGATTAGGAGGGCATGCACATGTGCAGGGGGTGTGTGGATGTGATGCAGTGGGCGACGGGCTGCAGCACGTGTGCCGCAGTGTGTACGGACACGATAGGAGATGCTCCCAGGTCTGAGGGTGCTCCAGCATCGGGCAGTGCTACCCCTGCGTACAAGCTGCAGCATGGGAGCGGTAGCAAGGAAGGGGTGAGTTCAGCTCCTGCTGTGGCAGAGCATCCCGGAGCAGGCAATTGATCCCAACTTTAAAGGCTGTGGGAGCACCAGCCGTGTCTCCGGCTCACCCTCCCGCTCCCTGACTTGCCTCCAGTTGTGCAGCAAATACAGGCCAGGCCACTCAGATATCAACTTTGAAGTGGGAATTTCAAACGCTCCCTCTGTCCTCATCCCCCCTCTGGTGTCTGATGGGAGGCGAGGAGAGCGACAGGAGCACCAGACACATGAAACAGCCTGGTTCAAAGCCCGGTGCTGCGGCTCCCACTTGCAAGCCGAGTTAAGTTTGCAGGCAATTACCTGGCGTTGTTCCCTGCCTTCGCTCCCGGCCTTTCCCCTCGCAAACCGCCTGTTCCCTGCTTTGTTTTTAGGGGAAGAGCCTGGCAGCGGAGCAGCTACGAGCTGCATCGGGCTGGGCTCCTTCCTGCAGGTTATGGTGGGGGGATGCTGCAGCCCTCCTGTGCCCCATCCCGCGGTCCCCACGGCTCCATCTCAGCGCTGAATTTGACTCTTACACCAAGCAGGCGTTGAGGGTGGAGGCAGAGACGCTTTCTGTGCAGGGGGCAAAGCAAGGCAGCCGTGCTTTGGCCTCATTCAGAGCTGACACAGGAGGACGAGGCCAAACCCAAGCCCTTTTCTTTCCAGCTGCTTTCTGGCTGGAGGGGTGCAATGGGGATGGCTCATCCCACGCTGGATCCCAGGGTGCTGCGGGGTTGCTCGCGTGCTCGGCTGGAGCTGGGGCTGTGTGTGTGCATGGGGAGCATCCGGCCCTTTCCCTGTGCGAGGCAGAGGCGAGCCGGCCTGTGTGAACTCGACTTCACAAGACATCAAATGCGCTGCAGTCGGATGGAAATTGGCTCTCGGAGCTCCTTTCTTCTGGCGCCGAGCAGCTCCCCACTCAGCGGGTGGATGGGCTGATAATACGGAAAAGCGCCTGCTCCCCTGCAAGCCGCAGTGCCCAGGATCTCATCTCCAGGCTCGCCGACAATTTGCATTAATGTTTACTTAACTAACCGGGAGCCCTCTTACATCCTAACCGCCTTTGCTGGGCTGCCTTCTTTGTGCTCCGGGAATCGCAAACCCTCAGAAAAAACCCCTCTTGGCCAGAAGAATGGGCCCTTCTCCCAATTTACTTGAAAAGATGTCCCGGATTTCTGCCCAGCCAGGACCCTGCATTGTTCCTGAGAAGGATTTCAGTGCGGGAGCTCACTAATTTGCAGTATTTTACATATCTAATATGTTGTCAGAAATGCTTTAAATTCCTATAAAGTTTAATTAGGAGACAGCTTTTGGTGTATTAGGTAATTAAGTTAGGTAAAAGTAAGAAGCAAGCTCCCACATATGCATCTGCCCTCCTTTGGAGCCGCTCTGGGATGCAGTGGTGTCGGTGCTGGTTGTCTGGCCTCAGAGCGGCGTGTATCCATCCAGGGTTGTGCCGGGCTCTCCCCCTCCGTGGAGTGGCTCTTCCCCATGGCAGGGACCATGCCCAGCCTGCGGTCGCGGCTGGAGCAGGACATCTCCCACTATGGTTGGGTCTCTGGCCACCTCCTGCAGGGCTCTGACACCTTCTTGGGCCCGTGACATGCTTGTGTCCCAAACCTGGTATTTTTAATCTCGCAAGTGATCTGGGATCTGACAAAATATGAATCATCCAAGAGATGTAAGAGCGGGCAGAGTCCCTGGCAGACTGGGGTGTATTTTTAGCTTGCACGTGTTGGAATTTGACTGTTTCTTAGGGGGAAAAAAAGAGGTTTTCATATCTAAGCGCTTAGCTCTGGCCATGCTGGGAGCCCTGCTACCAGCTCCGCAGTGCATTGCCTGCCTTGAAAATAAAGGTTTATGCCGGCGTGGGAAGGAGGATGAGGATCAGGCTGTGCTGCAGAGCCCGGCCCCCTGCCCACTGCTGGGAGCTCCAGGGCGCTGGCATAGCCACTTGCAGGCGAGGAGGGGTTGGCTGCTTGCCCTTCTGCTGGCCCAGGCCAGCAGCAGTGGCTCAGGGTAGCAGCACCTGGAGCTGGTCATGGTTGGGGCACTCCCAGGAGCAGGGGTGTCTCTGGCGGCACCAGCACCCAAGGTTGCACCTGTAGCCCAACCATGCTGCCATGTTCTTGCACATGTGCCAGCAATGAATGGCACGTGTTCCTCCTCAGGCTGCCCTGAGATGGTTCCTGCTGCATCCCATGGTGGGGTCCGAGTGTGTGATACCCCTGCTGTGAGACGGAGCTCCCCGACCACTCACCTCCCTCCGAGGGGGCTGATATCTGCTCGTCTGCGCCTGCGTGGGTCTCTCCACCTCTGTGGGGTTTGCTGCCAGGACCCCACTGTTCAGGAGATTTCATCCCCCCTTTAATCTTGGCAGCTGGAAGCTGGGGAGCCGATAATGATGAAGGAGTGTAAATGTCAGCAGGAAACCAGCTTCAATCAGAACTGTTAAAAATAAACCCGCCAGGTCTGCTCTGGCAGGGGTAATCGGCCTCTGTGGCTCCTCTCCCCGAGTCCTAGAGCACGAGCCACAGCCGTGCCGAGCAGTGCCGGACCACCCGAGCAGCTGCACTGGAAGCTGGCTGCAACGTTGGCAGACCCGGCCCTGGCCAGCTTGGAGCTGGGAGGAGCAGACCCCCTGAGCTGGACAGGGTGCAGGGTCCCATCCCCTCTCCCCAGACACACCCTGCCTCTCCCCTTAGCGGGAATCCCCACTGCAATCCTGGCTGGGCTTGAGCTGAGTTTTTAATGGAAGAGGTTAGCATGGGAGAGGGGTGCAGAGGTGAGCTGCCTCTGGCGTGCATGTTTTTTTCTTAGGGATCCCCACAAGCTCTGGCGCAGCACGGGTGATGGCAGTGACATGCTCAACCTTCGTGAAAGCACCTGTGGCCGTAGCTCTCTGCTGGGAAACACGCAGTCTCCCCTTCCCAGCTTAGCTGGGCTGTGGCAGGAGATGTAGACACACAGGTAACACAGCCCCCGGCTATTCAGGCATGTCCGCAGGGCAAAGTCAGCCGCAGGCTCTCGGGGTGACAGAGCATGTGTCCCCACCTGAAGTGAGATGCGCTTGGAGCAGACAGGAGGTGTGTTGTTAACCTCAAGGACAATTAACCTCGGGGCAGCTTGCGAAGGGTTGTGGGGATGCTCCATCACTTGAGCTTTAATGTGGAAGCTGAAGGTCTGTGCGAGACCCCCATGCACCCATGGGCGCAGGGCCGGGGTTCCCCAGTCTGTGCCTTGCGGTCAGGCACTGCTGCCAGGCTCGCTGCTCCGCCGAGGCTCCATGCATGCATGGATTGGGGAAAGGCAGTAGGAGCATCCAGTTGTGCCTCCAGCAACTCATTTCTGCCTCCCCAAAACAGGAGGAGCTGTTGATCCCCAGCACAGGCGAGGTCCGTGGGCAGCAGCGTTTTATGACCGTGGGGGCTGCAGCTGTACTGCCTGCAGGCAGAGGCTTCGCCAGGCTCTCGGGGTGGTTTTGTGCTGGGAGCTCTTCAAAGAGCTGCTCCGTGGAGGGAAGCCCCATGAGCTGGGGTGCAGCTCCCTGTCCCCTGTGGCATGGCCATGACTGGGTGCTGATCTCCCAAACCCTCTCAGGAGTGACGTTACTGGGGCAAGACCAGCCGCAGCTTGGGCCCAGCCTTGTGGCAGGGCTTTGGTGCCCTGCCAGCAGTTCTTATCCTGGCTTTGATGTGTGCCACACAGGATGGAGTCTCTTTATCTGCTTGTTGGGTTTTCCCTGCTGTGCGCCCCTGCGCTCCGTTCCCATGCTTGGGCGCTCTTGCGGCCTTGCACTCACTCTGCCCCATTTCCCACCCTCCTTTCCCGCAGGACCCTTCTCCTATCAGGGCTGTTTCCTCCCAGCCCTGTGTAAAATCACATCTTTTTCCAGCTGCTGAGCTGGATTTGAGGTGTCCCACTGGCTTCCCCCTGGCTGCCAATGGGGGCTGATACTTTTCACTATGCAGTGCATCTCCCACCTTGCATCCCACTGACGGCTCTGTGGTTGCTCCCAGGTGCTTTCAGTAAGCCAGGCTATGAGATGCGGCCACTGCTGGGGCAAGAGTTTTGCCTATCTTAGTGCTAGGGCTGAGCGTGAGGGGCCTGAAGGACCTTTGGTCATGCCAGGGCATGCGGCCAAGTAACTCCAGCTGGGTCTTGCAAGGTTCAGCGTCAGTTTCAGAGCATCCTCCAGGCCACAGAGAGTTTGCTTTAGCCCTTCCCAAAGCTGGGACCAGGGTTTCGAGTTGCTACCGCAGGACCTGCAAAGCTGAGGAGCAGCATCGCAGATCCGTAGCATTGCTCCTTGGCTCACCAGCCTGTGCCAGATCTGGGACAGCCGGGATACAATTCTCAGCTTGGCTCAGCCTCATTCACACCTCGGAGGAATCCAGGAGGGCCGGCAGGGCTGGCTTCACACTTATTAGCAATTAGAAGCCTCAGAGCCTGGGAGTCAATTAGCTCAGAGCTCAGCAATGCTGCAAACCCAGGGGATGAGCCTGCTAACGAGAGCCACAGCCAGCTCCCCACAGGGCTCGGGGCTGGCTTGCCAGGAAAGCTATTTGCTTTTTCATTTACACCTTGGATGGGTGTTGCTGCATGGAGTTTGGGGTGTCTCCTCGGGCGTGAGCTGCCAGGCAGGGAGCACACGCTGCGTGCTGGAGGGTGCAAGGCTTCCCTGCGCACAGGGCTGGAGCCTGGCACCTCTCCTGGCGTGGCACAGCACCGTCACCCAGCAGGGCCCTCCGTGCATGGGGTCATGGTGGGGAGAGGGGGGATTGACCTTGTCCTAACCACCACGGGGCTGTGCGGGAGGCTCTTGCTGTGGCACGCTGCCGTCTGCTGGAGGTAGAGTTATGCGTGGTCCAGCAAATCCCCACCGCCTTCCCCCGGCTCACCCTGCCCCAAGCTCTGGAGCTGCTGGGCTGCGGTACCTTGACTTGCGGGGCACCCTGGGACGTGCGGGCTCCGGGAGCGCTGGGATGATGCTCTGCCATGGACAGTGGTTTCCCTCTGCAACAGGACAGCAGGGAGGCGGTGAGCCGAGGGTGGGTTCAGGGGGAGGCTGGCGGGGCTGCGCAGCCCCAGGGAGAGGGACGGCTCCGCGCCTTTGATTTGCAGCGTGTTGGGAACATGCTGGAAATAAGCCAGGCAATGCAAATGCGAAGCAGGTAGGTGCGTAGGCTGGAGGGTAGCGTGGGAGCTGGAAAGAAAACATGCTTTGGTGGAGGGTTTCGCAGGGATTTCCCACTACTAGAGGGTGAAACAGAAGCAAAAACATGAAAGGAGGGAGGTGAACAAGCTTGCTGAACACCAAGGTGGAGGGGACTTGGAGGCGGTGAAAAGCAGGGATGGAGAGAAGCAGGAGGCCATGCAGCAATGGGGCCACTGGCTGGGTGCAGCTGGGTGCCTCGGCTCCTGGTGGCAGTAGGACATGACGGCTGTGAGCCAGGCAGGGGCAGTTTTAAACACCCAGTGTCCAGCCAGACACTTACTGGAGGGGACCTGCCTTCATCCAGTGGTCAGTGGGAGCTGGGGGAGATGTGTCAGCTACACAGCAGGTCCCTTTGCAGACAGTGGCAGGTTGGCTGCTCCCAGGTGTGTGCTGCAGGGCACCCCCTGACCTCTGCTAGACCACAGGGCGCCGGGCACAGTGGGTGCTGCTGCTCTCTTGAGGCACGTTGGGGTGCTGGGGAGCTGGTGGCGATGCCTTAGCCTCGGTTGGCTCCCCTTCCCACAGATAACGAGGTTGCAGGAACAAAGGGACAGTGTGGGGAGGGGGCGGTGACAGGCACGCAGGGTTTGCAGCTTGTTATTTCACTTGTGTTTCCATTAANGCTCCCCTTGTTCCCATAGCATCCCCCTTCCCGCAGAGGCCGAGTCCCGCTGCTCTGGCTTTGCAGCGCAGCCCACACAGGAGCCTCTCCTTGCTGGAGCTGGACTGGAGCCACCACACAGGCGCTGCCCTGTGCAGAGAGCTGCTCCGCAAAGCCCGGCTCCTGTAAGTGCCTTTCCCATGCAGATCATCCCGCTCGTGATGGGCGTTGCCTGGCCCCGACTTCCCCTGTGCCCAAACATGGGGCTGCTGGTGTCACCCATGGTGTGTGCACCCATGCCCCTCAGCATCCTTGGTGCACCCCCTCGGCATACGCAGGCACCATGGCGGCACTGGTGCTCCAGTAAGGACAGCAACCCAGGTCATGGCAAGGGTCAGCAGCGTCCCTTTGAAGCCACTGAGATTTATGCATGCCCTGAAATGTTTTGCTAAATCGGCACCACCGTGCTGGGGCTGGGACTCTTCTCACTCACTGTTGCCATGCGCATATGTTGCATTTTACACATGCCCTGCTCGGCTGTCCAAGCAACAAACTTCTCCAGCTTTAATGTTTTGGGAAGCATCTGCATCTCCTGGGGGGGGAAGGGGCCGGGGCTGGAGCCTGGGTTAAGCACGGCCCTTTGGGAAGCCTTTCCCAGCAGAGGAGCAGTGTGAAGTATTTCTCCCTGGTCTGGCACTGTTCACCTTTACTCTTTGCCGTGTGTATATGGTGGACAGGCAGAATTTGTTAACTGGGCTCATGTCGCTGAGGTCTGTGGTCTGAGACACTCAGCGCAGCATCATGATGTCTAGCAGTGTGTTGCTTTGCTCTAGCAAAGGATTGTTTTGTCATTATCTATATCTGTGGGCTTGGCAAGGATGAGCTGTGATCCACCACTTTCACTGGTCCTAAGATAGCAAGAAATATTACTGCAAAAAACCTCAGTTGGGGATGGGGTCAGCTCTCCTAAGGGAAATGTTTATTTATTGTTGCTTGTACCTTGGTGGACATGACCTTGTGTGTCATCCTGCCTGCCAAACGGTGCTGAGGACTCTGGTCCCTTTAGGAGGACTGTCCCACAGCCGGGAATCACATCACACACACCCCCCACAGGTGATGTGTGAGCAGGTGATAGACATGATGGGTACATGGCCCTTGCCGGGCAGCCTGTGTGACTCAGAGCGCGGTGACCCTGCAACTTGCAGGTGGGGACATGAGCCCCGCTTTCCAGCAGGGCTGGGGTAGAGGCACGCGCAAAAGTGCATATAGAGGCCAAACTCCCCATGCCACCCAGTAGCAATGAGCCCTGCACAGGGCAGGAGAGGCCAGCGGTGGTTTTCAGGCTGCTGTGGTGGCTAGAAGAAGGATGCCTGGTCCTCCTTAATCTAGGGTCCCTGTAGGGACACCTCCCTGCCTTTGCACAGGGCTTCACTGTGCCACAGAGATGTCTCCTGTGCTAAACAGAGGTTGCTGCCGCCATCCTTGTCCCCTCTGGCTCTACCGTCCCTGCCCGTGCACCCTGTCCCCAGTACCCATCAAGGCTGTCTGGGTCGGGAGGCAGTTTCTGTGGCTGCAGGTTGCGGTCTCCCCCAGCACGCTGCGGGCTGCAGCGCCCGGAGCCAGGAGGATAATGAGATCTTAATAGTCCAATTATATCCCATCGATTTACTCAGCACATAATTGTTGGCGGCTGGGGCTGCCTGATGAAGCACTCGCTCCGGCTGCCAGCGGGGAGGGCTGTGCCATGCCGCCCAGCCTGGGATGCTTTTCGCAGCAACCAGCTGTTCCCCCTTGAACTGCCGCAGGAGCCTCCTCCAACTCGCTGTCCTCCCCCCAAGAGGGGCAAGGACAAGAGTGGCAGGCAGAGACTGGAGTGGGGACCTTGGCACCCTGCCCTTGCTGGGTAAGGGGTGCCAGCATCGGGCTGACCCCAGGCTGACATCCCCCACGCTGCTCTGGGGAGCAGAAGGGTTGTACATCTCTGCCTCCCACTAAAACTGGCTGAGAGAAGTGTCTCCTGCTGGGTGACAGTCCCTGCCAGCTGAGCGGTGGCTGAGCCTTCGGCCATGCCTGGCAGCCTGGACCAGGCAGTGTGGTGGCTACCAGAGGTGTGCCTGGCTGGTCCCCTGGCAGCAGAAGCCAGCTCCCGACCGTCCACCTGCAGGTGTTCCTCGCTGCTGCACAGTGTTGCAGGTGCATCTCTGTGCACTTTCTTCTATTCATTTCCCTTTTGAGCTGGTTGTGGCTGGGAGTCTCGCAGACTAACACCACCTAATTTGGAGGAGTCACTCTTAGCTGTGATTTTAATCCTGCCTTCATGATTGCGCTGGTCATCCCTTGTTCAGGTGGTGTGAAAAGCAGGGAATAACGTTCCCTTTCTGCCTCGAAGTGCTGCTTTGGACCCATCCCCTCCCATTTCCCTTTCTGGCCCCTGCCCAGGTGCCATTTCCAGAGACACCACCATCTCTTTCCTGAGTGGCAGGGGCTCATGCTGCACCCTGGCTTGTTTGCACCCATGCATCAGGCTCTGCCATCTCACCTTGTCCTGCGCAAACACCATCAGCCCCAGGGGCCGGGGTCTCAGCGGGTAGCAGGTAGCAGCAGGCAGCGCGCGCAGGCTCCCTGTGACCTTGGGGATGGCAGAGTGAGGCAGGGGTGGAGGGGGTGGGAGGTCTGTCTTGTCCCCCTCAGCCAGAATGGAGCGGTGCCAGCAGCTGGGCCAGCAGAGCCCATTAAAAATCAAACAGCCTGACGTAATGCTGGGGGCACGCCATGGGAGGCCTGAACCTGAGCTGGGGATGCGGGGCCCCACTCATACCGGCGCTGGGGACTGGGGCAGGTGACACAGTGGACAAAACCCCGCCTCATTACCCTGGCACCCTGCTAATGCAGCAGCCGGGCAGCTGCCCACAACCTGCAGTGAGCAGCTGCCCTCCAGGACACCCTTCCTTGGGCATTGGGTCCTTGCAGCATTGGGGAATCATGTCCATCACCTCGAGTGGATCATGTGGCTGGGACACGTGGGTGACACTTGTTTCCCCCAGCATGGGGCTGTGGGTGCCGACAGTGGCACAAGCAGTGGATGCAGCCACTCCTCCCCTGCAGTGAGAAACTGGAGTGCAAAAGAATCCCGGGGGGACTCCAGGCTGTTGGCCACTAATGGGAGCTCGGCCACTAATGGGAGCATTGATTAGTCTATTGATCTTGTGTAATGCGGGAGTCTGTCTGTCCCTTCACGCTTGCCCTTGTCACCTGTGGTGGAGGTGGCAGCATGAACAGCCGTGCCGGCAGGGCAGCCCCGGCTCTGCCTGTCCCTCTGTGCTGGGCAGGCTGTGCTGGGACAAAGAGCATGTGTGAGGTGACCCAAGGGACACCGGGCTGCTCAATAGCTGCTGGTGCCGTGGTCCTTGCTGGTTAGTCCCTGGCAGGCCCTTTGGTGTGGGGAAATGCTGACTGTACCCTGGCACAGCCTCCTCCGGCACAGCACCAGTGAGGCGAGGCTGGGATCCAGGGAGCACCGATCCCAGCCCAAAATGCTGGTGCTGCCCAGGGCTCTGTGGCTTTGGTTGTGAGGGCAGCTGCCTTGCCTGCTCGAGACTCGGTGAACGGTTGCTCTGGCTGAGCTGATGCCTGCAGTGGCTGGTCCCAGCGCCGGTGGAGTGGAGATGCTGGGGGAAGTGCAGGAGCATTTTCATCATGGGAGCAACAGCCTGGCAGCAGCTGAAGGGTTAATGCCTTTGATCTGCCCCAGTGAGCGGGAGAGGGCCTGGGAACCCATTGGATGATAACAAGTTTGCAGCACGGAAGCTGGGGAGGAAACAAATTAAAGGGGAGAGCAACCCCCTGCGCTTCACACGCTTGGAGCCGGCAGCTGCTCCTGGGTGTGTGGGCACTGCCGGGGCGGAAAGCCGCTCACCGGCATGGCTGGGACACCACACGGGCTGCAACTTTCGCCTGGACGGAGGTGCCCTGGTGGCTGTCGAGGCCAGGCGAGACGGACCCTCTACACCACTGGCAGAGCCAGCCCCGGCGATGCTGCCAAGCCGGGCTGCCTGGCGAGGGGAGCACCATGCCGGAGGGCTGCCAGGCTGCCCCAGCGCTCTTGGCAGGCGGCAGGGGGCTCAGAGGACGCGGGGCCAACGCCGCTGGGAAGCAATTACCTCCCCGCTGCGTCCGGCCCTAATCCCCTCACACGGCGGGCGAGGAGCCGGCTCGCCAAACAAGGCTCAATCAGGTTAAAGTGTGAAGTCAGGATTAGCCGAAAGAATGAGAGCGTGGTAATAGCCCCGGCCTCCCTGCCCGGCCGCCGCAGCCCCGCTGTGGCTCCCTCCCTCCCGCCCGCCCTCCGGTCCGCCGGGCTCTTGCCGGGGAGATTAAGGCTGCCGGGGTTTGTTTGCCTGAGTGGGCTCCCCACTGGGAAGCGATGTCGAACAGTTTTGCTCGGGTGCCCCGCTAAGTGCCGGGCAGGGCGGCGTGCTGGGGGGTTGGCTCCCGCCGCCGAGCCCTTGCCAGCCCCGGGGGAGCTGTGCCCCCCGTGCCTGGCTCCTCGCCGAGGCTCCCTGGGGACCGGTGGCAGTGGGGCAGGGGCTGCTGGCTGCCAGGAGAGCCAGTGCTGGGGGCACCTCCTGACCCGCCACACATACTGCACCAGCAACCATCATGCACAGCGTGAGGCAGGGCAGTGGGGAAGATCCGAGCAGGGAAGTGTCCAAAATCCCAATCCCTGACCACCAGCATCCTCCACGCTGCCCAGCCAGGGAGGGGATTGTGTGGATGTAGCTTGGCCATAAGGTTTTTGGGGGACATGGAAGGAAAGCAGGTGCCCTCCTTCTCCCCATGGCACAGCCATGGGTTGGCGCTGGCTGCTGCTAATTAACAGGCATCTGCTGGGTCAGAAATCCCTGCGGGAGGTGAGCCTGGAGACAGAAGAGGTCGGCGATGGGGCTGGACCAGGAAGGGGTGGAAATGCAGTGGGTTCCTGGGGAGCAAGCGAGAGCCCTGCTTTGCAGACAGGCTGCTGAGAGCTTCCCATTGGGGCATGCACATGTGCTACAGCCTCCCCGCAGGGTCTGCCCGGGGTGTCAGCAGTCCAGATGTCCGACTCTGTCCTCCGGCACTCGCAGGAAGGAGGTTGTGCATCCCCCATCGCTTGCTCACCCCTCGTCATCCTTCCCCCTTTGCACCCCTGGGACTAGCAGAGCCCTTTGCACCCTGTGCCGTGCTGGGAGAAACTCCAGCTGTGTGGTCCCGGTGGTGCGGTGGATGGGCCAGCTGCTTGGGCATCCCCTTGAATTCAGTAACCAGGAACTCTTTAAACTTGGAGCTTTAGGAAAATATCGACGTGAAACCAGAAAAGGCAGAAAGGGTGGCTGTGGCAATGGGGCAGGGGCTGCTTTCTTTCCCCCTCCTCTGTCCATGCCCGTCTGCTGGCCAGTCCCCAGCAGGGCTGTTGGACATGTCAGTGCTCGTGGTCACTTGCTGGCACTCTGCACGTGATGGCAGCAGCACGCTTGTATTTGGCGGGGTGCGAGGGTGCTGCAAGCCACGCGGCGGAGCGAGGAGAAGCCGTGCCATCTGCTGTTTCTTCAGCGCCAAAGTGTAAAGCAAACATAGCTGGGAGCTATGAAACACCAGGAGGGAAGGGGCCGTGCCTTGTTCCAATGCCGGGGCCCGAGGATCCCGCCGGCAAAGCATGTGTTTGTCCTGGTGTTGTCAGCTGTGTAACTGTGCCGTCAATGTAAGCCCGGTGCCGGGGCCTTGCTGAAACCCTCGCATCCAGCGTATGTCCCTCTTGGCTTCGGTACCCCCAATGGCAGCACTTCATCGGTGACTGTCACAAAAAGCTGTGAAGGGGAGAAGCCTCGCAAAGTCAGTTGCAACCTTCTAGCAGCGTTTCCCTGGCGAGCTGTAAGTGAGCAGCTTGCAGACAGACGCCTGGGTTTACTCCCCGGTGCACTGGGACTCCCATGTGCTGCGAGCGGAGAAACACGAGCAAGGTTTCCATGGGGGAACCAAAGAAGCTGCAGGCAGGGGCTGCCCAGGCAGGCAGCGCCGGAGCTGGGAGGGGGGTGCAGAGCACCAAAGCGTGGCGGGTGCTCCCATGCTTGGCCCCCTGTGACTGGTTTAACGTTGGAGGACAGGNTGCAGGGGGCAGCGGCTGGTGCATCGCTCCGGCAACGTATGCCAGCTCATTGGTGGCTGGACATCTCACCAGAGGGCNCTGCGAGCGGAGAAACACGAGCAAGGTTTCCATGGGGGAACCAAAGAAGCTGCAGGCAGGGGCTGCCCAGGCAGGCAGCGCCGGAGCTGGGAGGGGGGTGCAGAGCACCAAAGCGTGGCGGGTGCTCCCATGCTTGGCCCCCTGTGACTGGTTTAACGTTGGAGGACAGGCAGCTGCCAAGAGGGGGCGTCGTGCATTGAGTGCATTGCTAGGAAGAGTGGTCAACTTCATCTGGGGGTTTCCAGAGAGGTTTCTAGGGGATTCTTTCTTCTAGGAGCCAAAGAGGATTTGGGGCAATGCTGCGTTTTTCTAACAGGTCAATTCCTGGGGGTCCCTGGGCTCATCGTGTCCCCGGCAGAGGATGGGGAGAAGGTGTTTGCATCTGAAGCGGTGCTGGGGTGTCAGGGGTTACTGCAGGTGTCACGTCCTTCCCCTTTGGAGGCGACTCCGATCTCTTCGATCTTTTCGCTGGGGGCTCGACCCAGAGCCCTGGGAAGGACTGGAGCAGCCTGGGCGGGGCAGGGGGGAGCAGGCAGGGCAGGCAGGGCAGGCAGAGGAGGCAGGGCAGCCTGGCAGTGCCGCCGTGCGGGT
>VYXH01010612.1:47446-62944 GCA_013397275.1 Burhinus bistriatus
AAGACCACCCTCCTTGATTTTTACTTTTTTTTTTTTTCCCCTCCTCGTGCATCTGTGCAAGTGATGCTGGTGCTTCCCTCTGGGAACATTTCCTCGTCCTGGCAGTGAAGCTTTTGGCTGAGGTGAAGTCGCAATTTGGAGACCTCCAGGTCTTTTGTAAGCAGCTTTGTGGGCCACGCTGAGCCCATTTTCTGAAGGAAACGGGGGCACGGGGAGGAGTGTGGATGCTGTGCCTCCATCCTGACCCAGCCCAACTAGCCTGAGATACCAGCAGTGAACAGGCTTCGTTATGTTGAAGCAGAGCTGATGAGCGCTAAGTGTGAAATACTGCCATTCAGAGGCACCCCAAACCACCTCTCAGGGCTGGGATGGGGGTGTCCACGTGGCCTGTGTAACGCTGGGGAGTGCTTAATCCATGCAGGTTGCCCTGGTCCTGCTCCTAACTCACCCATGCACTTGCTGCATAGGACAAATGCTGTGCTGTGCCTCAGTTTCCCTGTGCCAGGAGCGAGCTGGGGACTTGGCCTCCTGTCCCATGGGTGGCTGGAGCAGGGCTGTGCTGGTGGCAGGCAATGCAGGTGCCTGCTGAGTTTGGAGGAGCTCCTGGCCTTTGGGGTGCGAGAGGGAACAGCACCATGGGAGCTGTGGGGCACAAATATGATAGGCAGGTCCCCCAAGGATGGGGTGAGCTGAGCTGGTCCACCCCGACCCTACTTTGCAGTGAGATTTTTGGCCTTCATGGTTGTTAAAAGCCAGCCCAGGCACGGCAGGGCATCTGACCCACTGCCAGCCCTGTGAACACAGAGCCCGCACTGGCCCGGCACGCCCCGGTATAGCAGAGTGAGTGATTACATGGACAGTGCTGTGTGGTGATGAAGTAATTAATGACCTGATTATCTGTGCCCTCTAAAGTGCGGGGCAGGCTCCATGGGAATGCCTGCTGAAGCCACCAAGTGTAATTACCAGTTAATCAGCAGGGGACCTGTAATTATAGCAGTCACAGGGTATTCAAGCATGGAGGGTTTTCCCAGCGCTGTGCCCTGCTGCTCCGCTTATCAGAGGTGGGGACAGAAGGTGCCTGGGGAGCCCCAGCCACTTGCAACCACCACGGATGGAGCCAGACGCACCTTGGGACAGACAGCATGGCAGTGGGTAGCCAAGGACCTGAAGCCAAATTACAGTTTCCCAGAGCCCCTTGGGGATCACTGAGTGCCAGGGCATGCTGTTGCCTGTGGATGCCCTGGTCCCATGTGGCATCATGCTTTGCAGGCACTGCTCATTTTCCTTCCCGCCTCTTTCTTCTGCAGGGACCTGAGCGAGAACTTCATCCAGGCCATCCCCAGGAAAGCTTTCCGCGGGGCCACTGACCTCAAGAATCTGTGAGTCCCAGCGGGGATGGGCATGGGTGCACAAGGGAGTTTGGGGTCAGGTCCAGTGACAGGAGGCATCAGGAGCCACTGGTCGCTCTCTGCCTGGGTGTCCCAGCAACGCTCCCTCCATCTTTCTCCCACAGGCAACTGGACAAGAACCAGATCAGCTGCATCGAGGATGGAGCTTTCCGTGCCCTGCGGGGACTGGAAGTCCTGTAAGTGGCCAGGGGCCAGCTGGAGCCACCAGTCCACAAGCCCCACGTGGGGTGAGGGTGTCCCTGGGTGCTCCCCACTCACCAAGGCGCTGCAGGGACAGTGCCAGCATGCCATCTCTCCCTGGCTCCAAGGAAGGGCTGAGCAGGCATCTGGTACCACTGCTGCAGAGCTGTGCTGCCGGGCCTGATCCTGGCCCAGGGCTGCAGCTGGCTGTGGAGAGGAGAAGCCTGGAAAGGGCAGCAAGCCCAGGGGGGTTGGGCTGTCCCCATCCCACGCCTCTCTCTGTCCATCCACCGTGTGCCGGGACGTGGGTGGGTGCTATTGCTCCCCAGGGGTTTGGTGCCACCTGAACCATCTCATGCTCCCATTTATGGCCTGGCCACCCTGACCTTTCCCCCTCTGCCTTCCTGCAGGACCCTGAATAACAACAATATCACTTCCATCCCTGTGTCCAGCTTCAATCACATGCCCAAGCTGCGGACGTTGTGAGTGCCGGGGCTGTGGGGACGGGAGGGACCCGCCAGGCTAAAGCGGGCTGTCCCCAGCTCTGCTGCCTGTGCCAGCAACTCAGCAGTGCTGGGACAGCACTGTGGGCAGGGGATAGAAGGGACAGCCCTGCAGTGTGTCCCCAAGCACTGCCAAGCAAGGTGGCTTGGGCAAACGGCACAGATGCTCTTGGGCTCCTCAGTGTCCCCCTCTGTATGCCCCCAGCCTTTGGGATGAGCCAGGCTGGGGCAGCCGGAGGGCAGTGGGGTGGGCAGGAGCCGTCCCTCCTCTGGCTGCTGACTGCCCCATCCGCCCGCAGCCGCCTGCACTCCAACCACCTCTTCTGTGACTGCCACCTGGCCTGGCTGTCGCAGTGGCTGCGCCAGCGTCCCACCATCGGGCTTTTCACCCAGTGCTCCGCTCCAGCCCAGCTCCGTGGCCTCAATGTGGCCGAGATCCAGAAGAACGAGTTCAGCTGCTCCGGTGAGGGGGACTGGGGAGGTGGTGAGGGGGACTGGCAGAGCAGGGACATGGGTGGCAGGGGGCAAAGCCTGTTCCATTGGTGCAGCCCACCTCCCTGCCATGTGCCCCAGCTCAAAGCCTGGATGCGTGCCGTGGGCTCGGCTCAGGTCAGCACCATCCCTGGTATAGGGACAACATGGGGACACCACCACCAGTGTGACAAAGGGTGCATCAGTCTGTGCCCTTGGAGCTGCATGCCTTTTGCACGGGGTTGGGGCACACCAGGATGTTGTGCATCTGCTCAAGGGTGCCACGAGCCAGCACACTGAGCTGTCAACAGGGTTCCTTCCTTGGGGTGCTGCCACCCACCTGCCCGGCCCAGCTCTTTGCAATTCCCATGCTGGCTGCTTCCCTGGCAGGACAAACGGACCCAGCACGTGGCCAGCTCTGCAGCTTGTCCTCTGGCTCCTGCCCAGCCATGTGCACTTGCAGCAACGGCATCGTGGACTGTCGGGGCAAGGGACTGACAGCCATCCCCGCCAACCTGCCCGAGACCATGACAGAGATGTGAGTATAGCCCCACACCATCACCACTGGGCTCTGGGCAGTGGGGACACGGGGGCAAGCCCCACGGTTCAGCCACCCCATGGGGTGGCAGGCCTTCCTTGCCCTTCTCCCATGCTGCCCAGATTTAGCCCTGGATTTAGCTGCATTAAAAATGTAAATAGAGAAATAATCTCCTTAGGGGAATCCAATTATGGTGCAAAGCCCCCACTGGGACAGTGTGCAAAGCACATGGGAGGCAGCAGCCACCCCCAGCCCCAGGGTGTTGCGGGGAGAAGGCGCTCCCCCACCCCAGCCAGCACAGCCCCCCCCACCCCCGGCACCCCTCCCTAATGGAGAAAGCCCTGACCACAGGCTGCAAGTTGTCCCTGGGGTGAATGCTGCCACTCGAGTGGGGTAACTTACTGCAAGCCTGGGGGTATTCCAGCTCCCCAGCCATCAGCGGAGTGCTGGGGCTCGGCCAGCCCTAGAGCCCTCATCTCTTCCCCTTCTCTTTGCAGACGCCTGGAGCTCAACGGCATCAAGTCCATCCCCCCGGGCGCCTTCTCCCCCTACAAGAAGCTGCGGAGGATGTAAGTGTGCAGCCCCTACCAGCTCACCCCGGCACCCTTCACCCTGCTGGCCACTGCTGTGAGCCCGCAGCCCCCCACTCCGACAGGCACGGGACACTTGCTGTGACATGAGTGCCCCACGTTGGCAGCACTGGGATGGGGTCTCAGATACCCCCAACTCTGTATATGGTGTGCTGGGGGTGGTCCCCTGGACCCAGAGGGAGGATGGGGGCATGGGGTGAGAGAAGAGGGGACCAGGCCACCTTCTGCCTTTGGGTTTCAGAGACCTGAGCAACAACCAGATCTCGGAGATCGCCCCTGACGCCTTCCAGGGGCTGCGCTCGCTGAACTCGCTGTAAGTGCCCACACTGGAATGTGTGGGGTGGACGCTGCGCCCCCTGAACCATGCCCCACACCGCTGCCCCCCCATCTCTCTCACACCAGCCTTTCTCTCCCAGGGTGCTGTATGGCAACAAGATCACGGACCTCCCCAAGGGTGTCTTCGGGGGACTTTTTGCCCTGCAGCTGCTGTAAGGAACCGGTGACTGGGTGGGATGCTCTGCAGGGACACCAGGAAGCAGGGGCCATGGTGCAGTGGAGGGGGTCCCAGCCTCACCTCCCCCCTCCCTGCCAGGCTCCTCAATGCCAACAAGATCAACTGCGTGCGGGCAGATGCCTTCCAGGACCTGCAGAACCTCTCACTGCTCTCGCTCTATGACAACAAGATCCAGAGCCTGGCCAAGGGCACCTTCACCTCCCTGCGGGCCATCCAGACCCTGTGAGTGCTCACACCGGCTCTGATGCCCGGGCAGGCGGGTGCCTGAGGGGGGAGCATGTCAGCAGGTAGCTGGGGCTGCAGCTGGCAGTCACCCGCTGTCCCCAGCAGTGGGTCACCCACTGTCCCTGGTGCAGGCACCTGGCCCAGAACCCCTTTGTCTGTGACTGCAACCTGAAGTGGCTGGCAGACTTCCTCCGTGCCAACCCCATCGAGACCAGCGGTGCCCGCTGTGCCAGCCCCCGGCGCCTGGCCAACAAGCGCATCGGCCAAATCAAGAGCAAGAAGTTTCGCTGCTCAGGTGAGAGCTGTCCCTGTCCCTGTCACGGGGGCGGCTGTCCTCAGCCCTGCCCCAGCCTGGTGTCCCTGTGCTCAGGGTGCTGATGTGCTTTTTTTTTCTCCACAGCCAAAGAGCAGTACTTCATCCCAGGTAAGAGGAGGACCCACACAGGTGGGTGCGTGCATGGTGCCCTTTTTGCCAGGCTGCCTGCAGGGGTGGTCGTGCCAGAGCCCCTCAGTCTGGCCCAGCAGGACCACGCTACGTTTCCCATCATTTCTGGTTGCTGATTTCCCAGGTGCTGCACTAACAAAAGTCCTGGGTACCAGGATGTGTTGCAGCATCTCCCATCATGCCGTTATCTGAATGGGCACAGAGGTGTCCCCAGGGTCTGGCTTTGGTTGCAGGAGGGCAGAGGGTGGTGGGCAGTGCAGCACCCCCCGCACCCATGACAAATATCCCTGTGGATAAGCTGCTTTGGGCATGGAGAGGAGTAATATGTGCAGGGTGGCTGGGATGAAGGGAGCTGGGGAAGAGACAGAGACTGGCTGGGGGTGTGGGAGGATCAGAGAAGGGGAGGGCAGGCACAGCCCCTGTGCCTGTGCCCGCGGGAGCCCACGCTGCCCTCACCGACGTGCAGGGACGGAGGATTACCAGCTGAACAGTGAGTGCAACAGCGACGTGATCTGCCCCCCAAAGTGCCGCTGCGAATCCAGCGTGGTCGAGTGCTCCAACCTGAAGCTCACCAAGATCCCAGAGCGCATCCCGCAGTCCACGGCCGAGCTGTAAGGGCCTCCCCCCTCCCACCCTGCTTTCCCTCCTGCAGCCGGAGCATCGCTGGTGCTGGGGTTTGGCTCAGGGTTTGGTCTGTGCCAGGCCCTTCGCAGCCATCTCCTGAGCTCTTTGCCCTGCCGCCCACCCCAGGCGCCTGAATAACAATGAAATCTCTGTCCTGGAGGCTACCGGCATCTTCAAGAAACTCCCGCATCTGAAGAAAATGTGAGTATTGGGCAGGCATAGCCCCGTCAGCAGTGCCCGGGGGCTGGGAAGGCGCATGAGGTCGTGATGCCAGGGCAGCCTGGGGTGTGAAATGGGGATCACGTCCCAACCTGAGGGTCCTTCAAGGGACTGGGCATCATGGGGTGTTCGGTGGGACCTGGGGGAGGCAGGGTTCAGGATGAGGTCAGGGCAGAGCTCCTCGTCCCAGCCTGCTTTCCCCTCTCCGCAGCAACCTCAGCAACAACAAGGTGTCGGAGATTGAGGATGGGGCATTTGAGGGGGCATCCTCCGTCAGCGAGCTGCACCTCACTGTCAACCAGCTGGAGTCGGTGCGGAGCGGCATGTTCAGGGGCCTGGATGGACTGAGGACCCTGTGAGTCCCCACTCTGCCATGGGCACAGGGACAGGGATGTCCCTGCTCCTTGCTCCCCTTCCCTGCCTGCGCTGCCGGGCTGGTCTGCATCACTGCAGGGCCAGCTTGGGAGTGCCTTACCCATCCGCTGGCCATATCCAGAGCTGGAGGGGGCAGGTTTTTGCTGCCCAGGGACTGGCTCAGGCTCATCCTGCTGCCCGGCAGCGACGTGGGCACAGTCCAGACACTGCCGAGGTGGGTTTCCCCCCATGGCACCCGCCTGAGTCGTTAGGTGGCTTGTCCCCTTCCCTCCGCAGGATGCTGAGGAACAACCGCATCAGCTGCATCCACAACGACAGCTTCACGGGGCTGCGCAACGTCCGCCTGCTCTCCCTGTACGACAACCAGATCAGCACCATCGCGCCGGGCGCCTTCGACACGCTGCAGTCCCTCTCCACGCTGTACGTCTCGGGCCCTGGGGAGGATGCTCCCAGGCTGTCCCCATCGCAGCAGGGGGATGTAGGGGGTGCCCTTGCCTGCTGACTGTTCAGGTGATGCCCTCACACTCCCTCCCGTGTGCAGGAACCTGCTTGCCAACCCCTTTAACTGCAACTGCCAGCTGGCCTGGCTGGGGGACTGGCTGCGCAAGAGGAAGATCGTGACGGGGAACCCGCGGTGCCAAAACCCCGACTTCCTCCGGCAGATCCCACTCCAGGACGTGGCTTTCCCTGACTTCAGGTGTGAGGAAGGTAACTCATGGGCCCCATGGCGCTAGGGGGAAGGGGGGACCAGGCTGCTCCTCCCAGGCTGGCACCATGCTCCCCATCCCTGCTCCCGGGATGGCCGGCAGTGTCCTACAGCAAGCTGGTAGCTCAAGGGGTCTCTCCACCTGTTAACACCCTCCCCTAAGGATGCACGACTTCCCCTCATGGTACCCAGCCCTTAGGGCTGCACTCAAATACCCACAAGCTGCTCTGAAGCCGGGAGAGGAATTTGCACCCACTGCAAAGCCCACTGGGATTCATCCTGCTCCTTCCCTCCTTCTCCTCCCAGCCCTGCACACAAGCCGGAGCTGGGCAGACGGAGCTGGCGGAGAGTGTGTGTGTTGAGAGAAAAGCTTTTTTTAAAATTTTTTTTAATTTAGAACAGCTTTTTGAGCCCTCTGGAAAATATTTACAAACAAATCATCGTTTCTTCTGCTTTCCCTCCTCCACCACGTCAAAGCCTGAAGGGTTGCATCCTGCGCCTTTCCTAGTGGTGTGAGATAACATACGGTCGTCCCGGGGATGCCTCTCCCGCAGGAGCCCAGCTCTGCGACGGGGAACGGGGAGCAATGCCGGCTCCTCCGGCTGCTCGGCGCAGGCACCGCTCCCTCGAGTCTGTGTCTGGGAGATGGGTGAAGGAGGTTATTTCAGGAGGATTTGCAGGGCTGAACCCCTTCCTCTGCACCCTCCCCTCTGCTGCCTCTGGGACTGCATTTTTGCTTGAAAATGGTGAAAATCAGAGCAGCCTTGAGCAGACTGGTTGCATCCATCCTGGTGGGGCAGGCGGTTTCTGGGCGAGGGAGTGTGATTCCTGCAGTGCTGGTTGTCAGCTGGGCTGGGGCCATTCCCTGCGGGCAGGCTGCCTGCACCACCCTGCTTTGGGGGCGAGGGGATGTGGTCAGCATGGGTGCTAGACGCTCGAGGAGAGCAGTCCTGGGTGGGCGCAAGGCACTGAGCCCAGCCTCACGCGGTGCCCAAGGGTTTGGCCTCGGTGACTTTGTGGCTGTCTGTGCCTGGTGCAGGTCAGGAGGAGACCAGCTGCGTCCCCCGGCCCCAGTGCCCACAGGAGTGCACCTGCCTTGACACCGTCGTCCGCTGCAGCAACAAGCACCTCAAGGCCCTGCCCAAGGGGATCCCCAAGAACGTCACGGAGCTGTGAGTGCCAGACGGGTGCCCAGGCTCATCCGCCTGATTTCCAGCAAGTTCGTGGCTCTGGGCAGGGGGTCTCTGCTGGGGCTGGGGCAGAGATGCACTCCCATCCTGGCTGGGTCGTGGGAGCGGGATGACCACCCAGCCAAGGGACCTTGTCCAGCCCCAAGCCCTGCGTGAGGGCTCAGCGAGAGCCTCTCTGCCAACCCAGGGCTACCAAAGGATGTTGTCGCAGCAGCTGCGTCCATACTCTTTGGCCTTTGGGAAGGGGCAGCACAGGACAGCCACCCCCTGCAGCTGCCGTCTCCACGCAGCTGTGCAGCCCAGAGCTCTGCAGTCCCCAGCAACCTGCCATCAGCGACAGGGATGGCCACCCTGCCTCTGCCAGCTCCTCAGCCCCTCTCTGCCATCACCTCCCACCATGGCTGCGGGGATGGTCTTAGCAGCCCCAGCTCCAAGCACATGGGCAACAGGACGTAGTTTGCCTGGGGTCAGCCCCCCATCACCGTGGGTGTCAGGGAGATACCCAAGCAGCTGTGCCAGGTCTGAGTGTGTGGGCACTGTGATGCCCATCGCTGCGAAAGCAGCTCTGCACTCATCTGGGATGGGGGACAGCAGCAGGTCCTGCGTAGGGGGTGTAGGCACTGGTTGTGCACATACATATGTATACCACCCCCTCGCACCCCTGCGCTGTCTCGCACACCCCTCCTCTCTCTGCATCCTCCGCTCTCTCTCACACATGCCTAGGGAACAGTTACAGCCGCCCACGCTCACATCAGATGTGTAAATGCAGCACATGGCTGGCTGCGCTCTCACACGCAGGCAGCTGGGAGGCTGCCCCCAGGGACCCGCACGCAGAGCCCCTGGGTGTGCTAATGCGCTCGCATGCTGGCTCCCCCGCCAGCCCAGGGGTCCCCCGAGAGCCCCGCAGGACCTGAGTGCTGGGAGGGAGGTGATGCTGGAGACGCTCCTCACAGCCCAAAGTCCATAGGGTTGTCTGCACAGGAGAAATGGGAGGGCGGACAGAGGGACCTCCTGCTTCTTCACCACTCCAAGGTGCTTTCATTCTTCCTTGCAGCTACCTGGATGGAAATCAATTCACTCAGGTCCCGGGGCAGCTCTCCACCTTCAAGTACCTGCAGCTTGTGTAAGTAGCCAGGAGCAGGGGCCCAGGCAGCTGGTTCCTCTGCTGGGACCTGTGGGCAAGGACAGAGGCTGTGCCGGTGGTGCGTGATCCTGAGGAGGGGCCTGGCAGTGGCAGGGACCCCTGACAGCCCTCTGTGTCCCTCCTCTGCACTGGGACACAGCTGCTGGCAGTGATGCTCAGCCCCCGGGTGCTCACAGCCTCTGCTGGGGCTGGGCACGGGGCAGAGGGGTTACAGTGGCATCGCTGCCATCACACTGTGTGACAGCCCTGCTGCTCCCTTGGAGGCCGTGCCGTGCTGCTGTTTGCCCCCTATTGTAGCTGAGCAGGTGGGGGAGCAGTGAGGGGAGATGGTGCCCAGCTGGCTCCAGCCCCTGGGGTTTCTGTTTTCCAGCGATCTGAGCAACAACAAGATCAGCTCCCTGAGCAACTCCTCCTTCACCAACATGAGCCAGCTCACCACCCTGTAAGTGCGGTCCTTGCAATGTTGTTCCTAGGGGACCCCAAAGATGGGGGGTGCTGGGGACACCAGGGTCTCTCCCCTCCACCTGGGTGAAGCTGTGTTTTGAGCTGGAGCTGATGTGTGGGGTGTCAGGGGGTGACGGGGGGGGGGGCGTGCAGCGATGCCCACAGCAGTGCCCCCGGCGCTGTGTTGCCTCCTCCTTCCCTTCTGCAGGATCCTCAGCTACAACTCCCTGCAGTGCATCCCTCCGCTCGCCTTCGAGGGCCTCCGCTCCCTCCGGCTGCTGTGAGTACTTGCCCCTAGCCCTGCTCACAGCCCCGCTTGGCCCCTTCTCTGCTGCTGCCTGTGTTCCCGTGTCCCCTGTGCCCGCTTGGAGCTGCGTGCAGGCAGGCGGGCAGGGTACGAGCCGCAGGAGGAGCAAGTGGAGATGCATTGGTCTCTCGGAGCAGATGGTGCTTTTGCAACAGTGACAGTGTGGTGGGATCCAGCTCTGCCACCCACACCTGGACCCGTGGGGTGGGGGCAGCCCAGCTGGCCATGGTCCTTTCTCCCCACCCTGAAGCCACAGGGATTGCAGAACCTTCTGTTCTCTGCAGGTCTCTCCACGGCAATGACATCTCCAGCCTCCCTGAAGGCATCTTCGCAGATGTCACCTCCCTGTCCCACCTGTGAGTATCTCCCACTCTGCAAGGTGCCCGGCTGGATGCAGGCTTGGAAGACCTTTAAAAACCACAGGGTTGAGCCCAGCTTCTCTGGGGGCTGAGCTGCCTCCCCTCCTCTCCTCTGGGCCAGGACCTGGAGCAGCCTTTGTGGGGCATTGCCATGCCATGCCTGCCCTCCCCTCGCTCGGCTCCCGGGTCCAGGCATGCAGCTGAGCCCTCCCAGTGCTGCTGGGTTGGCCCTACAGTCCTTGCTGGAGGTGATGTGGGGTACCCCCCACCTGGGGTCCCCTAAGATGCAGGTCAAGCCATGCAAGGTGCTGGCATGGCTGTGGGTTGGTGGGGGCTGCTCTGACCCATGCCAGTGTCTTGTTAGCCTCTTGCCAGGGCGATTCCCTCCAGCAGCCCCCCCAAATCTGTCATCAAGCATCCTCCTGCTAGTGCCAATGTTTCAGCTCCTCTTTGAGAGAACCTGTACCCCAGGAGCACAGCCCCGTACCCACCGCCAGGGGTGGGGGTTCAGCTTTGCTTACGGTGACTTTTCAGTCCCCTCCCTGTCCCTGCTAAGTTGTCCCCACCCGCCTGCTGGTGGCCGGTCCTGCTCATGGCATCCTGAGGGTCTAAGGCTGTTCTTCCAGCCTGCGGAGAGCATCTTGATTTCCAATCCTGGCCTCCCTGTGTTTTTTGGGAGCAGCACTGCTCTGTCTGGTCTTCCCTGGCTCTTCACCGATTTCCCTTGCTGAAGCACTGTGCTTCCTTTGCTGCTGCCAGCCGGCGCTGCCAGTTCCCGCAGGGCTGAGCTGTGTCACCAGCCGGCGCTGTCGGTGCTGTAAGACCAGGTTTGTCAGCCCCAGCAGATCTGCTGTCCCTCCTGCCTGTCTTCGGGGCTGCCGTCTCCTTCCTTCGTCAGAGGTGTGGGTTGCGCTGGCCCTCCGTCACCGCTGACCTTTGCAGCCAAGGAAGGATGCAAAGAGGCATCCGGCCCCTCAGCCTCCCGCAGCACCTGCTGCTCCCTGCCCTGCTCTGCCGTGGAGCAGAGCAACCCTCCCTCCTCCTCCTCTCAGAGCAATTCCTCACTCTCCCCCAGTGCTGTCCCCACGAGCTCCAGCTATGAAGTGCTCCCGTGTCCCTGCCCTGCAGGCTTTGTGCGGCAGAGCCCAGGCTGGCCCTGCTGCTCCTGTCCAATGGTCCTGTTGTTTCTACACAGCCTCACGGTGCTTTGCCCAGTTTGTGCTGGGCCCAGGCAGCTTTGCCCAAGTGCTGGAGAGGGACTCACAAGGATTTCTGTGTGGGCAGCAGAGGAGAGCCCCAGCAGGAAGCCACAGGGCACTGTGTGGGCTGTGGGGCTGGCAGCAGGGTGGTCTAACTGGGCAGCAGTGTGGGACTGTGTGCCCCAGTCCTCCCACCACGGGCAGCACCTCTGGTAGGTCCAGAAATGGAGGAGCACTGGGTCCCCCCATCACGTGGCAGCCCAGCCAAGTGACAGAGTTGTGTCCAGTCCCAAGGTCTCCAAGCCCGGTTCCCTCTGTGGGGCAGCGGGTGCAGTTTCACCGTTCCTCCCCCTGCAGAGCCATCGGGGCCAACCCCCTGTACTGCAGCTGCAACCTGCGCTGGCTGTCCAGCTGGGTCAAGACAGGGTACAAGGAGCCAGGCATCGCCCGCTGTGCTGGGCCCCCTGACATGGAAGGCAAGCTGCTGCTCACCACCCCTGCCAAGAAGTTCGAGTGCCAAGGTAAGAGGTGCCTGCGCTGTCCGTCTGTCCGTCCGTCCCTGCCCTCTTCAGGCAGGGCAGCAGGTGTGAAGGGGAGCCGGGCTGCCTCCTGCCCCGTGCATGTCCGAGCAATGCTCCATGAGTCTGGGGGACTCTACTGTTTCATCTGGTGAGTTGCCTTGTGGAGGAGGGGGACCGGGCAGCTTCTGTCCCCTTACCTGGCTGGTGGCACATCCAAGCACGTGGCTGTCCCACTGCCTGGTGCACAGCACCTGGGCAGGGCAGGCTCTCCTCCCAGCCACGGCTGGGGCTGTGCCCCCCATGTCGGTGCCCACAAATGGATGCCTCCCCATGACTCCCCACACTGACGGTCATGTCTGCGCCTCCTGTCCTACAGGCCCACCTGCCCTGAGTGTCCAGGCCAAGTGCAACCCCTGCCTCTCCAGCCCCTGCCAGAACCGGGGCACTTGTCACAATGACTCCCTCGGCTTCTACCGCTGTGCTTGTCCCAGTGGCTACAAGGTACCTGGTCCTGGGGGTACCCAGCGTGGGGGGACCCATCCCTGCAGAGGGGAAAGGGGCAGCATGGGAGCTCTGCCATGCTCCTGGGGTTCCTGCCTGCAGGACCGTCCCCCCTCCCTGCACACCACAAGTGCCCTGCTGAGTGGGACAGGGCAGGGGGAGCGGGACCTGGTGCTGTGGCACCCTCCTCGCTCCCACCTCTCCCTCTTTCTTTCCCCAGGGCAAGGACTGCGAAGTGGCACTCAGTGGCTGCTCCTCCAACCCCTGTGCCAATGGGGGGACCTGCCAGCCCCAGGAGGGGGAAGGGGCCGGGTTCAGGTGAGTGCTGGACAGGAACCCAAAAAAGATGGGTGTTTGGGCAGCAGCGTGGAGCCCCAGCATCCCACAGAGATAAAGTCTGGTGCTTCTTTCCCCTCCTGTGTGCTTCTTGGGGCATGTAGCTGGGATATTGCATTCACCCAGCAGCTCCAGCCCCTGCTGCCAGCTCTCTGCAGCCCTGCCTGTGCCTCCTGCCAGCACAGCACCAGCAGGGCTGACCACTGGCTCCGCTTCGCCAAGCCCCTCAGCCCTACAGGCTCCTGGGCTGAGGACATGGGGGGACAGGGGGTCCCGTCACCATGGGAGGTATGGGGAGGCAGAGAGCAGTGGGGTTTGGGGCTGGGATCCGGCTGCTGCGGAAGGGCTGGCTGTGGGATGGGGCAGGATGTGGCCCTGGGGTCGCTGCTGCTCCCCGCAGGGCTGCCATGCCCCCGCAGAACCCTCGCTACCCCGAATGCTTCAGGCCGTTCTAGGAACCGAGGTACAATTAGCGGCTGAAAATAGATGGCAGGCTGGGGGCGAGGAGGTGGGCTGCGCAGCCGCCCGGCCCCCTGCACTGAGTGGCCTCTCAGCCCGTTGTCGTGGCAACTCAGCATCCTTGCCGTGCGCTCCGTGTGGGGCTGCACGCTGCCACCCTCCCTGTGCCCAGTGTTCGGGGGGAACCAGCCTGAAGCGCTCCATTTCCCACCCCTGACGCTGCCCCGTGTCCCGTGGCAGGTGCCTGTGCCCAGTGGGCTTTGAGGGTCCCAGCTGCCGTGCCACCAGCGACCCCTGCAAGGAGCACAGCTGCAAGAACGGGGGCTCCTGCGTGCCTGGCGCCAGCAACTACACCTGCCTGTGCCCTGCCCGCTACACAGGTACCCGCAATGAGGGCTGGCCGGCCCCAAACCTCGCGGCCCTGCCAGAGGGATGTGCCCAGTGCTTCTCCCTTCACACGGATGAGGGCTAATAGCTTCTCTGCCTGCTGTCCCAGTGCCCATCACCGTGGCCTCTGGGCTCCTCTGGCCCTCGAGTTTGGGTATGCCCAGCTGAGTCCCCATGCCCTGGGATGCCTTCGCTGCCTGGCTGGGGCAAGAGCTGCCTTCGGCAGAGCGGAGTCCTGCGCCCGTGGCAGTGCGAGCTGCGGGCTTGATGGCTCCCTGCCATGAACTGAGCCCACGGGGCCTGGGGCTGCCCCTCCAGTCCCGGAGCTGCTGGGCACCCCCTGGCACCCCCTCTTCTGCCCTGCAGGGGATTTCTGCGAGCAGCCGCCAGATTTCTGTTCGGCCGAGCTCAGCCCGTGCCAGCATGGCTCCACCTGTGTCTCCACCAGCCAGGGGCCCAGGTGAGGCCCCCCTCCCCAAACCACTTTCTCCTGGCTGCCTGGCAGGGGAGATTTGCTTTTGGGGGGCTGCAGCTCGTGGGCTGGATAGGGGACACAGGGAGTGGGACGCTGGGACGAACAGGCAGGAAAGGAAGGGCAGCCGTGAACCCCCCCCCGCCTGCCCCAGGTGCGAGTGTGTGCCTGGCTACGTGGGGAGCAACTGCAGCGAGGACTTTGACGACTGCCAGGACCATCGATGCCAGAACAATGCCCACTGCCTGGACGAGGTGAACGGCTACTCCTGCCTCTGCACCGAGGGCTACAGGTACCGCTGGGGAGACAAGGGGGCACCGGAGATATTGAGATGGTTAAATGTCACCATGCAGGAGGGACCAGTCCTGGCTACCTCATCTATCCATCCATACATCCATCCACCCCAGTGCAAGAGGAAGGAGTGGGCCTGGGGATGTGGGATGGAGGCTGGGGGGAGCCAGTGTCGCAGAGGAGGGACCCCAGGGCAGGGCTTGGCATCCAGGCATCCCTCTGGTGCTGCTGGCTGGAGAGCCTCCCTGGGGACCCCAAAACAGGGGGGTGCTGTCAGAGCCCCATGGGGTGGTGGGCAGTGGGTAGGGCGCTTTCCCAGCCCCGTGCCCAGCAGCACCCTCGGCCCTGCAGTGGCCAGCTCTGTGAGATGCCACCCCACGCCGCCGGCCAGCCCGGCCTCTGCGAGCGAGCCGAGTGCCAGAATGGGGCCCCGTGTGTGGAGCGGGGTGCCCGTGCCCTCTGCCAGTGCCTGCCTGGCTTTGGCGGCCCCAAGTGCGAGAAGCTGCTGAGTGTCAACTTTGTGGACCGCGACACGTACTTGCAGTTCACCGACCTGCAGGACTGGCCCAGGGCCAACATCACCCTGCAGGTGAGAGCTGGGGGGACACAGGGGCGTCGGGGGGGGCGGCATTAGGGGTGCTGCCCCAGGGATGTGGGCTCCCACCTCTCCCCCTGCCAGGTCTCCACAGCTGAAGGCAACGGCATCCTGCTGTACAACGGTGACAGTGACCACATGGCTGTGGAGCTGTACCAGGGCCATGTCAGGGTGAGCTACGACCCCGGCACCCACCCCAGCTCGGCCATCTACAGGTACCTGCCTTCCCTTCCTCGCTCGCTGGGGACCACCACCCCCATTGCATGGGCTTGGGGGGTCCCCGGTGACCCAGCCCTTCCCGCCAGCGCCGAGACCATCAACGATGGGCAGTTCCACACCGTGGAGCTGGTGACCTTCGATCAGATGGTGAACCTCTCCATCGATGGTGGCAGCCCCATGACCATGGACAACTCGGGCAAGCACTATACGCTGAACAGCGAGGCCCCCCTCTACGTGGGAGGTAGGATGGGGCCGGGGTGGGGCGGGGAGGGGGG
>VYXH01010612.1:69417-119304 GCA_013397275.1 Burhinus bistriatus
CCCCAACCCCCACGCAATAGCCAGCCCTTTGGTTGTGGCACACTGGGCGGTACAGCCCCACCAACCGACACACCAGTCAGAACAAGAACCTGTGGAAAGCCCATGAAATAAATATTAAAAAAAAAACTATTTACAATATTAGATCTGTGAGCATGAAGTGAGAGAAAAATGCTTTTTCCTGCCCCAAAAAAGCTTAAAAAGTAGGTTAGCATCCTGCCGCCTAGCACAACACTATCTTACATGGCACCTACACATAATATATATTCACATTTCATTTTAAAATTAGGTACTCTTACAAACAGACTTAGAAAACATTGGCTAGCAACGCAGCCCGAGGGACTGCCTGGCCTCCGGATCCATGCCGCGAATGCCGGCCGGCTGCATCCCAGCTCCTCCGGCTGCCCCCAAGCTGCCAACGTGCCCTGAATCGAAACCACCAGCTGCCCCCACTGCCGCCCTTCGGGGAGGGGGTGGAAGTGCTCGTGAAAAAGAGGGCTTGTCCATGGGGAGCGGAGGAGGAAGGATGGGGACCGTGATTCCTGCTAAGCCTAGGGGTGAGCTTAATACAAACAAGAACTCCTGAGAACATCTTAGAACAGATGGATTCATTTCACAACCACCAAGCTAAAGGATGGGCCGAATGGATGCTATGACACACGGGGAGGGGGGACGCGCACGATGCGGGGACATCGTAGCCTCATGGTTTGCTCAAAAAACCCTATCGCTACAAGAAAAGCTGCAGTGGCGTTCCCTGGCAGGGGGGAGCCTTCCCCTGCCTCGCTCCTGGGCTGTCCAGGCGTCCAGCCTGAGGATACGGACCCGAGGACACCTTGGTTGAGGCTCAGCCCTCTTCCCCCAGCACAACCGCCAGCGGTGCAAAGGCAAGAGCCCGAGCCAGACGGCAGCCCGCACCTCCCTGCTGCCCCAGGCACTGCCCATGCCTACGGGAGGCTGGGAACCGCAGCTTTCCCAGTCGTCTTCAACTGGGAATGCAGTTGTCAGGCTGAAAGAATACAAGCTGGAAAGAGAAATTGTCCATCATCAAGTCTTAAAAACAGGGCAGCAGTACATCCATGTCCTTCTGAGATTGCGCCTCTGTTTCCTGGAAAGTTAGTAGGGGCTGGCAGAGCTATTGGAAACACTGGCATTTCCAGAGATGCCGTGAGAGCAGCTGGGACACGAGCTGGGCTGCAGCTTTGCCCATCCACATACCAGCAAAAAGCGGCTCGCCAGCCCGCTCGGTCCAGTGCCACACGGCTGCCCCCGGCATGGAAGGGACAGGTACATGGACAGCAGCAGGGACGCGCTCATCCTGCTCTCCTGGCTCATGGACAACGACCAGCAACGTGACAGAAAGTTTGCTGAAAGCATCCATCCCAGCTAGCCAGCTCTTTGGAGAAGGTTTGCTGCAAATGTGTCACACTGACATGTTGGCAGTCGGACACAGAAACACCACTGCACACAGCAAGCACGAGCAAGAAGGACCTCATTAGTGATGAGTTAGTGATGAATATAAATACACACACACCTTGGATATACTGCACACACCCTGTCAGCAGAGAAATCCATTCCAGGGCTAGAATTTCTAGACAAGAACCTAACAGCTACAGATAGAAAGAGCCATCCTGGGCTCAAACTGCACTTGCCGCAGCCCTCAACCGCCGACAGATAAATTTTGACCCTGAGCTCGGCAAACCCAGCCCCTCCGGGAGGTTAGGTAAGATGGATGGTTCCTGACCACGTGAAGTGTGAAGACCCAGAGCTGCCGATGAGAAGGTGAGAGAGGAAAAGGTAACCGTGCAAATGAGAGAGGAGGGGCTGGCAGCAAAGGGACAGTAGGGGCATCTGTGGAGGTGCAGAGCTAAGGTGCTGCTCCTGGTACGGACCGGAGAGCTGGGATGGAGGCCAGTTTCAAGAATAGGATGAGAAAGTGGCCAGCAAGGAAAGCCAAAGTAACCGAAAGAGGTCTGTTTTGCAGGACACAGCACTTGTGCTGAAATCCAGAGCTGAGGACGCAGAGCAGGGAGCTGCGGGGTGGCCCAGAGGAGGAGGAGGAGCGCAATGAGGCTGCGGAGCTGAGGATGGCACTGTGGTAGTGCCAGTGGGCAGCTCTGCACCGTCGCAAATGGAAACGCGCTCGGTGCCCATGGGGAATAAGGTGATAAATCGTGTCGCTTATTTCCTTCCATTCGTTAAGATGGTCTGCAGCTCCCTGTGCATCCCTTGCATTGCGTAGAAGCTGCATTTACGGGAAACAGGCTGCTCTAAAGCAGGGGCTGTGCCTCAGCGGCACACCTCACTGCTGCCTCGCTGCAGAACGATGAGAAACGAGTAGTGCCTGTCCCAAGTCATTAACAAAGATCAACAGGTTATATATACAGTACTACCTCTACTTATTTTTGTGTCTCTTCTGCACTGTTCTAGCTGAAACGCGGCTGCGTGGAGAGAGGAAATTGGGAAGTAAACCGGGAAGACAGTAATGCAACATGAGGACTGATTGGGAAAAAAGGAGAAAAAATTCAATCATCTGAGTACTGATAAAGAAAATGGAGCTAGCCAGGCAATGCCACTCTGACAGGCAGTCAGCTCACATGCAGACCCTTTAATTTGCTAGCAAATTAAACTGAAATTTAATTTTCTAGTAAATTACAGCATTCCTCTTTCCTGCCCCAAAATAAAGCACTCACAAAAGCAAGCGTGAAGCACATGAAAAGCAGGCTCTGTAGTCTGCAAGACCTGGCAGCTACCACTGGTGTCAAGTGGAGAACGCACACAGGAGAGGCAGAGGGGCCAAAGACGGCATCTCCCGGAGCAGTGACAGCAAGGAAAGGAGCCTGGCAAGGAGCTGGGGTTTTCCTCAGAGCAGAAAGCCCTAACACTTTTCTAGAGATGACGACCACCCTGGCCTACCTCACCCCTGGGGCACCCTCCCCTGGCGTAACTCACAGGATTGCACGAATCTGAAATACAGAAAACTTGTACTAAAGCACCAATATTCCCACCTCGAGGTGGGCTGCAGAGGTCATGCCCCAAGTGCCTGCTGCAATAACTCAGCGGCAGGCGATGGCTGCACCTTACCCATCCCTGGGCAAACAAGCCTGCTCTCTGCAAAAACCACCCTCACAAACGGCATGATGTAGGGAAACATCACTCCAGTTTTCCTCAAAATTGTAATTTTTAAACCAGGGGGAGTTTTCAGGAGGAAAGGAGGACTCAGAGAGCAGAGCAGCTCTGAGCAGGGTTTATGTGCCCAGCCAGGGACAGCCCTGCAGAGGCTGCGGCACCAGGGACCCGACCTGAGGACAGTGGAAAAGGGAGACGGGAGGGTCTCTGCTGACAAGACCCCAGACCATCTCACCTGCCCCCGGGACAGCCCGGCTCAGCACCTTCTGCAAAGCCCCTGCTCTCTGTCCCTGCAGATGCTCACGGTGCTGTTCTGCCATTTGCCACCTGAACCAGGCGCCTACAAGGGACATGCAGCACACGCCTGGCCTGGGCTGGTCCCAGGCAGCAGTCTGGGGTAATTGTATTTAGAAATGGTTTTCTTTGAAAAAAACCTCAGAATTATTTGCTTTCTCCTCATTTGCTTTCTGGAGACAAGAATAACAATCCACACCGCAGCCCAGAACCCTCGTTTCAGCCCACCCTGACACAAACCACACCCTCTACCTTTCCTCATTAAAGGGAGCAGAAATTCAGATTTACAGCTACGAGGCACAGCCCAGCTCCTGTTAAAAGTCAGTAGGATCTTTGAACAGATTTTCTGTGTTACTTTTTGCACAGGACATGCTGGATCTAACATGGGAAAGCCAGGGCTTGCTGAACACCCCTGGCATCCCCCAGGGAGGGACAGAGCTGCTGGTGGAAGGCGATCGGAGCCTGGGACAAGCTGCAGGTGCTTTGGGCCTCAGGCCATGTTGCCTGCACACTGCCCAGCGTGGCCAAGGCCATCCTGCTCCCTCCTGGAGTCCTGCAACTCCCTGCCTTCGGCATGGGAAAGCTCCATCCAACCAAGCCAAAACACAGCACTATGACAGGAGACTACAGACCGAGACCAGAGGTTCAAAGGGGTGGGAGGAATATGGTTTTCCTTTTAGCACCTTTGATTTCTCCCCATGATGGGTCCTGGCCATTCCTCTCCGGAGTCAACACCTGGCAGCGCCACTGCCAGAAAGCTCAACATGCTGATCCCACCACCGCCTATGCCAAGCAGCACGCACCGAACTGGGACAGACGCCTGGACACTGCTTTGCTCCCGCACCAGTCCCACATCGGCGGGATGCTTGCCATCTCCTGCCCTTGCCATGCTCGAGCCAACCGGTGCTGGCAGAACCCCAGGGCGCAGGAAGGCAGCCGGGAGGCTGGAGCAGCAGCACACCCCCTCCAGAAAGCCTCTCTCCACTTGTTTTGTCAAGGTTTTTGTCCTAATGAGGTTCCCACTCCTAGAAGCACAGAAGATGGGAGAGCAGAGCAGCCTGCATTTACCAGCAGCTTAAAAATCAGAGAGCAAGAGAGAGGGAAAGCCCCAAGGAGCGCTCGGTGCGTGGTGCCCGGCACGGCCCTGCACACGCAGCCCGGCGCAGGTGCTTCAGGAGCGATGGTGAAGGATGGGGAAAGAGGGGTTTGCGGCACGAGGAGCAGAGGTGAGAGAGGTGCTCACACACATGCCTGCCCCAGGGGAAGGAGCGGAAATCCCAGGCCCCTGTGCCTGCGGAGAGGCTGCCCCAGCCGGAGGTTAGAGGACAACCGTAAGTACGGATGGAGAACCAAGAGGGAAAGACAACCTGTAAGGAAGGTACAGATCAGTCATTTAACTGCCACCAGTGCCCTCCTGCCTCACGCCTCTCCTGAAATGCTTTTAAATCTTTTCTGATGGAATGTTTGACATATTTAATGCATGCAGTAAAAATTAAAGTAATAGATAACTTCATATTAATCTGTACAGGGACTGACAGGCTAGATTTAATCACTTCCTAGCTGTTCAGAGAGTTAACTTATTCTAGCATGAGTCAAAGGAAAGGTAAGGGATTATTTTTTTTAAATCAGCCATTTCATAGTAAGAGAAAAATGTGCCGCAGCCTCGTGTGCGTCAGTGCTGGGGGAAGGGAATACCTGCAAGAGAGCCAGAGGTGCTCTGTGAAGGGCATGCGAATCTCGAACACCTTGTTTCATCCTCTAAACGAGTAAAATGAAAGATTTAAAGATGATTATCTGCCTTCCACCTCCAGTCCATGGGCTTTCGGATCTAGGGTTCAATGCCAACCATGAAAAGCAATTCCCGTTGCAGCCGAGCCCTCTCCAGCCTCTGCCCCCAGGGAAGGCAGCCCTTGAATGCGTGGCCTGCACCAGAGCGTTGAGCAGGGACAAGGAGCTGAGCAAGGACCGGGAAGCGGCTGTTAATTGTTGGGTGACCCCAGCACCCGCGCGGTGCCCTCTCAGGCATTGCTGCTTTCTGCACAGGAGGAGGCTTGCAAGGGATTCATGCAAACCGACTTTGTGCAGCGACACGAAAGGAAAGCCGTGGAGATGCAGTGGCTGGGCAGGGTCCTTTCCCCGAGTGCAGACCGCAGCCAGCCCTTCTCAGCCGCTGAGCATCCCTGCCCGGCAGAGCCAGCACAGCCACGCGCTCTGTGCACTTCTAACAGGTTTTTCTCAGAGGTGCTAGGCACCCTGACCCTGTTCTGCCGCTGCAGACCCGTAGCTGGCTTTTAAACGTGCTGCAGAGGCTTGCAGAGGAGCCCTGCAAAGGTGCGGTGCAGGACGGGGCAGAGGCTTGGCCACTTTCAGACTCCATGGCACCAGACACAAGCAAGGACAAACCAACCGTACCTCGCTAGTAAAAGGATGAAATGCAAATTACAGTAAAAAATAAACTTAAGTCAATCCCTTATCCCAACCCTATTCCAACTGCAGAGTCTGGCTTAGAAGGGTGCTAGGCAAGATGTCCAGAAGAACACAGGGCAAGGGCCAGGGCTCCCCTTCTGCAGAACACCAACATCAGAAGGAGCTCGAGCCCATAAAAAGGGAGACGTTCAACCTCCAGCAAAGCGCTGCAGAAACTGCTTTGCCATCAGAGACCACAGAAATCACCATGAGGGCAGCAAAACGGGAGAAGGAGGTCTGTCCAAAAGCAGGGCACGGCAGGACCGATTCATCCCTGAAGCCAGCAAGAAACAGACGGATACAGCCCAGCACACCCGCCCGGCAGCAGTACACGCGGCAGCCTGGTACCCGCAGCATCTCCTCCGCCACCTCCGCCTGAGCGGGACCTCCCCACCCCACGGGCTGTGCAACGGGGGAGCGAGGCAGCCATCAGCAGTACACACACCAGTAGCTAATTAATACTTTCATGCAGGTAACAGTATGGGACACCAGCAGCTGCTGCTAACAAACCGACAAAGGACAGATTTGCCTTTCTCTCCCTCACTGATGCGAAATGCTTTTGGTTTTGCTTTAAATGCCACTAAGAAGACAGACAGAAGGAGGACTCTGAAGGAAAGGGAAATGTTTGCGTGCACCCAAAGGCTGCCGAAAGCTACTTCATGTGCACGAAGGTGGTTTTCTTTCTGCTACAGTACAAGTGCTTGTGCCTCAAGTATAAAACGCAAGCCTCCAAATCACACAGACGAGCTTCTTATTTTTATTTTTAAAGTGATAAATAAGGCACTGTACTTTTAACTAAAACTGCCTGGTTCCAAGTTTTAAAAAAAAAACCCCAAGGAACGTTCAAACTGCAGAAACTTCCTTCTGAACAGCAGAGCCAGACAGGCCGACCTCTTCTCTGTCCGAGACACATCTGCTGATGCCTAAAATCATGGGCATTATCCTTTAACTGCGGATTTTTAAAGGCTTGCTACAGCTTATAAAAGCAGCTTTAGTTAATGCATGATAAAGGGTTACTACTATACATCAGTTTTGTACATGGCTACCGGTTCTTCGCTATTTTGGGTCCAGTCGCGAGCGTTTGCTGTGTGAACAGTCCACTTTTGCCCTCAGCTTCCTCTTGCCCTGCGACCCGCTGCTCTCCTGCATCTTCTTCATGGACCTCGTCAGGGTCTTTCCACCGCTGGGCTTCTTGTTGGCCATCTTCTGCGACCGCGTGGAGGACTCCCCCAGGGGCTTCTGCTTTGGGGACTTGGCCAGCTCCTCATGACTGGGGGGCAGCACCGCCCGTCTACTTGTGTTCTCCTTGCCCTTCCGCACGGGGAGCCGCACCTTCTCCAGCTGCCTTTTTGAGGCTCTCTTCTCTTTCAAAGACATTTTTCTAGCCAGCTTATTGTTTCTCTCCATGGCAGCCTGCTTTCGGGTGGCAGGAGCTTTCGTGCTGACCTCTGAATGCTTTATTTTACTGGCCTTCTTGGTAGGCAGCTTGTCCTTGGTGCACGAGCTGGACCGCTCCTGCGTGCTCCCGCTCTCCTTTAGCATCCTCTTCTTCCTGCTGAGCTGGAGATCAGCTTTGGGTGAGGGGTCTTCTTGGGATCTGCCCTTCCCCTTCCGCCCCTTCCCTGTCCCATCCACTGATGGAGATTTCGCAGGAAAGGCATCTGCTTTGATCTGCAAGGCCAACTTTGGAGACATCAGCGGGTTGATGCACACGCTCTTCCGGCTCTGCTTGCTCTCCATGGACGGGTGGTCCCCCGGGCCATCACTCTTCTTTGCCTTCATCACGCGGTGCTGGGCTCGCAGCTTGCCCCGCAGGTTGGAGTACTTGCGCAGGATCCTGGTGCTGGCCTGCGTGGGCAAGCTGAGGGCAGGCTGGATGGTTTTGTCTTCACTCAGGTCCTCGGCAGCGGCGTCAGTGGGAGATGTCTGGCTGGGAGCGGTGGCTTCTTCAGCCTCTGCTTTATCAGTGTTCTCCCGAATTTTGGCCCAAAGCTTTTGGTTTTTCAGGTTATTCCGAGCCGGGGTAGTGGCGGCAAACTTCTTGAGGTGTTTTTTCAAACGTTCAGCTTGCAGTGAGCTTGGGTAGAGACTGGAAGAGGAATATTTCTGCATGGGGACTTTGATGGGGGGGATCTCCCCTGGGAGACGGGTGTTGAGTTTCTTCACAATCACTAGAGACCTGGTTTCAGTTGTCTCCAGAAACCACTGGCAGATGTCGGACAGCTTAAAGGCCTTCATAAACAGCATCTGGACAGGAGAAAGCTTCTGCACTTCCAGCGAGCCTCTACTTTTCCGCGTCCTTTTCTTGCTTTTCCAAATCTCTTTCAGTTTGTCGGCTCTGTTCTTTACCTTCGGGGTTGGCTGCGCCTCCTTCTCCAGCTGAATCCAGCCCTTCTGAACTTTCATGTACTGGGCGTTGAACTCGGCAATGAGCTCCTGGTTCTCCTCTTCAGCACACCACTCCATGAACTTTGGTTTGCTGTCTATGTCCTCCAGTGCCGGGAAGTCATCATTCCCTGAACTCCATTCGTCCCTCAGTTTGGGGATTGCTTGCACAGACTCCTTCCCTGGTGTGCTCTTTTTTGTGGTTTCCACAGGTGCAGGCGTGTGTCTTAAGTTATAAAACTGCAGGGCGACCTTTTTATGCTTCGCAGCCTTTGCTGGAAGATGCTTGCTTCCACCTCTGCTGCTGGGACATGGAGGCAAATTGGTCACCAGCTCATAGCTCTCCAGCTTGCCCATGTCCATGGCACTGTCAGAGCTCTCCTCGTTCTTTGCGCCGGCATCGCCTGGTTTCACATCCACTTCCTCGGTCTCATTTGCAGGGACACTGCTCTCCGGAGGGAGGAGAATGCTTCTGTTCTCAGAATCAGCTTGGACGCCGATTTCCAGCGTCTCACCTGGTTGACTTTGGCTGCTGTTAGCAGGGGGGTCATCTTTAGAGGAATTTTCTCCCTCTGCCACAGCTTCTTTCGCTAAGATGCTTTTATAGGTTTGTCTGGTAGTGACACCATTCTCCTCGCCTGGCCACTGCTCAGCGATGCTCTCTGGGGCCTGGCCAGTGCCCAGCCCCTCGCTGGTTTTGAGCAGCGTGTTGGGGAAGCAGTCATTTGGGAAGTGCACAGATGCTGCCCCATCCAGGTGCACTTCTTTCTTGAACCGCTTAGCGCCTGGGCTCTTGGAGAGTTTGATCTGAAGGCAAGGAAGCTGCACAGAGCTGGAAGTACCAGTGTCCTCAGCACTGTCCTCGGCGGGTGACTGGGATTGCTGGCTTCGGAGACGCCGGTCCGATGCCACAAGAACTCTCCTGCCTTTCTTTCGCTTCTTGTCTAGACTGTCTTTGGAAGAGACAGAGTCTTTCCCTGCTGTGTCTGAGCCATCGGGTTCAGGCGGCGTTTCCTCTTCAACAGGCTCTTTTTCACTCGCTGGGCTGTTATTCTGCACTGCCTCTCCTTCTGAGATTTTGGGGAGGGCTGTGCTGGCTGGCACAGCCTCCTCTTCCTCAAGGGAGCCATCACCTGCCATGCCCGATAATTCAGCTTCTGGTTCAGCATCAATGTTTTTGTTCACGTCCACACACTGCAGGGTGGCAGGGGGCTCTGGGAGGCTCTCCCTGTCCATGGTGGCAGGGGGCTCATCAGGAGCCAGCTGGCCTGGAGAGCGTGGGGAGGGCTCTGCCAGACGCAGCTCACAGGACTCTGTGTCTCCCATGCCTGGAAGCTGGGCAGGATCCCTGGCACCATCATGGGCCAGGGGTGCTGTGTCCGCAGCAGCAGAGGGCTGCAAGGGAGACTTTGTCTCCGGGCTGGTGGAGGGGTCTGGATAAGTTTGTGTGTCAGAGCCTGGGCAACCTTCCTCCCCACTGGGTGCTTCTGAGACGGGAAGGTCAGCAAAATCGGCAGCCTGCCCACCGCCACTGCCCTCCCCGGAGGAGCCCAGGTTGCTGTCAGCCTCCCAGGGGACGGTGCCTCCTGCTCTCATCCCCCCTCCTTCGGCAGGAGGGGAGCCAGGGGGTGGCGAGCTGGCCAAGCTGTCCTCTTTCTGGGGGCTGGGTGGAGCAGAGAGGGAGAAGAAGGGCATGGCCCCGGCAGCTTCCCTCGACCGCAGTGCCCGGGTATCCCAGGGCTGCACGGAGCCCGGCTCAGCTCTCTCTTTTGTTTCTCGGCTGGTTGGTGCCCCTTTAGCCAGGAGCCTCAGGGAAACCCTCTTCTCACCTTCCCGTCCTGCCCCTGCGGACCCACCCACCGAGAGCACCAGGGGTGGCTTAGCGCTTACGAGGGTCTCTGTTCGCAGTGCCGGGCTGCTCCCCCTCTCCTCCGCCCGGGAGCTCCTAACCAGCGTGCGGACAGTTGGGAGCTCGCAGCACTCCCCGTTGAAGTAGTAACCCCGGGTGCTCTTCCTCGCCGTCTTGCGGGATGACACTGACCGCTGGCTCTCAAAATGGCACTCGGTGATGGGCTGGCTGACGTAGACCACGTCGCACTGGTTGTCGTAGTCGTTGATCCTCAGCCCCGACGCCTTCTTGCTCTTCCGAGTGGATCTGAGGGAGGCTGCCTTGGCGCGGGGGTGCCCGCTGGGGGTCCGGTGGGTGGCTTGTGTGGCGCCGGTGGGCAGCCAGCCCTCTTTGGACTTGTCGAGCGGGCCCTTGTCGGCCGGGTGCAGGTGGCAGCCTGCCTTGCCCTTGGCCAAGGCGTGCAGGTGGTTTTCTTGCTTTGGTCTCGCATCTTGTTCTTTTGCGTCTAAGTCCTGGTGCAAAGATGCTTTTGAGCTGCATTGCAAAGTGTTCTCTTTGTCGGCTCTGCGGGGTGGGGTCACCGCAAAGCCGGGATCCCAGGACTCTTCCGGCAGAGCTCTGAAAGAGCTCTTTTGGGACCCCAGACAGCCATCTAAGCTGTCCTCACTGCCGTTCACGTTTGCCACCTTGACCGAGATATAACCTTCCATGAGAGTCTTACCTGCTAGCTGCTCTTTATTGTCCTCACACTTTCTGACACCGGCTTCTTGCTCGTGTCCAGCAGCTTGCTGCCCTTCCAGGCTCTTTGCGGCATGATGGAAATTCAAAGAGGAAGAGTTCAACGTGCTGAGGTATCCTTGGGTGGAGCTATCCTTTGGACTAGCAGAACGAAGCCTGGTGATGGGGAGCTCGGAGAATTCCCTTCTCAAAGCAGGACTGGAGCTGTCTGCTCTGTCCAGAGACTTCAGCTCCGACGGCTGCTTCGGGGCTTGTCCTGCAACATGCAGGGGGCCATCAGACTCCGACTGCCCTGGGTCCAAGGAAGAAGGGGGCTTTGATTCAGTACAAGTAGCACCCTTATCCTGATTTTCAGTGCTTCGCTGGCTACAACCAGAACCACAAGTAGAGGCCTCCATGCTCTCGGATTCAGACAACTGCTGGCCTTCAGAGTCTGGTTGTACTTCAGTGTATATGTCGTTTAGCACACGAATGAATTGCTTCTGGTGATGTGTACACAGTCTGACCATAAACTTTTCCAGTGGAGACTTCGGCTGATTGTTAGAGTCTATTGCTATCGTCTCTGCTGCATCCTCTCTAGAGAGACAAAGAGAGAAGCAATCAGTAACACGTTCCAGGGAATAGAAGTTTATGCTGCAAAACTAGAATAACCCTTCTCCTCCCACTCAGCATATTGCTTGCCTGACCTCCAGGTGAGATCAAGCATGCTGTTGTCACAGGGCTGGCAGGTATCCCTCCAGTCCCCAGCGTGCACACTTACATATGCATACTGCTGGCACAACACAGACTGGCACTTCTGTTTGTCTCCCACTGCCAGAGCACCCATAATTACGCTTCTGCCTAGGACATCCTGGTGTATAGGCACCACGTGACATGTTCAAAGCAAACCTACATTGCCCAGTGAGAATCAGATTTAGTATCTGCACGGTGCCCAGCGTAGGTCACAGCACTTTGGGGGCCCACCAGGACGACTGCACACCTCTGCAGGCTCGATCTGCACAGCCAGGCTGGGTGGGAGCAGAGCAGCGTCCCAGCTGGGCAGCCGGATGCCAGAAATCTTGAACCACTGTAAGTGTCCAAATTTTGCTTACGTCTAGGGCAAACAGCCGATCTGAGCCTCCTCTGCAATCAGTGCAGAAATTTTGATGAGCTCCCAGCCAGCAGGACGTGCAGGCAGCAATGCCCCCTTGTGTGGTGGGGTGCCTTCCCATTTGCACTGACCTTCGATTTACTGCCATTTAATAAAGCAGCTCTGCAGCTGGTGGGCTGACCGTCAACGTGCAGTGGTCGCTCAGAAAGGTGTGCTTCTACCGCACAGGATCACTGCCACTAGCTAGCTCACAAACCAAGGCGATTATGGCAGAGGCAATTAATTAGGACTTATTGGCGGAGAGGTTAAGGGATAATTACCCAGTGTTTGCATGAACTCATCAGGAGTGCCATGCCAGGCGCTGTTACCGAGACCGTATCTGTCCCAACGGCAGCGCAGGCGATTCCCGCCCAGCCCCCGCCACACCGCGAGGGCTGCACGCGTTGGCACCCATGCTGCCTGGCACAGGATCTTTGCCAGCAATGCCGGGTTGCTTTGCAATAAGTTGCACTTTGCACCTCCTGGCCTTGTACCAGAGGAGTGAAAGCTGTTTCCCCCCTCTACAGCCTCGCTCCCTCCCCCCCGGCAGCATCGCATGCCGACCCTGGTCACTCGCTGGGTCCAGGGGGGCAACGATTATCGCAGGGTTTGGGGCCAGGGTGGGGAAAAGTAGCTTTATCTGGAGTGGGTTTTCCCTCCCCACGCTGCCAGGTGCAGGGCTGGACAGGCAGGCAGGGAGGAAGAGCCTCAGCTCGGAGGAGCCATCGCGGAGAGGAGGAGGAAGGAAAGCCAGGGACCGGAGCCGGCTGGGCTCGACGGAAGCCGGTGTGCCGGAGCCGGCCCCGGGCAGCCCTCACCTGCTGCTTACTCACTGCTCGCTGGCTGCTTTCTTTGAACTGACAAGCGCCAAGGAGGCACCTCCAGCAACCCGCTTCCCCTGGCTCGTGGGGTCTGCTCCCAAACTCGGCAAAAGGCAGGGAGAGGCACCCAGGGGCCACTTCGGGCTCCAGGCTGGCGAGGTGGCACCTGGACTCCTCTTCACCCAGAAACACTAGGCTGCAGCCAAGCCCGCCCTGAGCATCTGCTAGCCAGCCTTTGCTTTCCAGTTTGCCCAAATTTTTAAGCGTAACGAGGCTTCACCTCTCAATCACGGCCACTCAGTTTCCTTAAAGGCTTCTTGGGCAGGGTTTTCCCAAAGCTGCCTGGAAAGGCTGAGCGAGCTCGGCTTGCCAAATGTGCTCCAGCACCTCCAGAACATACTCTCGGGGTTAGCGATAAAACTACGTACCTCGAGACTGCTTTACTACACCCGGGCGAGAAAAAACACCCTCCAGCAACCGTCTCAACTGGTTCTACCTGGTGGTGTGATGACTCTCAATTTGCAATGCCTGGGATTAGTTTAAATAAAAATGCTCAGGTACAACCTGGCCCCTCTCCAGAGCCCTGCATGGGAAGGGTTATGTCAGCCAGGATCTCTTACACAGCCCAGCTCCTCCCCTTGCCCTGCTGAATAACAAAGGGGATAAAAAACCTTTCCTACCCCCTCCCCGCCCCCTGCAAAAGGAGGGCTTGGAGCAGGGGGCTTTGCTAAGGGGCAGAGCTCAGCACAACTTTTTTTCCACCTTTGCAAAGAGGGCGGTTGCTTTCCTCTTACCTGCTCGCAAGCCCAGCTCCTAAGAGCGGCAGCCATCTTCCCCCAGCGAGCCTGAATTTATAACGGCGGCGGCAGAGGTGTGGCCCTGCCCCAGCCCAGCCCGACGCCACGCTCCCCGGGCAGCCTCGGGAAGGTTACGGTGGCAAAACAGCCAACTCCCTCCTTGCCGGGGCGCCTGCGGGTGCTACACGCAAATGGCTGCGAAGGAAGAGCCCATGGCATAGGCGAAGGGATTGCCCGGGTGGGTGGCGAGGAGGAAAAGGCGAGTTATGGACGGGGCGAGGGAGGAGGTTGTGGGTCTGTGTATGGAGTCCCTGCTTCGGGAGAAGGGACTAAAGCGGTCGGGCACGGTCCTTCCTCGCCTTGCAGTAGCGATGCTGAACGCAGCTGGTCACAGGTCACGCCTGCTTTGCACGGGTGCGCGGGGCTGGAAAAGACTCGTGTCCTGCTCGTTTGGTGGAAGGGACATGGGATCCCTGGTCCTAAAGGCACTGAGGTGGCATTTGTGCCTTGCCTTCACCAACTTTCTTCCTCTCAAGTGTGACTGAGGCCATGGTGCTCATTTGCACCTTATTTGCCCCACTGTACTCCAAGGAGTCAACCTGAGATACACACAGCTTGTCAAGCTGTAAATTTAAAAAACAGAGATAAAATATTTTTCCTGCTTGATAAAGGAAATAAATCCATTCAGCCTTCAAGCCCTTTGTCCTTAGAAGACCCATCTCACACTCAGTGACACAGTTCACCTGCTTCTGCAGGTGTGTTGCGTTCAGGGTCCTCTGCTTTCACATCACTTTGGCTCAAAGATGGGCTGCAACTTCTCGCCTTGAGCTCATCGGCTCCTTCCCCAGCCCACCCCTGTTTGGGTGCTGCAGGCAGCATTGCCTTTTTCTGGGTTTCAGGATAACCTTGAGGCAGAGATCTCTCCCCACCACCTGTGGCCAGCCTCCAAGCGTGGCTGAATCCCACCTTGGTCCTTCCTCTCCCCGTCCCCCAGGGCGCTGAGCTGCAGCCTGTGCCTCTCCATCCCCAGACCTCCCGGACACAGCTCTCTGCTCCCTGGGACCTGCTAATCCGTGCGCCTTGGTACCTGACCCAGACTTTCCCATCATTCCTGTCTGTTCTGGCTACTACTACTAAATAAAACATGTCCACGGCCATTCTTTTGCCTGGCGGCCAATGGATGCAGGATCACCCACATCCTTCCTACTTAAGGCAGTTTTGGAGAAGAGCTTGTTTCATGCTCAGATGTAATAGAAGAGTTTCTTTCAAGTGCCCCATGGCTTTCAGGCAAGGTGGCTTACAGACTGTGTAAACTGTTGCAGAGAAACTATTTATTTACATGGCTTATCAGAGAGGAGAGGAGAGGTGAGCTGACTGCAGAGCTGAAGTGACTTCCCGGGGGAAGGTGCCGGGTACTAACAGGTTCCTCAGCCCTGCTGGCAAAGGCGCAGCCAGAGCTGAAGACCAACTGGCAAAGGCAGAGGATGGGAATTGGGAATGTGCTTTTAAACTGGAGGAAAAATCTTTCTCGGGAGGCAGCCACCTCTGTCTCTGAAGAGCCTGCCTTTCGGGAGGCGCAGGTCAGCCCGGCAGAAGCTGCTGGGCGCAGCAGACAAGCGAGGGAGCCCAGGGCTGCCCATACCATCTGCAGCTTTCTCCCGCTGCCCACACTCACCCCTTCCCACAGGGCTTGGCCTGAGGCTCTCTTAGCTTTGGGGGTGCACGAGGAACGTGTCACCTCTCCCAAGGGCTGCAGAAGCCATAAGCTCCGTGGCAGAGCGAGGCGACTTACTGGGGACCCTCCATGCCTGCAGCCCAGCTGCAGGCGCAGTCACAAGCCCGTACGGGGTACCCAGAAAGACTCACTGCGATGGGAGGGACAACCCACCTGCCAGTGAGCTTTCCTGCAGAGCCTGGGAGGTCTGCCCTTTCTGGCCGCCAGCCTTGAAAGCCGCCTACACAAGGCTGCGGCTGCTGGGGGCTCCTCTGCTCCCGTGCCGCAACGCCCCGCTTCCAGCCCCGCCGCACGTGTCGCCCCGTGCCAGCACAAGACACCCCGGCGTCCCAAGCAAATCTCATCACCTGAGCCCCTCGCTACCTCCTGGCCCTTCTAGCTTTCCCAGGGCAGCCCTGTTCTCTCCTGCTTCCCCGCCTGCCGCAGAAGGTGTCAGAGGCATCAAGGGGCAGGAGCTGTCAGAGACACAAACGGAGCTGTTGCTACGCAACCCTGGCGGTGCGGCAATTAACGCTGGGGAAAACGTGCTGTGCTCTAAAGCTATTTGCATAGCTGCGTGCTGCAATACATTTGTTTGCATTGTGCCTTTACTGTTTAGCGGAGTTTGAAGTGAACCCTCCCCCAGCTCTTGCTGGGGGGAGACCCGGGGCTTCCAACAAAGGCCAGGCAGTTGGGGATGACGGGGCTGGGGGAAGGCAGGGGTTTGTCTGTCCGTAACACCTCTAGACTGCACAGGTATAGGATTTACAGTATGGGGAGGAAAGACCAAGCTACCTGGATTTCACTGCGCAGCCCGAGGAGCTTTGCTGCCCCTTGCAGAGCCAGGTCCTGCCATGCCCCTGACTCGCTGCTGGGGTTGCCACATCTCCCCTTTCCTGGGTGCACCAGGGTGACACTGCACTTGTTCTGCTTGCAAATGCCAGAAACAGAGCTTTAGGGGCAGCCCAGCCTGCCTCTGGTTCCAGAGAGTATTTTGAGGGGAAGCGAGGGGGAGAAGAAAGAGAGGGAGGAAGAAATCAGCTGGTTCATACCAACCTACCTGGGATGCCGGTCTCCGAAAACCTGCCGATTGCCAACTGCAATCTTCTGGTTTGCCCACCCCAAGTTTCTCACTATTGAACATGAAGCCTGTGCCCTTTTTGGGTTTCTTTTTTTAGCCCTTGAACATCGGTTTGATTGATTATAAGTTTACAGGTATGTTTTGTACCTCAGAGGCACAAGAAGCAGCAGCAGAACAAAAGTTCAAGGCTAAGTGTTTCTGTTCCTTTCAGACCACTCTAAGCATCAGGATTATAGTTCTGTAAAAGAAACAAAACATAGCTATAAACTTATAAAATCCAATTTAGTATTTTTACAGGGATGACCTTTCCCCTCCCTCTCCTGCCGTCACACAGCTGACTCGGTGCCAGTCGGTGGAGTGCTGCCTCGCACCACCCAAAACCAGAGGTACCACTGGAGTACCCCACCAAGCCAAAGGGTGCCTTGGAAACCTGGCTAAAAGCAGAGATTTGAGACATGTGGATGACTAAGAAGAAAGCCTAACTTGTGAGCAATGCTCTCCATCAGCTGAACTCAAAGCACTGACCATGGCCACTTTGACCCCAAGGTCCGAGGCAGCGTGTCTTGCTCACCTCCAGCCCTGCTGGTTTCAGTCACTTCATTTATTTTTCAGGGTGCGTGGAAATGCCATTTTGAGGGATTGCAAAGGAGGAGCAGCCTCTTAAAAGGAGTCCAGTCACCCCTGGCAGTCAGGTGAGCCGACCCCAGCCCCAGGGATGTTGTAATCCGGTGTGCTAAACGTGCGCTTGAAAGCGGCTGTGGCTGTGGGTTGCCAAAGGTGGGCTCGCTTTCCCCACTGCCGGGGGGGGCTGCATGCGGAGCCTCACCAAGGTCTCGCCCAGTGGAAGGGGGAAACGAGCTCTCTGCCCACCCCAGTTCAGCTTGCTGGAGTGGCTGTGCAAAAGCAAACACCGCTGGGGAAAGGCACTGGACCGAGGCAGGAGGTGGCACCGTGTCTTGCAGCAGCAGCCCACACCAATGTCACTGCAGTGGACACGGAGCCACTGCTACTGCCAGCTCCCTGCCTGAAATTTTTACCCCAGGGCAGCAAAAGGCAACCCGGGTTGCATCTTCCCTGCTCCATTTGACAGGCGGTATCGCGCTCAAACCCATCTTCAACTCGCAGCTGCAGCAAAGACCTCGTGCTTTGAGAGGTGGAGGTGAGGGGGACACGTTTCCTTCTGCTGGCACCACTCCGGGATGCGGCAATCCCTTGCAGGGGATGGGCAAAACAGCCGTGCAAGCCACCGCAGCCAGATTTTCTGGAGCTCATCTCTCAAAGCCCCAATTACAGGCTGACACTGGATGTACCAGTTTAAATGCCTGTATTTCAATCCTCAGAAATATGCCTGGCACCTAACACTCCCCACACAGATGAATGAGTCCCTTCACACCTCTGTGGGTGCTACAGTAATTCTCTCTTGCTGCACTGAAAAAAAAAAAAAAAATAGAAAAGCAGCACAGAAAGAGCTGAGGCTCCACACAACAGCTAGGAAGGAGAAAAAGCGTTTTTCTTCTCTAAATTAAAAGCTGAATTTGTGCAAAGCACAGCCAAAATAACTATGGAAATATTGCTGCGGAGTTCTCAAGGCCCCTGAATTTACGCTGTCCTTGGTGACGCGCGTGGGGATGGATTGAGCTTGCATTTCAACTGAAAAGCAGGAAGAAACAAGTTATAGATGGGTTTTTGTTTGGTTGGGGGTTTTGTCAGCTGCATGTATTCGTCAAGGTATCCAAGTTGTACAATAAGCCAACTGACTGGATAAACAACAGACATCCATTACAGATTCAGACTTTTAACCCTTCAGAGTAGTGTCTTTTATTTCTTTAATTTTTTTTTAAGTAGTTAAACATTTCAAATTCACCTTCTCCCCACCTGTAGCCAAATGCAAATCAAACAAACCAAAGTTGGTTTTACATTTAAGAAAGACAATAGCAACCTCAAATAAGTTTATGGGTTTTATATTCCTGTCATAGCTTCCTCCACTCCCACCTTCCTCAAGTAACTAAGCCAACCATATTCTATAGTAGTTTATCATAACTTGTGATACTTCTAATACAATATTTAATGACTAATTAAAAACCTTACCACTGAGCTATTGCTTTAAAACCAAGGGAAATTTATCATGTTGGGAACATCATTCTACATACTAGCTTTCAAAGCCTTTCCAGAATTGTCCTTGCTAATTTTTCTAATTATCAAGGACATCTGGGATCTTCCCTTTAAGGAAAAGAAAAAAATTACCACGAGTTTTTCTCTCTGAGGCAGTACGCAGCATCTTCCCTGAGCTAGGTGCTCCAGAAGAATAGATAGCACCAGAAGACCAGAATAGATAGAAAAACAGATAGCACCAGAAGACACATAACAAACGCGTGCGGGGTGGGGGGAAGAGTTCTTACAAGGTTATTCACAGCTTTGCACATGTTTTAAATAAAGCAGAACCCAGTTAGGGCAAGGGAGAACGAACCACGGGGACCAGTCCTACGGAGTAGGGAGGGATGCCCTGAGTGTCTTTAGCAGTCCTGGCTCTTGAGTTAGTTGGGAAGGCACACTGGCTCCGCACCCGAGGTGAGGCAGGGGTATGGCCGCTCCCCTGCTCCCCAGCCCAGCCCTGTCGGCTCCCCGGCCGTCCTCCAGTAAACCGGGGACAAAGCTCTCCCTACCCAGCCCTCGGGCACGCACACGCCGGTCAGCTGGAGCCACTGCCACCCCGGAGGTTCAACAACAGGCGAACCCCCCCACCGAAGGTGCACTCATCGGCAGTAAATTAAGGCTTGTGAGCAGGATATGCTGTGCTGTGATAAACCCCACCTTCCCCTCCTACGCTGCACCTATACCGGAGGGCTGCATCTGCAGGGTGGAAGAAAACCCGAATGCAGCTGATGCCCTCTCTGCAGACATTGCTGGTCCCAGCTCCAGCAGGCACATCGCTACACACACCGCCACTCTCTGCTCCTGCTAGAAGTCTTCTGCAAGGATTTTAAAGTCTGCAAATATCCAGGATGTTTTGGTTTGGTTTGTTTTTTTTTTTCCAACATGGATATGATAAAACCAAATGCAGCAACCAGGCAGAGCGCTCGCGAGAGCTCAACACGCTCAGCGCAACCCGGTCGCCAAAGCTTGGGAGGGGCTGGTGGACGACATTTGGAGAGCAGAGGGTACCTTGGGTGTAATTAACAGACGTTGGGGGATATGACCCCATTTCAGATAACCTGGATATTCAGATAATTGGGCCTCAGATAATCAAGGCCGTGCCGTTAATAGAAACAGTATCCCAACTCCTAAGGGCAGTGCTCCCCATGTGCCGATGCTATACCTCCTTGCACGAAAACGCCGAGTGAAATATGAATTAGCAGTTTGATACACGTCCGTATTCTCTGTCGACTGCCGGGCGGAGCAGCACGCCCCGTTTCTGATGCGCCGCTTTGGCTGGCTGCTTGGGAAATAGGTTAAGGCAGAGAAGTGGATCGCAGCCCCGGATGCCTGGGGACGAGGCTGTCTCGGAGCTGACGGGCTAGGTAAGCTCTATTTTGAAAGTGGGTTAATTTAACTGCCATTCAACTACCATTAAATGATGTAGGTTAATTTTATAGTCAGATAACTATTAAGAAAGCAAAACATAAGGCAGGAAACGTCTCTGTGCGCACCAGTGGGGAGAGGTTTCCTCTGCGCTAATGCACACCCCTCCCCTTCAGCTCAAACCTCTCATCCTTCCATTTCTGCACATCCCTCACATCATCTGGGCTTTTTTTAACCCTTGTCATTGCACACTATTGTCCTTCCTCAAAAATTCACCTTGGTATCGCGGCCCACAATTATTTTTGCCTTTATTTACATCGTCACACATCTCAGTGCTAAAGGAAGACTAACAAATAAACCTGGTCTGACCACAGCAAATGTCCACTAAGAAAGGTCCCATCTCCCCTACACATGCGATATTTGTCCAGTTCCGTGGCAAACCAAGGCAGGGAACTACACCTTGCTTAGCACGTAGCCTGCCGTCACCACTAATACACCCAGTTTTCTTTAGGGTTATTTACCATGTTTAAAGCTTCCTCGATTTTGGCAGGTTACCCTTTATAATTGGATGCTGCAGTTAAAATGTACTTTATCTCTGTGCAATTTTCCTTCCCGCAGCATAATGGTAGGTATTGTTTGTTTCTTTATACTGGGGACAAAAACCCATCAATTGCTGGTTTGCCATAAAGAGAAAAATAAAAGGAAAAAATTTATCAGCAACAGCTTATGCCTGCAAAGGAACAGATCGCGTAGAAAAAGCTGAAGTGACTCATCACTCCTCACTCGCAGCGAGGAAGGAGTGAGGACCAGAGCCAGGCAGATCTCCCCCGAGATGCCTTCACAGACTGCCTCCCTCTGACTTCTGCACCTCCCTGTTCCCACTGCTCCCACCAGCAGGAAAACGAGTCCCTAACCTTCGCAGAGGAAACTAAAGCGATGATGACCCATTAGCACATGCTGCCCATCAAGCACTCATGGATCTCCTCTACCACAGACGTTTTTTATCATATTAACAGTAAGTGCACTACATAAACCCTAAAAGCTCAGAGAAATGAACTCACGCTTAACCCCACGGTGGTAATGAGACCACAGCACTAACGGGATGTTGCCATTTTCCTTTGTATGACCAGAGAAATACAGAATGGGACCATCCCCAGAAATCGCAGCAAAACCACCTCTGAAAAAAGCCCTCCTCGCAGTGACTCGCGCATTCAGATGGCGATGCCAAGAGCCCAAACCACGTATGCCGTGGGGATTTTCGACCCACAAAAGGCTGAGTGCCAGATTCCCTGTTGTCCTGCTGTGGCCTCGCTATTCCTATTAATCTCATGAGGAAAGTCCTTTTTTCTGGCTCAGGAGCCATAAGAGAACAGACGAAACAGCCAAAGCCCAAACCTCATCAATCTCCTCTTTGCCAGCACTAAGCCACTACATTTGTCACTTTGTGCTAGGTTCCACAGATTTTAAGCTTTATTACTAATTATTATTCCTAGTTTAATAACAAGATCATTAAAGGAGCCACAAGGTGTATTTCTTTTAAATCCATACTTACGCTATTTTTGTTTTTATCAATTAGCAGTCCTGTCCACACTCAAACAAAAGCAAAGGCACCGACGTAAGGACAGGTATAGGCAAGAAAGCTAGAATTAAAGAGCAGTTACCCTTACCATGCACACTTGTGTCTGTCTATTAGAGAAAAGCCAACACAGGTCCTGAAACAGGAGCAAAAATCTACTTATTTTTAATGCATCAGCAGAAAAGCTCACTGAATTACAGCTATGCAAGCCTCAGGCGAGCAGTGAGGTTAGAGAGCTGTCACCATGGTCCAACGAGAACTTTGTTTTTAGCAAACACACTTGAGGTACAGAGCAAGCTGGTTTAGTGTTCATGTCTCTGGCTGTTTGATGGCTAGAAATCAGAAAAAAAACCCCTTGTATTTCTATACAAACAGAATACATATGTTATCATGGAATCATGGACTTTTCAGAGTTGGAAGGGACCTCCACAGATCATCTAGTCCAACTCCCCTGCTGACGCAGGAATGCCTAGAGCACATTACTCAGGACTGCATCCAGGCGGGTCTTGAAAATCTCCAGAGAAGGGGACTCCACAACCTCCCTGGGCAGCCTGTTCCAGTGCTCTGTCACCCTCACCGTAAAGAAGTTTCTTCTTATGTTTGAATGGAACTTCCTATGTTCCAATTCGTGCCCTGAAAAGAGTCTGCCTCCACCCTCCTCCAACCCACCCTTTAGATACTTATAAGCAAGAATAAGGTCTCCCCTCAGCCTTCTCTTCTCCAGGCTAAAGAGTCCCAGCTCTCTCAGCCTTTCCTCATAAGGGAGGTGCTCCAATCCCCCAGTCATCTTTGTTGTTCTGAAAGCTTCTTATGCAAACCCAGAATCCTACAGTGTCCTTTTTTTTCTACAGTCTCCATTCAAAGTCAAATAATTTGTTTTAAACCACTGCTAACACCCCAAACACAGCTACTTGCTTTAAAGACCTGAAAGGAATCTGAGGAAGATACCAGGTGTGACCACAGCACATCGGAAAACACAAAAAAAATACACCACCAACTTCACCTAAAAGGGGAACGTGGCGGAAAGTACTGGAGTCTCCAAGGAAGCACCCCAGGCTTAGCTGACAGCAAGGGTCCCAGCACACCTACCACTCGTGTGTATGGAAACCACTTCCCACGTGTGGGGAAGCTGTTTGGCTTCCCCTAGTGTCAGTTCCTCCCCTGCAGAGCCACAGTAACTTTCAACAATTCGTGTCAGAGCCTTCCTTTAAAGCTCAGTGAGAAGAAAAGCACAGTCAAAGGCTCGGCTTTAAGAAAGGAAACCATAAAAGCCCCTTTCAAAGTTCAGAATGTCATTCCCAAATGAGTTAAGCAAGCCCTACGCTTTATTAGCTGGGCAGGAGGGATCTGGGACACGTGATGATGGGATCTTGGTGCACGTCACCAAAAAAACCCCACCTTAGCAGGTGTAACAAAACTGCCTGTTTAGCACTCCGATTTTTACAGACAGTTCACTGATAACCCTGTACAGACAAACCACTCCTCCCGTCGGCACGAGGCGGTCTGATCTGCACCTGGAGGCAGGAGTCCAGCAAAGGCCGGCATGCAAGCTGTGACCGAGCCAGCCCCGGTGACCGCAGGCAGGGAGGTACGGCAGGAGCTGCCGCGGGGACCGGGAGCCGCGTGTGGCTGGATGCAGAGCCGGGTATCGCACCGCCTGCGGCCGAAGCCTCTGCCCTGTCCTCGACGGCGTGACTGCGGGCGCTCGGTAGGCTACAGCCCCAGGCTCTGGTCGGTCCCTTGGGGAGATGCAGCTGTATTTTCACACAGGCAACCTTCACATTTTTAGGCAGCAGTGCTTATATTTCTGTGCTCTGAAATATACCTTAAGCGCTCCTAATTTTAGCTGAGCTGTTAAGTAATTCCTGGAGATTTGAGCTGTAGCCATCTCATACAAAACTCTGCTTTTTAGTCAAGCGTGTACTCAGTAAACCTCCTGCAGAGCCGCACGACACCTGCGGAGGAGGAGGCACCAAGAGAAGACTTTGGAATTTTTCTTTCAAACATGACCTGTAAAATTTGATACTTTAAGTGACCTGTAAAAGTAAGATGAAATTGTTTTGTGCTGCCTCTTCGTGATACTAAAAGAGAGCTTGTAAAGGTTGTGTTGCCTGGGGGTTTTGGGGAGGCTGGCAAGAAGGAACTTAATTCATAATTTACAAGTGTGAAGTCATTCAGATTTCTTCTGAATTTCCTATTTAACAATTAAGAACGTCTTGGATTTTAAGTCACAGAGGCTGCATCAAGAGAGCTAGATCAGGGAAACAGTACTCCCACAAACGGTGGTATTTGGGATCCTTCCAGCATTGTAACATCTATTGAAGTGTCTTGAGAATAACTATATTAAAAAAGATCAACTTTTATTTTAATGTCTTTGCCATCTTCATGGTATCAAACTCCATATTCCTGGATTTGCCCCTAACACTTCAAGCTCTGTTTTTCAAATTGCTTTTTGTCTGTACCTCTGTTCCTCTGTACACAACTCGCATTCCTAAACAGGTCCAAGAACCTGCTGCTCGCTTCCAGTTGAAACCACAGTTCAGCAAGTCCCCGTGGCTGGGCATCTGCCGGAGCGCATGCAGCAGATTGCAGATTAAGTAATTAGTGATTTGAAATCAGTATCTTGCTGAATCAGGATTTAAATCCTCCCCCTTCCCCCAGACCCACTTTTTTCAGGCCTCCAGGAAATCAGAGAGCTCGGCGCGCCCACCGGTGGATCACCGGTGATCCACCTGACTGAGGACTCCAGAGCAAGCTTTGCATTGCTGCTGCTTGACTCCGGGCAGCCACGACACGAGGGCTCGATTTCGGTTGCACAAGAAGATGAAATTGTGATGTTCAGGAATTCCCTTGATTAAATCAGCTTCATTCACAACACTTAGGTTGATTTCCAACACAAAAGCATGTTCCACATCCATCCCGCTGAGGCCAGGGGGTTGCCTAATTTCAGGCAGGTCCTTATCAGCTAGTATTAATCCCAACACTTGCAGGTAGTGACCTGAAGCTTTCTGCTCTTCCCTTCACAGAAGCACACGTCTCCACACAGGAGCAGTCAGCAGAGCCCCTCATTTCACGTCTGCCAGAGTATCTGGATTGTAGACAGTGACGCAGGTGTACGTGGGGGCACAGCCCACTGCCACCCCATGAAGGATCCGTTCCCTCAGAAGGCGACCAGATATGCTCCTGCAGGTTCAGAAGAGGCAGCCGCCTCTTCCAATAACAAATGGAGCATCTCAAAACCCATCCCGAGTCAAAATGAGCAGAGGCAAATTAGCAGAAGAATTTTTAAGCTGCCTAAGAGAGCTAATTAAGGTTTCTTTTCTACTTCTACAACAGCAGCATGGATGCTTCTTTCTGGATCTGGGTGCAACATTTTGCGCACTCTTTGTCATGGTATGTATTTGTATTCCAGAAAACAACTTTAAAAGAAGAATTTGAGACTGTGTTCCTTTAAGTCTGAACAACTTCAGCTTAACAGTGCAAGACCATCAGCAAGTCCTCCAGGAAAACCTGAAAAACTTGGTATTTCTGATAATCGCAGGACTAAAAGTGTCGATTAAAAATGTTCTGGGAAAAGCTTGCAGAGCGTAATACATCCTAAAGAATGGCAGATGGGAATATGGTTCATCACTTTCAAAGGCTATTTTCATAGATTTGACAGATGTATTCAGACATACAGAAAAAAAATATGATAAATGCTAGTTTACAGCACAAGGTTTTCAAGCTATTTACACATAAAGATTCCCTATTCCCGAATAAGTGTAAGATGTCATCTCTAATCAAACCAAGTTTTTTATTTAAAAGAGATTTGCCCAGTAAAGCTAAACCAATGACCCAGCTACCTTACCATCTTGCTTTTAGTTTTTAATACCAGTATTAGTACACAAGGAATACAATAGTTAGTTTGCTATTTAACAGTTATTTAAGGATCTTAAAAAAATTTAAAAATTGCACTGAAAAATCATGTTAGCAAATGCAAACCCTAGATTACCTACTTTTCAATAGCGTAAGCGGACAAAGGCAATTTCTCAGGAGAAAAGACACCTGGGCTAGACGGCGTGCAGCACTATAAATTTTCCTAAAGCTAGGAAATCCCTATGCATCACTATCAAAACCAGCCTAGGACTGAACACAAAGGTTAGCAGAAACGCCTAAACTCACGTGGGTTCCATTATACACCTCTTACTGTAACCTACTTTTTAGTATTCAGCATTTCGGTATCAATAATGCATAACGACAAAAGTAGTTCAACCCAAAGTACGGCCACGAGAAAGTAAACACAGGTCTCAAAGATAGGCCAGCTGAAGCACGATGTCACTGCTGGATTTGCCTTGTGCCCCCGTGCAGGAGGACAGCAGGACAGTCCACGCAGCTTCCATTACGTTAATCGGGAGCTGGGGACTTGCCCCCCCCACCCCGCAGAGGGAGAGCTGGCGGCTGCAGAGAATAAAAGCAACACCAGTGCCTACTGGTGCAAGCACGCAGCTCAGCAGCTCCAGTCCCGTCTCCCCTGTCCCACAGCCCAGCCGCTTGGCAAGGCACACTGCCCCGCTGCCTAACCCAACCGCGCACGCCGGACAAGCCGAACCATGCAAGGCAGCGGCCAGGGTTCCCAGCTAGGCTTTTATTGCCACCATTCGTACCCTGACTCATTAGTAAGTGCTCAGTGAAAAAGCCTACACCACTTTTTTTTTTTTTTTTTTTCCTTTTTGCCTGAGAGACTGTTCGTTCTTCACCAGATAAATTATTTACCATGAAAGAAATTAAGGTGGCCAGTAGGGAAGAGTAAATTACAGTACCAGAGTTCATGAGACCAGGCTGCTACGAAATGCCATTTCAGCTTTCAGATATATTCCCTACCCAGCTGCTAAAGCAGTTTTATCGGCAATCCTATTTAGGACAAGAAACAAACGGAGTACGGAGACTCCAAAACTCGATCCTTCAGCCAGAATTTGCTTTACCTTCTGTTTTCACTTCCCCCCCTGCTTCTCTCCATTTGTGATAGCTTGTATTTCGTAATCTCAGGTGATCAGTGCGGGCATTTAGAAAGCACACTAGAAACAAGAGAATTGGAACCCCTTAAAGTTTTTCACAACAAAATTTATTAGAAGAATAGTGGTTTTGAAAAGTCTAGCATCCAGTGAAAACTACCATACACAACGTTACAGCTGGGAATGTGTTTCCAAAATGACATGGTCAAATAATACAATGGAGCCATTAAATCTTACACATGCACAACAAGAGAATTAGCGCTTTGACATACAATGCAAAAAATAAATGGACCACATGAAATAAAAATTTAAAAGTACTTATCACATACATTAAGACACAGCTTATTTAGTCCAGTCAAAAAATCAGAACTGCATTAAAAAAATTAATGTAGTGCAATCAAACCAAAAACCTTAATTTGTGATCATAAGTGCTCTACTACATAAAACATTGATCATAGCAAGGAACAAAAAATTCAAATCACACAGTACAAAAAAATCTGTAAATAAATATAAACTACAGTACAAGAGAAATATTAAATTATACAATTCCGTCAAACTGTAAACAGTATATTGAAATGAGGTCCATAAGAGTAAAGGGGGGGGTTCCTGTTTTTTTTCCCATGACACTTGAACTTCTAGAGGTCAGAGAGAAATGCCGTTTTCCATACTCTTCAAAGACTATGGGTTACATAAATAGAAAGAGAAGACTTTTTAGATGTAAAGTGTCAAATAATAAAGCAGAGGTGTTGCTGACTTGCGGCTGCCAAGAGATGACTGCGAGAGCAGAACGGCAGATTTTTACTTCAAAGTTTCGCTTCCTCACAAGCGAGGCACAGAGGCCCGCGGTTACAGATGTTAAGTGCCAACACGTTCTGAATTAGAGCTCAGCGTCAGAGAGGAGACACCTGCTGAGGGTCTGGTCCTACCAGCTGGGTGGAAGCTAACTCGTGCAACCCTTACCGTCTTGGACCTCTGCTGATTATCTGACAGGTTTACACGCTTGTCATACAAACACCAACTTTGGCAGAACAATTACTAATAAACTCAAAGCACTCCCGGCCCATTGGTTTCCATCACAGTGGCCAGTGCACAGAATTCTCTAAGGACATTGCATAACTAGAGTGTAGAGGTCAGACAGCCAAGGACCCGTGCTTGAGGTTAGAAGTAGTTATGGTGAGAGAGAAGCAAGAGCCACGTTAAGAAGCTGCCTCTGCGGTTCGCAGAAGCAGTTGGGAATGTATTTCATTTTTAGCTGCGCTGGCTAGTAGTGGCATTTTAAAATATATAAGTTTAAGATAACATATATACTATATATGTATATAATATAATACATATTATATAATATACATAGGAATTTCTTACAATACATACCAGGAACCCCCACGCGATCTGCTCAGTAGTAATAACTGAATATACAGAATGCCACTATAAGTGTCTGAGGCACTGTGTGCTGGAGAGTAAATATGCAGCTTTAAAATCCGTTTGGCTGAGTTATACCTGGATACCTGAACTGAGTTTTAAGTTGACATTCATCGAGGATGTGCTATCAGCACGTCAAAAGAAAAGCAAAACAAAATACAAGTCACTGCTAGGTTTAAGAAGAGAGTACAAGTACCTGAATTGAGTGAGGATAGTGTGTAAACTGTCCCTGAGGGTTTTTAAACAGTGTGTGTACAAGTTGGATTCCTAAGAACATTAGTTTAAACTTACATTGCGGACTGATAAAATACCAATGTCTGACAATTTAACAAGTGGAGGTTAGAAAGAGTTATGAGCAAACACTCAAAACATATTTTATACATTTTAAAGCAGCAGTAAGCTGCTGTTAAGCATACATCCCATCAGTACAAGCAACACATGGGACTCAGATAAAGGTTTCTATTTGCAAAAAGCCCATCATATATCAGTAAGTAAAGAATATTCACCTGCTAAATTAGAATGCACCTAGTTACAGACTAGCAATTCAAGATTATTTTTTTAATCAAATACTTTGCTATACTTTGCTATTACATACTAAAATTCCTTAAGCTCACTAATGCTGGTATTCTAATCTATTTTTTTTTTTAAATGTTCCCCCTTCATTTAAGAAATATACCATTCCACAACTTAAACATTAAGATCCATTTTTCAGTCCTCAGATGTAAAAAGCATGTCAATGAGTTTATATTAAAAATTTACATGGTAAAAAGGCTTGAATTTCAGCCAGCGATTCTAAATACTACTCATTCCCTGAAGGCGTAAGGGAGAAAGAATCCCTACCCATTTTTCTTGTGATATAGTTTTCAAACTGAACATTAAACAATGGTCCAAAAATGATTTTTCAGTTTGGGAAGCTTCCCTTTCCCTACCCATCATCCCAGATTCCAAATGTCAAGCCCTGAAATGGCCTACTGAAATGATTAGTTAAAAATATCAGGCATGTATATATACATCCCCTGCCTGAACTTCAGAATATTTTGTTGTACTAGTCTTTAAAAGACAGATGAGTATCCCAAGAGAACTTGTAATCTGACCTGAAAAGCCATTAATGATCTTAGATTGTACGTTTAAAATATCTCATAACCTGAAGACCAGATTGAATTAAGACTCTGGCATTGTAACAGAAAAAGTGCTGCAGTTATTTGTCCCTTTTCTGGTACTTTAGAATAGGTCAGACAAGTGCTTTCTATAGTGACAGTAAAGTTTACATGCTTTCATCCAGGCATAAAAAATATTATCTGCAAAAATATTTGAGAAATGTAGCACCAAGTAGTTGATAAACTGTATTAGTAGCTGTAGTAGTGTCTTCCTTATATCCGAGTAGGAAAAAACATTAAGTTAGACTGTACTAGGTGATAACTATAGAAATTGTTTTCTGACGTTAACTTTTCCCGCTCCAGTCAGAATGAAGTCTGTATCCTCATCCCTGCTCCATCAGGTAGAGTTACCATCTTGAGTCCTTCTAAATCATACTTACCAATTTGGTAAGGGATGTTTATTTTTAAGAAGGTGAATGAAATGCCCTGGACAGGCCAAAAAAGAAATCCTTCCTCCTAGTACTTTGCCCAGGAAAACTGATTTTGCAACCAGGCTAAGAGATTTTTGTGAGGATTAAATAAAGCTCTCTTAATATGAAGGCTTTCACGACAATACCTGAATATAGGCATAATTCGATAGGACATGAAGTCCAAAACAGCTGCTTTAATACTGCTATAGAGACTTGGCCCCAATCAAAGCAAGAACAGGAGAGAGGGGGAAAGATGGACACTGGAATGCTGTAACTACTTACAGTTTTTTCTGGTATATGTGGAATGCATCTACAGAGCATTTTGAGTCTGCAATATCTCTCTGCTTAGCGATCACCACAGTACATCACGTTTATACACTGGATAATTAGACATGAATAACTGTAGTGGTTATTGTATTTGATACATCCAACAGAACCGCATATAACTAGCAGTGCAGACTTTCAGGTTTCTGAAGGTTCTAATTATGAAGGGTTTTTTTTAAGTAATTTGAGATCAAGTGGAAACCTTTATGATACCTAAAGTAGTCTCTTTTTTTAGGTACTGCTTTTTAAAGCGGTATTAGTCAACATTATCTACTGGTGCCAAGAAAAAGCAACACTGACCTAGACTGAAATTACATTTAGTTTCTGAAACATATACGGGGAAAACCTAGAAGTTTCTGATCCTCATGAAAATGAGGGAAACAACCCTTCCCATTCTACCTCTAACATTTGGCAGAGAATTTAACATACTTAAAATATTGTGACAAAGCTTTCAGTACAGGTTAATAAGTTTGCCTTCGTAAGAGTTTGGACTGCAACAAGTGTATGCATTTCTTACACCGAAGAGTTAAAATTTTGTCTTCACTGAAGAGTGAGCTCTTTACATTACAGATGTAGCCACACTGTTTTTGAGAAACGAGGGAACGGCACAGTGTTCCCTTCACTCCTTGGACACTTTGTTCTTCTCCTAAGACTCAAGGACATCTTAAGAGCATTACTTCAAAGTAAACTGGAAAGAAACACATGATAATTCCAGTTTTGCCTGTATAACAATTGTTGCAGATGATATAAAAAGCAATTCAATCAGAACCAAAAAGTTGTTCCAATCTACACAAAGCTTACTCAACCCTAAAGCCCCTGAATCACTTTGCCAGTTCCTGTGGAGTTCCAGGGGAAGGCAATGTACTCTCAGGTTCTCATGAAAGAAATATTTAGACTCAAATGTCGGCCTGCCACAGGACAAAGCACAGGCTATTCCTTGTCTGCTCTCAACCGGTCTAAACACATGTGCAGTTGCCTCCCACGTTTAGGAATATCCTTGAGCACTGGAAAGCTCTAAAGAAAAGGTGACATAGGAGTTGCTTGAGAACACAGAAGCTGAATGTGTTCCCTTACTAGAGGCGCTACCCCTACCTGTACACCTGCGTTTGTTAAAAATCATTTATTTTCCAATTGCCATGAAAATTCAGAGTTCGACTTCAGGTCTAGCAATAGGGTTGGTAATGCAAGCATCAAATTATGAGTTCTGCAACAAGAAGAAAGTAAAGGCATACCTGTATTGCTTATGCAGCAACTTCTGCACAATGGGGGGAGCGGGGGNATAGAGGAATTCTAAAGGAAACTGTCTTGAGCCTTAAAAAAAAAAATAAATCAAGGAATGACTGGAAAATAAAATATCTTTTGACAGAATTAAAAATTAGTCCAGATACGTGTCCCTACAATATCTGACTGGAAACGTTCAACTCTATAGCTGTACTTAAGCATTACGGCCACAATAATGCCTACAACACTGTGGAATGAGGATCCAGCTGGCTGAAAGTGAGGTAATAGTTTGTAATAGGTCAGAGTTCTAAAAAAGCACTTTTACATCTTACAAGTCCAAATAAAAAAAGGACACATTTCATACATGTTGGGCTTTCTCACCAGAACTGTACGATAATTAACTCCACACCAGGACCCCTACCACACTAAGCCTTACTCATCTTCAATTATATGCTGCAGCAAAGATTTACCAAGCGACACCTAAACTTCAGTACAATATGAAACTTGATTCTTAAAAGTTTATACACACAAAATATAAAATTACTTTTCTAGGATGGGGTAGGGGAGAGGGATTCTCCTTCATGATACTTGGACTGAAAAACTAGTTTTCAGAGACTGCCACAAATATTATTCACAGTTTCTTGCTGTCAGGCTTTTTCAGCTACATCAACGTAGTACACAACAATACTGTTAAGTCCAATAACTACATCAGATGGACATTCTCGGGAATAAGAGAAAACTAGTGACGAAAAATACCCGAAAGGCCTCCTCCTAACGACGTCTCCATTTTTACAGGGTTTCAGTTTGTCTATGTTACACGTTAATGCGATCTCAAAAGAGCAGCAGGAGAAAGATTTTAAACCTTCTCTCCTGTCCAAGTGATCCAAGTAACATAAGCATCCACTTACCAGAAATAACATGAGAAACAAGGCTTTTGTTACAAAGACAGCAGTGAACCACACCTTCCCACACCAAAATATGGTCAACCAGGGATTTTGGCCATGCAAACTGCTGGTCAGCAGAAAATTAAGCATGCTAATGGACAAACATTAATTCCAATCATATATTTAAAATGATCCCAAATACTACTAGTTAGCTACACTGAAAGCGCCTGTAAAAAATATGTAGTGAAAAATGAAACAAAACATTAGTGATCACTGCAGCACTTAGAGTGATACTAGTCTTACGTGATGAATCACCTCAGAGAAAATACATTAGATGGGACTTTGAAACAAAAAGTTAACATTAAAAGGTGCACCTGAATATTACAGACTAAATTTACAAAACCTACAATAAGGTAAAATATATATCTTTTGAATATTCAGCAGCTTTTTTTTAAATTTGTTTTTTTTTTGTTTTTTTTGTTTTTTTTTTGAGAGGCTCATGAAATTTTAAAAAGGGACCACTAACTAATCTCAACCATGCTTCACAAAACAATAATGGCTATTTTATATTGCAGTTACCAACGTAATGCAATTAGTGCTTAAAAAATAATCTACACTTTTTTTCTTTTTTTTCCTTTTTAAACAGAGACCTTTGGAGGAAATATGGTTGTTCAAAAGCTTCTTGAAAAAGAAAGATTACCTGAATATTAAGTTATCACAGATCAAGTGTTGTGTTTAAAAGCTTTGCAGAGATGAGTATTACAATCTTCAGGTCTCAGGACATTTAAACTGAGAAAGTTACGCGTTTGGTTTGTTGTTGGTTTTTGTTTTTTTTTTTTAAATCCACTTTCTAACCAAAGCAAATAAAGAGTACTCAACTTCTCACTATCTATTTACAATTCTTAGCCTACAGTCTGAAATGACAAGACAAATTCTCTTTTAAAACTGCAGCATTAAAGGGTAGGCACACCATTCTTCTGCTGCACGATTGTCACCCACTTAAACATACACATACAAAATATTTAGGTTAGTAAAATGAGCACTCCACATACACTACAGCGACAAGTTTTATAAAACTCAACTCATGTTGCTTAAATAAAGACAACTGCAAAAGGTTAAACCTCTCTGAACAGTAAAACTGTGTTACTTTTTTTTTTTTTAAACTTGCAGCAAACTTTCTATCATAACCTCCAACAGCAGATGAAACCACGCGTTTAACTGCGCCTTTATTGCAATCACCAGCTAAACTGGAACGTATTGCAGAGTTTATATACTGCTACTGAGCTTAAACTGCTTTAAATGCCAAGATGACAACTAGAGAGCTACGAGGAACCAGGATTTTGAGTACTAAAAAATATTAAGTAAACAAAACCAAAGTACACTTGGGGCCAAACGCCCAGTTCATTTCAAGAATGAGCAGTGCATATTTAAAACGACAGCAATGGTGTGCCTAACCTTTGAAAATATGAAGTTGCTGGGGAGGGGGAGAGGCTAATAGAATCAACTGTTCCAGAAGTCACTCAGCATCCCTAGGGATATCTAGGCCACCCTCCCATGAGCTTTGAGAAACCGCTTTCAATCACTGACATCACTTAATGCTCTCACACAAAAACTCCAATTCTTCTTTTGGTTGTGCAAAAGGGGGGAAAAAATGGTAATTCCATCTAACTTTTGCACAGGTTAAGACCAAATTGTTTCTACCTGAAGAACCAGCAATTCCGATTTGGTCATATTGTGGTAAATCCAGTAAGCTCCACCTAGTTACCGACCACTCCTGCAGAAAGTATCAAAGATAAAAGTTCCGTACAAAACTTATCCTGGATCTCCATATAATGATAACGATATCATCACATTGAAAAAAAAACTGGATTTGTGGTTTACGGAGTGCTTTTACGGTGTTTAAATGCTTATTCTAGCATGTGCTAAACCACTATCAAAATAGATTAAATAAAAACAACAACAACAAAAAAGCAGGACTTAGATTAATTCCTGCTACTGGCAACTGTAATATTTAAAAAGGAAACACCCATTCATTGAGTGTTCGACCCTGACAGTATTACAGATAGATATGATGGAGAGCCTGAATCAGATCAGGCTACCAGTGTTTTACTTCTTCCCTGAACATTAACAAGCTCCTTCACTAATGTGGATATTTGGGCAGACTACTGAGGTTGTAACGTTTGAGATCACTGTTTTGTGGGCTTTTTTTTTTTTTTTTTTTTCTTTTTTGCAATATCACAGTAGTTTGTTACACAAATCCCCCTTCCCCAGATTAGAGTCATTTAAACTAGTTGTTGGAACCACATAGTTTAGTAAACTCAGAATCAAGTCTGTAAAAAGCATGAAGGTCACAAAGAACCATAATTCTGTTATAATGAGGCATACCCTAATACATCATTTAGTGTACCCTGACTGCTCCTGACTGTGAGGAGCTTGTCTTCCGTGAGATAAGGCTACATCCTCAAGCAGGTGAGTCTAAATATCACCCTTCAAAAATATCAAACAAAATTACAGCGAAGGTAGTGTTACAAATAATTAACTGACATATTCTGAAGGTAGTGTATGTAAGTTTTCCCTCCCCTCCCCTCCGGGTGAGCACTAAGCAGACAGTGAATGGTAAGCATGTTTAATTTAGAAAGAAAAATAGTGGAGAGCCTAATTAGACCCAATTGATTATCCATCCATTAAACAAATCTCTGAGTTCAAGAGAGGTACCATTCCTAAATAACTTGATTTAGCTTAGATCTTTCAATCAACTGGATCAAAGAAAAGGAGGGGAAAAAAGATTTCTGAAACATTTTGAAGAATGACAGTCTGATTCTCATTCAAAAAAAGCCTGGGTTTAAAAGAGTATCAGTTTAACAAAGTGGACTTATTTCTATAAAGGCAGACATGAAAAATCCAACACCAGAAGTTCAGGCAGGCTCTACAGGCAAGATGGATGTCCACTTCCACAGATCTGCATTCTTTGTGAGGTAACTCAACTCTCTATTACAGAGAAACATGCAAAAGGCAAAAGAAAAAAAAAAAAGAAAAAGAAAAAAAAAAGGGGGGGTAGTGGGCAGGTGAAGGAGGGAAATTGCGCCATACCAGGCTAAAAAATTTACAAATGTGACATTCAGAGCACACCTTTCACCTGTGTCCACACAAGTCTATGCTGAACCGCAAAGGAAAGAGCATTGCAGTAAATAGGAGAATCAGGTGCGCTCAGTGGTGGTTGAACTATGCAGTAGTGCTCACCCAGTTTGCAAAGTAATTGGCACTCTACAACATCCCTACTCATCTTTCAATTCATTCGCACTTTGTGCTGCTTCTCCCTGGGGATCTAATTCAATCTTTACTGAAACATCCTGCCCCTCCGACCTCATTAATTTCATTTTTTTCTTTGGAGGGTTTTTCAAAGTGCCCAGCCTCTCTTTAACTTTGTACTCCAGTGTACTGTGGGGGATCCCATAAATACTCTGAGCTTTGGAAACACTCATTTTCCCGCTCATAACCACAGAGATTGCTTCCTCCAGTATCTCGCTGTTGTACTGTCTGTATCTCCCTCTTTTCTTCCTAGGTTGCTTGGAGCCAGGATCTCCCTCTTGATCTGAGGTGGGATATGGCTGTCCAGAGGTAGACTGCTCAGCATCTGAGCCCCAGGAATCTGGTCCAGCATCCAGCAAACTTCTCCTGTTTTGTTTTGGAAGGATAGCCCTTAACTTTTTGCTAAGCGCGCTCTCCGTTTGTGAACCCATTACCAAAGAGCTATAGCTGTACTGGTCACCAGTGCGGGACTCCCATGAAAGGTCCATGCCTCGAACTTGTGGTATCTTTAAATCCACAGGAGACGAATGGCTCACGTCCTTTTTCCCATCCTGTTTAGTTTGAAGTGCCATTTTTTGAAAGGCAGAGTTTTCTGTAAGAAAAGGAAGGTCACTGATGTTGCTGAGTGCACCATTTCCCCTGAATTTCATGCGGCTGAAATTGAATTCGTAGTGTGGTTTTGCCCAAGAAGCCTCCCTGGATAATATTAAGTGCTGTCCATGATTCTGTAGTCCAGATGGCCCATGGCTGGCAGCTGTAGAAAACTGGTTTCTGCTCAGCAGTTCTTCACTAATCTGGAGTGATCGAGCCAGCGGTACTTTAAGAGATGTGGAGTGGCCATAACCTTCCCTGGTTCCATCCTGCAAGCTTCTTGGAGGTACCCCATCACCACTCTGTAGTCCCTCCGGATGGTGCTGGCTGGGTCTCCCAGGTCGCCTAATTGGATGGAAGGAAACTGATGTGAGCAGGACTTGCACAGGTAGGGAGGGATGGGTGAGGGGGCCACTCCTTTATTAGAAGGCCTTGCTTGGGTAACATCACTTTTTGTGTTATTTATTTTTCCCTAAATTTTTTTTTTTTAATTTTTTTTTTTTTTTAAAGTCTCAGCATCAGTCAGTTTTAAAACTTGTTCACAAAAAAAGAGAAGCTTTTTGGGCAAAGAAAAATGAAACCTGTTGGCTGGTCTCTGGTTGGGTTCACAAATTCTCGGAGTAGAAAAGACTTCGCGCAAGCGTCTGAAAATAGCACCTTAATTACAAAGTAGTAATCAATCGGCATATATCTACACACAACTGTGTTACTGGTGTGACGTTACCACTAAACAAGCACAGTAATAAAAGAGTAAGCCAAAGTGCAACATATTCAACATGCAAATATGACGGCCACCTTGCAGTATCTACAGATAGGTGGAAACCTTGGATGATGTTCGCTTACATCATAGTGAAGAATTGCTGCTCAGGATGAAAAAAAAATTTAAAAAATTGCTTAGCAGGCCTCAAAGGTATTTGCTTGACTTTCATTAAGCACCAAATAGGAAAGCACTGCATTACACTAGACTTACCAAATTGCTCTCTTAACAACTAATTGCACATATACATGTCCCCAGTTCTCATTCAATACATAGCATGGCTAGGAAAAAAAACCATCTAAGTTCCAACTGTCATCCAGATGAAGGGTTAATGGCAGAAAAAGCAGTATGTATTTTTACCATTTTCCTTTCATCACAAGTGTTCTTCCTATGACAGAAAGTACTACTACTGCACAAAAACACATGTATTTTAATATTTTGCTTGCTTAGCCCCCTGTAGTAACTGAGTCACACTAGTTTCAAATTCCACCCCCAAACTTTACCATGTTCACCATACAGATTAACGAAGAGACTAGTAAGCGATTCTATTTTAATGCTCTGGGACACTATACTGGTATAAAGCCCTCTAGCTAAGGTAGCATTATTTAAGGATAGGGTACATACTGCTGAAGAGCTACATTATTCTTTTTAGCACCATACTGGGATTAAAACAAAACAAAAAAAGTCTTTAGAGAAAAAATATCCACTGAAAGGACCTGGCATGTAACATACACAGTGCTTGATACACATGCTGCTAGCTTCTCTCCAGGATGCAACAGGTCATAGGTGAAGTGGGTAACAAGAGTCAACAATGATTTAGAACAAAATTCAGAGAAATGAATGAAAGTCTGCTATTCCAGAGAACTCTCTCAAGCAATGTGCATTCCCTGCCCCTTCTACAGCATGTATCAGCGTCAGAATGTGCACCGGTGATTCTATGCCTAAATGAAGGTCATATTGGCAGCTAACTAGGACAGAGGGTCACACCTAATTTCATTGATGCTAAACAGACTGCAGTCACTCTCACGTACCACACACCTGTACAAGTAACCACAGGTGCCAGTGTGCCGCATCCTCTCTTGACCATCAAGACAGTGCCAGATACTGGCCCTGTCATTCCTGTGTGTTGGACTTCGGCCCTCACTTGATACACAAACAAGGGAACAAACAATACACAGCCTCAGTGGCTTCTGCTGCCTTCCTGAGAAAATAAAGATGGAAATAACCTGTCCAGAATTGAAAGAGAAGAGTTGGTGGGGAAGGTTTATGCTGAAGAATTGTGAAAAAGTGTTAAGACTAACTTTTAAAACAAGGATAGAAATATTAAACGGAGAAAGTAATCTTGAAGGGAGAAATCTGAGACAGTAATATTTTTCCAAAGAGATTTGTTAAATCAGTTGTTAGCAGTATGTGGGATTGGTGGTGGTGGTGTGTTGTTAATTTAAAATTTCAAGTTTTTCAAAGGCTACTGTAAAGCTAAATCCAGCAATTCAATAGTCGTTTAAACCATATACTGTTTCTCTACTTCACTGAAAAAATTACTTGTTCACAGTAGCTTTAAGATAAATTCTCCCATCAACACCCAAAATCCCTCTTACTCCCAGTCAGCCTCTCCAGTACAATTAACTCAATCCTAACTAAGAGTAAAAGGTTTCTAAATGTATACAAACAGTGACCATTAGAAATATGGAACCTAAAGGAAATTTTTTGATATAACATTCTTTCACACCTTGAACTAATTAAGGCAAGAGTAGTACACCACATGTTACAATTTTTTTTTTTAAAAAAACTTCTTCAGTGCTACAGTACAATCGCAAATTCAAAAAGCCATATCTGAAGCTTTCTGAACTACCAGACTCCCTCCTCCGGCCGCTTTTCTTAAGTTGTGGTTTATGGTAGGAAATATTAACAAAGAGTATGCAGTGATTCAAATCTAATTCAGCGTGGTTCATCGCCCAAATCATTGCTACCGCTAAAATAAACTTTCCTGTTAACTAACTTTGCCCTAAGTGAAATGAAGTCTAAATTATATTGCAAAGCCTCTAAGACTCTTAATACGTTTAACTGAACTTGTATCTCCATGGACATCACTTATCACTAAACCCAAGAAGCAAGTAAAGGAAAGATCTTTGGCTATGTACTGAATTGGCCAAAATAACAGATATTAGAGTTCTTAACTGCAAGTTAAACCTGTCTCAGTTTGCAACAACTCTTATTTGGCAGGTGGGGTGAAGGTATTTGCCAAAGGTGCAAGTTGAAAAACACATTACTCCAAAGGGTTAACACCAAAAGTAAGTTAATTTTAACAGGAGGTACGCACACATTTTTTAGTAAAAAACAGTTTTAGAAGGTCATAGTAAGTTGCTTTCTCTTACCCATTTCCGGGAGTACTAGAGCACCCTGGAGAATGACTCAGAGAGGTGCTGCCGGCACAAGGACTCTTCTTAGTGGATAAATCAAGCACACCGTCTGTGGAGACAAAAGAATGACTTCAGTGTTTGAAGAAGCAGGATCAGCCATGTTGTCCCTTGACAAAACAAGTCTTTTGGGCTAAAGTCCTATTTACCACACAGCATTTCTTTTTTTTTTTTTTTTTTTTTTTTAAACAAACTAAGGCTTGGATTTGTTTGCAATTTGGCTTATAAATGACTTCAACGTAGTCCTCAGTCACAACAAAATTTGGCAAAATTAAAAGTGCATCTGTTACAAAAGCCAGAGAATAAAAGATGACCTACAAATGACAGTTCAGGATACAACACAGCCCATTGCATAACTAACCCTCAGCAGTCCAAAAATGAGACAATCTTGAAATTCCTGAGATACTTCCCCCTCTTAAAGCGGGGTTTTAGGCCAGTATTTGAATTTTTTTTTATCCAAATCTCTGTAGGAAAAATGAGAATTTCATATTGGAAACTCACTTTCAAATAAGCATACACACATAAATGTGGGACGACTCCTCACCTAGCAGCTAGCTTCATCCTTTTTTCCACGTCTCCATCGGGTCCCTACTGGCAAAGCTGCTGCCTTTCCCCTCTCTATTCTGCCATTTTACTCCCTCTCTTCTTCAATATAGCAAATTGTTTTTCCTGCTAGACTGCTTCTTCCATTCTCACTAATGGCACTTCCTCATGCTCACCCATGCTCCTTTGCAAGCCCTTACGTAAACTCTGCATTTCTAGGCAACAGAAAACGGAGCACTTTTTGCTAGAAAAGCCTTGCTCCCACTGCACTGAAACAACTCGAAATTCTGGTCATTTTAATAAGGGCAACATTATCATAGAAGCAGCACAGCCATTTGAAATTCCTGGAAACTTTGAAACAAGGAATTTATGAGGCAAAGATAAATTAAACTTGTTGGCAAGGTAAACTGGAGATATTTCAGAGCTCCTCACTCATTCCATCTAATCAAGTAAATACCACCCAACACAAGAACAATGTAAGATGGCTTTCAGATTGCTCAAAGTTCTCATTTGGCATATGGAGAAAAAACATGATAAACAGTGAACTAGAATTAACTTACGGAAAGCTGTTCCACCCACTGCATTTGGGAACACACCATAACCCAAACTTAAGCAAGCAGACAATTCAGTCTTCCTTTTGAATAACACTTATGCAGCCACAAGATATGGAGACTGGATCAAGTAGCACCTTCTTTTCAAGAGGCTACACTAAACACAGCAGAGGCTGCTGCCAGAGGCTCTTGCATCCACGCTTCCTCCATCAGAAGGGTCATTACAACCTAGAAGTCTCTGAGGCCAAGCAGGGCCAGCCTCATACCCCAAGGAGAAGTTTACAAACTAGCTGGGTTCCCCTCAACCAGCTAGAACAGAAATATAACAAAAAGCACCACTAGCATGTCTTTCATGACAGCCTCTTAAATCTCTCGTTAACAAGTTTGGCAAAACCTCTTCCCAATTACATTAAATTTAAATTGGAAAAAAATAATTACATCAGCAAACAGATTACTCTGTAAGTTAATATGCACATGTTCTAATTTCATAACAAGTGTTATGAACATTATAAATTATCTTACAGCTTTTTCATCATATGGTAGCTAAAGAACAGTTACTGTACATGCTTTCTTACTCACCATACAACCCTCTAATTAAAAAAAAGCAGAAGCAAAACCAATTCTTTCCCTCTCTCTTTCAGCGAAAAGCTTCACAATGAGAACAGTTTAACATTTACAAACAAATATGCAAAAAGACACTCGTGAAATACATTTATGATAAAATTAGCTAGAAACAAATGCCTATCAGGTCCTCACTTCAAGAAAGACACCATAGAACCTTTCACTGCAGATTTGTAACAGAAGTGTGGCAACAACTTTCAGTAAGTGCTCTAAGTGCAATAAGTGTCCAGATGCCCAAGCTGCATATTGTTGGGATACATAAAATTAACTTTTTTACAAAAGGCTTCATAAACTTAATTTTAAAGAATAAAGGGATACCTACAATTCTGTGCTAGCTAGAAAAAGGCTTTTTTTTTTTCAAATAAAAAAAAAATAGGCATCTTTTCCACTTGAGGATGGGCAGCCTACTTTGTATTGGATAGAATGATTTCAGACACTAACACATTTCTAAAGAAGGGTAAAGGGGCTAATTTTAATCCTGTCAGTAGGATATACTTATGATAACCTCTACTCAACAGCTTCAGAAAAAAACCCACATTCACATACTATAATCACTCACAGAATTTTCTTGTTAAAAACCATTTTTGATAGATAGCAAGGTTTTCAAATTAAAACAAGCTCTGCAACACTGTTACAAGTTATTCAATCTGTGCTCTGCAGAACAAGTCTATTTTTAAGGTAGAAAAGAGACATTTCTTCCAAATGTATAAAACTGGAAGTTTGGTACAGTTCACGGGTATCATTTTTACAGCGTTCACAAAGCAACTTCTCACAGACTTTTAAAAGATACTGTTTTCACACTATGACCAGAAAGAAAATAAATCAGTCCTTCAGTCAGACTGTGTACTGATCTTCAGAAAGGAGACAACATTATGGTTTTTGTGACCACGTGAACTTGTCTTATCAGCAAGCGTACAGCCTATTTTGGCAGACTCTTTCTTGCAGCTCCCAGCAGGAACGGTACACTTGTCCCCAGAGTTTGGAGCATGTCTGTCCCCTTTGCCCTTCTTCAGAAAAATCACACATGTCTACGGGCCTACATTCTTTCAAAAAGTCTCTTCTCTCCCAGCCACATCTAGCTAGTCATTATTTTATTGTAGAAACATCTACCACTTTTCCACTTTACATTTTATGTAAAAGTGCAAACTTCTAATTGTCTGGTTTTGCAACAAGAATGTCATCAATGGATTGCTGTAGGATGCAAGACACTGATAAGAGTCCTACCTTGTTCACTAGGTTCTGACTGAGACTTTCTGACAGTAAGGTCCAGAGGTGAGTCTTGGTCAGCCATGAGAAGTTTGCTGAGCACAGGGTTCTGAGCAGTTGCAGCCGTGGGAGAGGAGGCGACCAGAGATGCTTTCAGCAGGCTTTGGTTCTTTGTGCTATTGGGCTGGCTGGAGTCCTGAGTAGAGCTATTTTTTGAGGTATATTCAGCAGCAAACTGTCGGATCATTCGCTGCATGATCTCACGGGCCACTAGGGGAATATTGGGGTCAGAGACCCTAGGACTGTCTGTAAATATTAGAGATTTTTTTTTACTTTAAGTAAAACAGTTTTTATATTAAGTCATTGTTTATTAAAAAAAAAAAAAGTCTAGGAAAAAAAATGAAAGCCAAAGATAAAATAGTTTCTGCAGAAAATGTACAAGAACCATTTCTAATTCTGGTATAACCTTCCCAAAATAACAGTTTCCTAAGAGAAATATGCAATCTCATCTTTTGTTTTCAAATATAGATCTATTTGACTAGACCTTTAAGAGGTGTGGAAATGGAAAGGAGAGCTAGACCCATGAAGAAAAGTACCAAGTAATGAAGTTCATTCTAAAAGAACTGAACAGGTTATTCAGTGGAAGAATTGAGTAACTTACCTGCAGCTACAGAAGGGGATAAAGGAAAATAAAGTTGCAGCAGTCCCTTACAAGTTTACTGAGAAATAAAGCCCTATAGTTACGATTCTTCAAAATAATTCACATGAAGATCAAATGTTCAAGTGTCTTCCATCCCATTCTATCTATTCCTTTTGACATTTATATCATTATAGTCAATGCAGCACCAGGGATTCCCCAAAGAACTTTCACATATACAAAAAAACAAAGATGTGTCACGTGAAAAGTAACTTCATTTCTAGAAGAGCTGCTAAATCTATTAGCAAGAAATGTGAGATGGAACAGGTAGACACTTCAGTTTATTTAAATGAAACAGTGTATAAATACAAAGTTATTTTGGGATGTGGGCAACCCAAAAACATATTGGCAAAAATCACTGGTTTAGACCAGTAGTAATTTATGAAAGCAAATCTGTAACTCCTAAATCACAGAAGCTAAGTCCTGCTGCTTCACCTCAAACACTGATTGTGTTCTCTGGCCAAATCAGTTGGGCTTTTTTGTTTGGTGGGTTGGGTTTTCTTTTTTTATTTTTTTGTTGTTGTTGTTTTGTTTTGTTTTTTTTAAATCAACACAAAACAACACACCACAACCACACAACTCCAGAAATGGCTCTAAAAGGTTTGATTTTTTATTTCTGAAGAAACATTCAGAGAAAATTGTGCACTAGAAGACCAAACAAATCTTTAAAAGCTGCTTTCAAAATGGAACAATAGAAAAGTGTTTACTTCCTCTTTAAAAAAAATTGCCCAGGTTGAAAGGTAATCTATTGAGATCGAACTATTAGAAGCATTAGCAAAATCTTCTGTGGGACATTTCAGCATTAGATTTGCCTTTTGCCACCATTTTTGACAAAAATGCATCAATCCAACAAACCAGCTTTAGTGGATCTGTAAAGGACGACTGACATGAAGGTTTGAGCACAGAGCTGCCCAGAAACCAGTGAGCAGCAGTAAGCAGCTCCTGTGTTTCTTGATGAAAAAACATATTGAGCTTTAAACTTAGCAAGCTCAAACTCCTTCCTGTTAATCACAGCCTTCGAAATCTAAGAGCTTACACAGTCACCATGTATATTCTTATAGGGGTATCATAGCTGTACACTTCCAAGACGCTTATGTAAATAGGTAATCATTTTCTTGTAAAATCTACAGGATGTTTTACTGTTGCTAAGGATGAGACACTAGAGTTTGAAGAAGCTACCAAGAGATGAACCAAGCTTAAACTTAGGCACATTTATATTCTCACTTTCTTCCCAAATGGTCCACAAGGACACAAGCCTGGAGAAGTGTGGAAGCTTTTTTCTGCTGCGGTGACATTTCTTCCATTTTCTAACCTCTCTACTATAACCTGCTGAGGGACACATGAAAGGTTCTAGGAAAGCCCAGAAGGGCACAAACTGATACCAACTATTCGACACGTGCTTGTAGCATATACAAGCAGGGCTGGCCTGAATTCAGAGCTCTATGGCACCTATGTTTTCTGAAGAAGAATCATGCCTTTACTGTGCACCCATGTGCATATGCACAAATCAGTAATGCTTACAGCTGAACGTATTTCCAAATTCAGGGAGAAAATACTACATATGCCTACAGCCATGCATCTCTAATCTGCAACTCCAAAGAATCAGCAGAGTGACTACTGAGAGCTTTCTAGTGCTGCTTAAGAGAAACTCACTAATTCAGGACACAAAACTCAATTTTGAAGCAGAAGGGTAGTTACCCAGCACATTAAAGGTTTCTTGCTTAATATAAAGCCTGAATGCTAAGGATTAAAGCTGTTCAAAAGCAAGTGGAAAATATTTGCTAATGCCTCTGCAGCATCACTTGAAATCAACCAATGTTTATTTTGACCCCAGGTTTTTTGAAAAAATAAACTAAAATTAACTAAAACATAGAAACTCTCAGAGAAGAAAAATACAGCAAATATTTATCAGCTATAAATAGTCGAAAGCAGTACCTCTGAGCTTTAAAATCTTAATAGCTTTTGTGTATTTATATGTCCTGAAATCTTAGAAGGGCAGTATCAAACAAAAAAGGTACGATTTCATTAAACCATCAAAAGAAGGTCCTATCTTGCCACAAGGTAAAGGTAACGGACAACTAGGTACTACCACTCTGCTTTCACTGGAAAGTATGAATATTTGAAAGAAGCATTACTGAATCAGAGTGCCATGGGCACAAAGCAGAGAGAAAGTACATAAGATTAATGCACAGTAAACCTGTTCAGAAAGTTTCCTGATCCTTCTAATTACCTATGTATGTTAAGTACATGAGCGCACAACCTTGACACGCAACAGGCATCTGTTCACAGAACATCTGCATTTTCTCTGATCTGCCTGCGCTACAAAATACCAGTCTCAAATGTTACTGGCAGTGAGGATGGAAACAAAAAAAGAACTAATCGCTGGCATGAGGCCAGGAGAGCCCAGCATCTCTGAGCAATGTAGGAGAGTCAGAGTTCTGCCATTCTTTGCATCCTCTTCGGTATGACAGTGCCTGGGGATCTTATGGCAGTGGCATGAGTTAGAATAACGTTTCAAGCAATCTAAATACAGCCAAGCTTGACAATGATGCATTAAGGATTCAGAACCGATTTCCTGCCAGGCTTCTTCCCCTCCCTTATTATTCTTGCACCAAGCACAGCTTTGCCAGAGGAAGGAAAGCAAGAGTATGTTAAAAAAAATTCTCAAAGACTCTTAGACATCTGAAGTGATTTCATTATCTTCATCCTGTGTATCTGACCATGGACAGAGTGTTAAACCCCTCATTAGCACACTGCAATATCTGCCAATAGTTTTCCAACAATTAAGAAAGTAGACATTTCTAATAAGACACGCACACAGGTCATACATTTAAGCTCAGTGTTAAAGAGATGAAGTCTTTAATAAACAATTTGGAAGTGATGTTAGTGCATTTTTTCTCTGACCAGAAAAGTAATATAGAAAAAAGGTTATTTTCTCTAGATTTTTGTTTTCTTAAATCCTTTCTGGATTTAAAGACAGATGCGGTAAATTAAAAAGCAAAAGGAAACACTAACCTTAAAAGAAAAGAAAAGAAAACAAAACAAAACAAAAACAAACCCACATTGAAAATGAAGACTTGGAATAAAAGCATTATCTGAACTATCAGTAGTAATGCAATAGCTGTCCCTCCTACCATGCTACGTGCTTCTACACTTTATGCAATACATCATAATGTGTAGTTTGTATTTATTCATTTAAGTCATAAAAGAAAGGCTAAGATACTGTTATCTACTTAAAACACCTTTAAATATTTTGGTCACTGGGAGGGAGGGCTGAGGACTGGCTACAGCAATTTCTGATTTGTTAAACTGAAGCTTCGTATTGTCCCCCAGCAGACAGGTTGGAATTACTGATTTGGCAGATTTTCTCACACATGGGTGAGACTGATAAGTACAATGTACTTTCATTCAGGATGCATTTGGAAGCAACCTCTGGACTCCCGTTTCTCAGACTGGTAGAAAACAGTGAAATGAGTTTTGTGCCTTCCTAAGAGCACAGTTTAACTGACATAACTCTCCAGAAGAGATTTAGAGGATTTTCTAGCATTGAGCTACTGTTATTGTTCTCAGCATATTCTACAGTACTGATTTTCCAATTCTTTTGCTGATCACATTTTGAATTCTTCATATATCCCCTTATTCCAACAATATTTTATACTGTGGATTGCTAGGGGTGGGGTGGGTAATCACTACAGACCATAACGAGAAGACTGCTGACCTTTAAGAAAAACTGCATTAGTACACATCTCATTAAAATGAAAAAAAAAACCCCACACCTACTACCACCACTTGCCCCTTCTTCCAAACAGTCCACTCACCTAAACATTGACTTCAGGGGAGCAGTTCTGCTGGGCAAGAACTGACTTATTCCTCCAAAAGTCTAAAACACCAGTGTTCTCAAGGAGAGACTTATTTTAGGGTTAAATATGTTATACTCTCTTCCTCTGTCCCAAGCCCACACTGTGTTGTCTCAAATAATGTATTGTTACGTTACTTGAGAGTCAATTTTTACTCTTGATAAATATGTATATAGAGAAGACAACTGAAAAATACTGAACATACAATGACAACTTGAACATCAGATCTTTGATACCTGCATTGCATGCAAAATATCAGCAAGAGATACCATTTCCCCCCCATTAAAACCAACCTTTTCTGTAAAAGACTGCATTGAGGAACTCTTCCGCTTGCCTTTCAAAACGAATGATTTTTGCTTGCTCTTGTCTAAGCAGAGCTTCTTGTCCAGCTTCCGAGGCTGGCTCATCCAGACTGACTAAGTGTTCCTGCAAAAATATTCAATATTTGTAAGATCTTCCTAATGCCAAAATGAATAAAGTTCCTTAGGCATTAAATATTTTACTAAATTCAAAACTTTGTTAGGTACTCAACACAAAGTTGAATCTATTGAAATCACAACTTGATTTTTGACAGCTCCAGAACATTGTACTTTGTCCTGCTTTCTTGTTGTAAACACAGCAGAAGCCTGTAAGATTTGATAACATTACGGGAAATAACAGCCCACTATAAAGAAGAAAATTTAGATATTTTACAACGTTTGGCTGCAAAACTCATGTCCAGCACTTGTTCTCTGGCTATTACTTTTAGTTCCAAGAAGTAAGTGTTGAAGGCAAAACACAGAAAGTTCTCCTCACTCTACACAGCATTCATGCAAACTGAGTAAACTGAGCAACAAATGACCAAGCATTAGCAACAAACAGGCCCTTTTATGAAAAGGCTCAGTAGTAGCTACTTTTAAGTGAAATAAACTTCAGTGAGCTGCTTAGAACACCCGCAATGAATTAAAATTCATTCTATCTCTTACAACAGGAAGCAACTGAGTTATTTCAACAACATTTCAAAACAAGTGTTTTAACTAGGATAATTAAACTGTGAGAGATGCCAGGATAAATTACTGTTTTAAAATACAACTCAAGAAACTAGAAGACAATGGTTACAAAAATACAAAATATTTGAATTTGCCCCCCAGACACTCACCCCTTTTCTCATTTCTTTCAGTTTAATGCCTTGGTCCTGCTTAGGAGAATAATCTCTTTCCTAGCCCTCTCCCTCCACTTCTATTTTAAGCTATATTAAAGTTACCTGTATTTACCTACTGTAGGAACACATACACAACCACGCTTTAGATTTAGGGAGTGTTTTGTTTTGTTAACCTTTACAAAGTATCAGTTATTTTAATATCTAGGCTACATCTGGTTTTTTGGCCTCTACTGTACAAGTTGATTTCAGGTTCATATCCTCACAGGACTAGAAGGGAAGGAAAGAATTGGCTATTCATTTATAATTCACAATAAATGAAAAGAAGAAGTAATTCTTAAGTTTGTGCTGTCTCAACTTCAAGAGGTTTAATGAAGCAATGTTACATAACCAGCCCATAGTAAATTAACGAACACAGCAGTCACATGAACTACGTGCAAAGGGTAATAACATCAAATGCTGTGGACTCTGGCCTGAACACATGGGCTCTCACCTCAGATTTGTAACTCCCACAGCTTCCAAAAGTTCTCTAACAAAAGTAAAGGGAAATATCTCAGCCAGGGTACAGAGACAAAGCAGTATTTTATGCTAAATAAAAAGATGAGGACCATGTGATGACAGAGGTGACAGGTGAGTAAAACTTCACATTTGCCGCGAGGGTGAGAGTCGCAGAAGACCTCACAAAGTGAATGACATTTTTGTCCATACCAGAGAAATTCCAAACTTGCTCTCAAACCTGCTGGTTCTCATAGGAAAGACTAGTGCCTTTGTGATAGTCTTAAAGAACACAAATTTGAACTGATGGGTTAACTAATAAAAGCATTCACCTCTGTGCCAGGTACTCCTGCACCAGTAACCAGTCATAGTGCTCCTGCTGTTCACCGGCATTTTATGAACACACTGAAAATGCAGTTGTACTTTTCTGATACTTAAAATACGTGAAGTATCTGTACAGGATTTCACAATAAAAATATTTGTGGAGAATAAGCACAATATTTTTATAAGAGTTACTCTTCAGGTGAGACTTCATGGAACACACACTTGCATCCTCTTTTTGAAACTGCGTTTCTGCATCTGACAAAGTTTAATGCAGGATCCGTCCTAGTTATTGACAGCTATTCCGAGTCAAGCTCCATTATCTTTTAGGCATTATCAGCATAATCGTAAACTCAGCTTATCAGTTTGTTTAAAAAGCAGACATTTGTGCAAAATAACTAATAATAGAAGTAATCTAGGCATACAGAAGTGTTAGAACAATCACTGGAATAGCTAAGCATTTACAGACAAACTGCTCAAAGTTTTACTTTAAAAGGAATCTCTGCAAACTGATGCACAGAGATTTGGCTAGATAAGATCCATTACAGTTAATTAGCATCCTCTAAGCTAAAGTCCCACAAGCCATTGCAAAAAAAATTTCTTTTAATTCAAAGGACAAACAGAGAATTCAGAATTGCAGGAAACATTATCCCTTCAACCTGATCTGACACTCTGTGCTTTGACAGACTGTAGCTCTGGAAGAAGCCTAAAATAAAAATAACCCTTGGCCAACACAATGCATTTCAAATCTTCCTAGTACTTTTTGCAACTGAGACAATACATAGCAAGTACTAGCCTAGCAACTCTGTGCAAACAGAGTTCAGCGGCAGCATACCTCACCATAAACAAGTGTACTTTACATTACTCATATAAAGGTCACGTATAAAGAGTAACATTTAATCTACCTAGGCTAACTAAAGCTGTACATTTTCTACATAGAGAAGGAATGAAGAAAAAGGGATCAGCTAGAAAAAAAATTGTAAGTGGCTCACACTGGTGAATGGCTGAATAAAGAATTATTTGATCTGCATTCAGCAGAAGAGTGAAATAGCAAGGCAATAGCAGTGCCTAGTTCTCACCCCACAAACTAAGGACCATGCATCTCTTCACATGTATGATTTTTATCAATGTCCATGCTAAGACACCAAAATGTAAAGAAATACAGTTGTATAAGAGTCAGATTTAACCTTGTGCATAGAAAAAAAAAAATCTTCAGCTATTTTCTGGCATCTGCAGTACAGCACTGACTACAAGAAAAAATATACTGGATTTCTCTTTATTGCATTTTTTAATTTTTTTTTTTATCAATTGTGTCACAAGTACTCCAGTAATCTTTGCAGCCGGTTCCCCCCCTAGAAGGAAACTTCAAGTTTCCACACTAAATATTTGACTTTGATTGCTATTCAAATTCAGCTTCCAGAAGTAGGGGGTTTTGTTTATTTTGGGGGTGTGTGTTTGTTTGGTTTGGGATTTGGGGGGGGGGGGG
>VYXH01010612.1:130897-151777 GCA_013397275.1 Burhinus bistriatus
CAAACCCCCAAAAAACCCAAACCACAATGCAACTAAGGGTGAAAGCACAAAGAGGAGATGAGGTTGGAAGAGGGGTGGGGGGATTCACACCAGAGAACATGAATAAATGTTACAAAGGTCAGAGCAGAGACCCACGCAGCTTTAAAGTAAGCAAAGATAAAGCCCAAAAGAAGGCACGTATGCATATTACCTAAAAAAAAATTCTCTAAGAATATGGTAGTATATTAACAAATGTTCATTAGAATGGCATATGATCATTCAAAAAAATCTGTCAAGGTGATGTTATTTAACATTTGTAAGTTAACAGTCTTAAAATGCTATGGAGGTGATTGATTTTTTTTTTTTTTGTGGGAGTTACTCAAAGAATGTGTGCAGCAGTGTTTAATTCCAGAAAGTCTTTGAATATTGAGAAAGTTCCAATTGGTTGAAAAAAAAACCCAAAACAAAACCATTCATCCCTTTGAAGTAACAAAATATTAAACAGGTAAGTACTGCGGTCTCAACGTGGTAAAGGTTTTCAAAAACAAGGAACAGCTCAGAGGACTACCGAGGAATTAACAGCAAAAAGTGTCAATCAACATGGGCTTACAAAAAACTGTCTTATCTGACTTTCATAAAACTAAAAATTTCATTAACAACAGTAACAGGTTTGAGACAGTATTTTTAGATTTATGTAACATTTCTGGGCTGGCACAACACATTTTGACTAAAACAAGCCAGGAAAAAAAAAAAGAAAAAAAGAAAAAAAAAAAGAAAAAAAGAAAAAAAAAAAGAAAAAAAGAAAAAAAAAAAGAAAAAAAGAAAAAAAAAAAGAAAAAAAGAAAAAAAAAAAGAAAAAAAGAAAAAAAAAAAGAAAAAAAGAAAAAAAAAAAGAAAAAAAAAAAGAAAAAAGAAAAACCAACCAACCAACAAAAATCAGCCGAATACATATAAAACAGATTAAAAACTGATTAAGTGACTGCTCTTGAAATGTTGGTGTCAATGGAAAACCACTGCTAGTGAGGTCCATCAGGTATTGGTTCTTGGCCCTATGCCATTTAACATTTTATCCAGTGACGTGGACGAAAGCAGTCACTAAATTTGCAGGAGATACAAAGACAGGAAGAACAGTAAATAACAAAAGGCCCAGGTCACAGAGGCTGCTTACCAAAGCAAATGCAATTAAACACTACTTCGAAAGGGGGGCGGAGGGGAATGGAGAAAGCCACATCTAGGAACAGGAAAAACAGCTTCTCAAAGACATACCCAGATCCAGCAGCTGCAATTGGAAGCTGATCAAACTCAGCCAGACATAAGACACTTTTAATTTTGCACGTGTCCAATTGAAAACACAAGACATGCACTCCAAGACCAGACCAATGCTTTCCCTAGCCTAGGATTCTGGAGGTGTTATTTAGGGAAGCGTGGGCTGGCCGCTAATATCTATTCCCCTTGTACTCTCCCTAGCACTTACATTCATCGTGTTAGGAGTCTCATTAACTAGTAGGAAGCAAGAGCCACCACCATCACATCAAGTTTTTATTGGATTTCTCATGCCTAGATTTTCTGGTCAAGATTGGATATATTTATCCACAGCTATGGGATTTGAAGCAGGAATTAATTCAGAAAAATCCTACAGTCTATGTGTAACATGGGAATTCTGTCTCTTTCAGGACAAAAATCTATTAAACTTGAATGTTTCAGTCACAGGCATCTTAATAGAAAAGCAAGACCAAGCAGCAAGGGAGGAGAAAAAAAGTCACAGGACAGTTATTAATATACACCAAGTCTCAGGACATGCATATAATTATAAAGTTGTGAATATCGTTTTATTCATGCAACAAAATAAAAGAACCTCCCATCCACCTATGATGAGAGATCTCGTTATCTGAATGGAGCACAATTAAGTACTCCAACTACAAGTTAAACCAACTTTGTCTTAGCTTCCTGGGGAACAAAGAAAGAAAAAGCTGTGCATCTTCACTAATTTTTCAAAGTTCAACCTTCCACATTCTTGTTAATGGAACTGCACTGCTCAGGGATTTACTGCTGACGTCCCTGCTCCAGAGACAACAGACACTCTAGTAAATCCAAGAACCTTCTGGGGACCTTAAATATCAATAACCTGGTTCTGTAAGAGCAATACAGACACATGCATACAGAAGAACTAAGGATGTTAAGACAGGTACTATTTAAAAGAACAGGTATAGCCAAGTCCTGTACAGCAATATGTAGCTCTTCTATACCTTTTTTCACCAGAGCACCTTGGGTTCCCAAGACAAAATACGTGGTATGACCTGCTGAGGTCCCTAAACAGGCCGTTGGAGCTCAAGAAAAAAAGAATCCTTTGGCCTTAGACTAATGCTTTATTCACCGTAGAACAGCGTGTCCAGTAGAGAAGTTTCATTTGAAGCAATCAAGAAGCCAACAAGGTACGTGTTCTGTCAAACAGCCATTTCACTGTTACAGTAACTTACCACAGCAGTAAGCTGAGAAATCAAAGCAGGGACAAAAAAAACCCTACTACGGCAGCAGACAAGTACTGTTGACAGAAGTGCTTCTGACCATCCATCCTGCAAGACTTCATTAAAATTCCACTACTGATCTGTAATTTTAATAAAGAAGAATAAGCTGCAGCAGGCCATCTTCACTCTTCTCTCCAAGCATTCCTCTCAACCGAACAATTCCTTTTCCTCTGAAAATCAAGTCTAAGCAGATTTTCTCTGATGGAATATCAAATTCGCAGCAAGGCATTTAAAAGTTAATGAGCTAAGTGTGACAGAAAAACAGCTAAATATCTGAACTACAGCGCTGCAATGCACTCGCCTTCACAACAGAAAAGAGCCCTGCTAAATCCCCTAAGAGAGGGTAGACCTCTCCCCTCCACAGGGGAGAACCAAGAGGCAAAGAAAGCAAGTTATCAGGCTGTTTTGCAGCACAAGAAATGGAAACAGGTCTCCCCATCCTATGTTAACACTCTGACAGATTATCTCACTGATTACAATGGGAAAGTCACCCCCAAAAAAACCCAGAAGTGACAAGTTATGAAGCTTGTTGCCAGAGTACAGGCTGTAGCAAGGCAAAAGGCATAATATGAACCATCTCCCACCGCCCTCCTATGAGGACTATTTTGGTGTGTGTGATCTAACATCAAGAAGAGAATTACACGAAGGCATGCAACCTTCTTATCTCTAATCAAAAGCCACAGCAGCAGTATTCGAGAAAAGCCAAGGACTCTCTGCCATGGCTGTCTCAACATCACCTCAAGATACCGCAATTGCTCTGGCAGACTGAGCCGTAATCTTCACGTGGATTTGCGGGGGTGGGAAGATCCTCCAATTTGTAGATACTGCATCACTAATCTGGCTAGTTGTTCAAGTCAGGGGTTGTGGGCTTTTGTCTTACATTTTAACTCAAGATCAGGAGGTTTATTGTACAATTATCTGGTTTTCTTCACAGCCAGTCACCACCAATGCAGGAACTGACTGGAATCCTCTCATGTAAATACCTGCATTTTATTACTTTAGAAAATAAACCAGGAAACACAGACATCACAAAATGGCAAAGAACAACAGCAGAAGAATTTCAATAACCACTAACTTTCTAAGTATCCTTAAAAAGGTAGTTTTTACTTAGTGGTAGAATAAGATCTAAATTTAAAAAAAAAAAAAAAAAACACACAACCAAACAAAACACACACAACAAGAAAACAAAAACAAAACAACAAAAAAAACCCAAAACCCCAACCCAACCACAAAACAAAAACAAAAAACCCAACAAAACCCAAACAAACAAACTTTAACACTAAAAATTGAAGTGGGAGTTGGATTTCAGTATCTCAGTTCAAAGACAGTGCTCTTATTTGTTCAATCTCCAGATCTAGAGTTCCTGCAGACAACCAGGTACAGCTTTCACTGAGAAGAAACTACACCAAGTAGCTAGAAAGTTTACAAACAGATTAAAAGAGCCAAATGGCCCAAGAATGAGAGTGCTCAATAGCGCAAAACATCACAGACCAAAAGTTTTTATATAGAGACCCAAATGCTCAAACTTGAGGCAATTTTTTCCATACCCAACAGTGTTGCATTATTTATTGCACCAAACTAAAAACCTTGAAACTTTTTTCCTGCTGGAGACAACCTGTTAATGCTTCACTGCCAAGCAAAGTTAAGATGACATTCATTAACTACCAGTGTTTATCCCCGTACCCCATGCTCACCCAGCACAAGCATAAGAATAGCCTTGCAGTAGACAGAATTGATCTGCCTGGAAAAAGCCTTCCACAGAACAGACAGGATTTCCAGCAAGGTCAGTTCACTACTCCACTTTATTTCATGGCCACAGCAATGCTCGTACCACAGATCAGCCAGTCAGGTCTGCCATCAGGAACAACTTCCCACAAGTAGGTATAGCAGAGGCCCAAGTCAGTTTAAACCATGGAGGAACCCTCATTCTCCCCCAAAAGCTATATATGTGGAAGCACCAGATACCAGTGATTTCCACCGCAGCCTCCAGAGATACGCACTGGCACCATGCAGAAGTGTGTAAGACGTGTGGGTTAAACTGGCTGAGATACTAGCTATATTGCATACTCCACAGCAGTCCTGCTTGAAGAAGGTGCCCTTCCCCTAGCAACTCAGTCCTGCCCTACATCATTCTCTGTCTGCAACACACAGTCACCTACTGAAACCAAACTAGCTGAATCAATTCCACTAAAAAACAGCCCAGAAGGGGTAGACACAAGCTGCTGAATCCATTTAAACAAAAACTGCCAGCAGAAAAAGCATCTCCCAAACCACAGCTTTGACCTACAAACCCTTGGAGTGTGACTCAGTTTCACCTCCTTTATCACAGGAGGTCAGTTTTATCATCAGTCATTACTGAATTAACTCAATATATCGCTCTCTTCTTTTTGGATCTCAAGTTATAAATACCCTCTTTGCCATCTCTACAGAGATTTTCCAATCTATACAGAGTCTGCAAAGGGGAATGAAAATGTGATTCTACTTAGGAAACCAAATATAGTTATATCATTCATCACTGAAAATCTGATGATCTTCAACAAATAGCATAGACCTGTGAAAGTTTATTGAACATTTCTTAGATGAGAGGTGAATATACTGAGCTTACCTGTAAGGTAAAAACTGCCAAGAGCCTTTTTATTCTGTTATTTGTGATTGTAAAAGTCTGTCTGATGTTAAATAAACCTCCATCACAAGCCATTACATAGTTGCCCCAATGGAGAGTATGCCTTCTGACTCCAGCTAGCTAACAGCATCCTGAAAAATCTTATGATATGCAAAGATACACCACATTATTAAGTTAAGTGATTATTTCACTAAACCACCAGTAAACTGTGATTAAGAAGCTAACAGAAGAAAAGAAGAATCTAGATCATGGAAAGAAAGCTGAATCATTACTACAGTGAATATGAAGCACACCTGACATTTTGAGAAGGCTTCCCAGAAACTCTGGAAAAGTATCCTTAGCCTTTTCAGATGGACTGTTCAGTTCTGTCTCAACAGAAAGGATGATTTAGGTGAAATCAGTGGGTGATATGGGCACCTACACAATAATGAAAGGCAAGGAAGGCAGGGGGCAGAAGCTATGCATGTTAAATAAAAACTCCCAAAACAAAGATCAGCACACAGAAGAAGTATCTTAGCACTGACAAACCTGAGCGTAGAATTCATACTAGCCACAGAGTGGATTATAGTGACTAATTGTCATCACTGAAGTCGCATTTGAAAGTATACCTCAAGTGAGGCATTTGTGAGCCTACAACACAAGGTGCAAAGGGAACACAGCTAAGCCTAACAGCCCCCCTCCAGCTTTATGGTAATTTGCACGACAATAGTATCAAGAGTCCAACGTAAAGTAAGCGCGTGATAACTCCTGCATACAGCACAGAAGATAAGCCTGTATTACTATTGTTACTCTTGTGCCAACAGAACTAAATACTAGCAGAAATACTCTTATCTATCCTTCATTCACACCTTGGGTTATGCCTATACACTAAAAAAGCTGCAAGCCCTGACATTCCTCTGGAAACAGAGAAGCATAACCACAGCTGCTGACAACCTTGTAACAAAAGATATAGTAGCAAAACAATTTGGTGCTGAAATAAGTTGTGGGAACTGAAATTGCAAGATGTGATGGAGCATTATTCAGTGCAGACTAGGAGCAGTGAAGCTTCTTTAAAAAACTACACACAGATGCAAGAAACTTGCAGTAAACAGCTACAAGATAGCCCGACCTTTGGGGTTTAGTGGAAATTTTCCCAAAGAGCAAGTGACTGATAAATCTTTCTCTCACTTCTGATGGCAAACATTACATGACATCATCCCATGTAGGAACTCTTTGAATCTTACTAACCCTTTTGCTTCAGATACACGTCATCAATTCCATAATCTATGCCTGCAGAGAAGAAGCACCCAGTTTCTTTAGGGTATTTTGTGTCCAACTTCAACTGGGGTTACACTAGCTTTTCTCTTTTCTTCTTCACACCAACATGGGACAGAAGAAAGGCTGCTTAACATCAGGCATTTCTATTCACACTCTGCCCTTTTCACTGGTAATACAAACAACTATACAGGTGCATAAAGAAGACAATGAAAAAAATAATCAGGTTTGCTTGCATTATTTCTAGACAGGAACATTTCCTGGCCTAGTGCAGTTATATCAGCAGGAACAAGTGGCAGGACCAGGGACAGCTTAGACAGCAACGCTGCTGAAATCAAGACCTGTTTGACTTCCTCGTTTTCTCTCTCAGATTGCTGTCCCTTAATTTGTTTTGAGATAGACATCTGGTACTGGATCAGAGCTGAAGATCATATTCAGAACAAAAACCTTGGAATTTTGTTGATGCAAAAGTAACTTGATAGAGAATAAATATTTTATGATGGCCATTCAGGATTTCAAAGTTGTGCCCAAGTATCTTTTCTGGCTAGCTATAGTGAATTTGGTGTCTATAAGTATATTTAACAGTTTACATTGCACTTGACTGAGTTATATATACAGTAATTTCAGCTCCTATCCTCATCTTTAGATCCTCCTCAAGACAAGCAGTTCTGTGCAGCTTTTTGACACTGCCCAGTCTTCTTTCTCTCATTTACTTCAGATCTTGCAGAATTCCTGAAGCACAGCATGTTATTGGTATTTCATAATTAAGGAAGTCAAACATTTAATCCACTGTACTTTGGTTGAGGCCATCCTACTCCCTCACAACTTTCGTTCTCAGTCTATTTGAAGTACTTTGCTTGAAAGCAGCATGTATGATCTGAATCACAGAGAAGACAGCAGTCCCACACTTTCTGCACACTAAGTTTCTCCATGCCATTGAATTACAGCAGAATGTCAGAACATGCTCATAGTTAATCAGATTTCTAGTCAAGAACATCAGACAGTTACAAAGACAAAGCTCTAGAGATCAGCCTTCTAGAACAGCCAGCCTTGCTCCAATTTTACAGTTAGTATCTCAATAAAAAGGTCTTAGCAGACCTGTTACTGCCTCGGGTCTGTTCAAAGAACAAAGTCCCCGTTTAGGATGCTCAGCAGATCTAAAAACCATTCTTCAGTGCTAAGTGAAGAAACACTGAGAGAACACTCAGCCTTCTAAGAAACTGTCTACCACAGGTCCTTTGTTCAAAATCTGAATTAAATTTTCCAGGTAATCAACATGCAAAGCTTCTCAAGCTTGGCATTCCACACTATGTTGTATTGCTAAATTCATTGGAGACTGAAATATCTGTAACAACTTCTATATGAAGAAACAACAGAAACACCTCACAGTTTTGAATGCTGCTTTGGTTGAAAAGCTTCGCCTTTTAAGATGAGGGTCACTGTCCACTTATATCCAAAGCAGCTCTTTTTGTAACTTCTGAACAGTCCTTTCAGAGCAAAATCTCAGAAATGGATTTCCTAATCCATGGCTAGGAACTGCCAGCAGTACAGCCAGATAAACAGTTAAGGAATTTGATACAAACTGCACTTCTGCAGGCTACATGTTAATCATCTGATCCGAAGGGATTAAAAGTTTAGAGTAACACTAACAGATACTCAAAGTTATGAAACAGCTTGATGTCTATGACACTTTGTAAATATCTGCCCTTAAGGTAATTTTTTCCCCACCGAATTTTTCATACATAGTTTCTCTAAAAGAAAAGAGTATCATGCACATGTAATGAACAAAGGATGGCATAAAGAAGGAACAATAAATTGCCGAAGACAGTGTGTGCAAGAAGCATTAATAACAATTTCATGTAAGTGCCTTGTTCCTCACTACTGTCAATTTTATACCTTAAATCCTCTGAAGGTTATTTCAGATATAGCCGCCTTTTTAAAAAAGTGTTCTTTGACACCAGAAACATTTCCAGGCTCAAGGAATATTAGACTTCCAGAACACACTGTGCTTCAGAAGATTTGATAAAATAAACAATAGTACTCACTAAGTCTCAAATTCCCTTGAAAAGCTTGTAAGCAACCATAACAAACTTGCTTTTCTATAAAACCACAGGAATAACACCAGAAGGGGCAAGCGAAGGAATCAACCACTAAACCAAAATGCAGCAGGATACCAGAACAAGTGTTGCAAAAACCTGCACTTTCATAGCACTAGTTCTTCCAAGAACATCTGTCCGAGTAGCTAAGGCAAAGAAGAACTGCAATCTTACCTAAATGTATTACCCATGTATGCAGCTGGACAGTACAAATGAAAATCCAAGCAGAGAAACTATAACCAATTACTTTACAATGTTAGCTAAGATCAGCAACAGTTTCAACAAACAGAATTCAAACCACAAGAAGAGAAGGCTCCTTTTCATTTTCAAGGGGAAAAGAATTGAAGTGCACTGGAAAACTAAGGCTGCAGAGGAACCTGCAAAACCTACAGCTACACAATGAACATTGCATTCAGCATCAAACTCACTTCAGCAATTTAAACAGTTGCTTATAGTAGTGTTTCAATAAGTAATTCAATTAAATATAGTAGTAGTTGAATACGTGATACACTCCAAGAGGCGGCCGAGTCAAAAATACATTTTTAAAAATACCACATTAGTTTAATGCTGACTTCTTTATCTTTGAACTGCTAATTACTGCCAGACAATTGCTTACGTAACAGAAAACATGCAATATCTCATTTTGCAATAACTACACAATCACAAAACACATTTGAAAGGAAGCTGCATTATCAAATCCATAAAAATAGTTTAGTATAGGGTTTACTCTTCCAGACAACTGGTTCCTTACAAGTACCAGAATAATGTGACCTGCAATGCAGGGATTCAAAAAACTTCAGTGTGCAATTTTATTTTTTTCTTAACACTTATCTCTAGAAATACTTCCATCAAATATTTGATTATTTCAAGTATTTAAAAATGTCTCCTGGGGCCTGTATTCATGCATTCAGAAGTCTGAAGTGGTCTTTCATAAATATCTTCAACACAGTCTAAAGATTTTATATATTCTTGGATTAACCTACAGTTAATCTTATTAGACAGAGAGCCAAGATTTTCAAGAATGAGTGCTAAAGCTATAACACTAAATAAGTCTGGCTTATTTAAAAAGCAACCCTGAAATTCTTCCTACTCCTGCACCCGTTTTAAAGGCACCAATAAGCACTAGTCAGACTGCAGAAAAACTGTTTCTACCAGCAGGCTTCTGAATACGCATAATGCCAATAAAGCTAATTACATTTCAAAAAATAATAATCTATGTGCAATTAAGATACTGGCAACATATTAATGCAAAAAATTGTTTAAATATACTAACATCCTAGTCTTGGGATATCCAGTCAAGCTACGCAAAGAGATGTGTTTGTCCCTTGCATACTCCCAAATGTGGAAGTAGGATCAGAAACTGGATCTGGAAGAAAGGGTAAACAGCACGTTAGTTAAATTCACAGAGGATACTATGTTCGGAGATGTTGCAAACATTAGTGAAGACAAATACATAAATGATCTAGAGAGAAAATAAAATTAGTTTGGAAACAAAAGCGTCTAATGAAAAATAACTTCAAACACTCAGTGCAGAGGAAACATGGGGACAGGGGAAGAAAAAGTAAAATGAAAGAAACCTAGAAGCAGCAACAGTGGACAGTCAGCTGAATACTTGCGTTGAAAAACAGTTTGGAGTTGCATAGGCATCAAACAGTGCAGGGAAATTAAAGTTCTTTCTACAGTCTTTGAGCCACTAACAATAGCCATCTCCTTGCACAATTGCCAGGGACTGAAACATTCCCCTTCACTCCCAGCAAGCAGAAAGCTCGTCTCAACGGCAAATCAAGTTCTGCAGGAGGTAGGGTTTAATTTTTTTTAAGCAAAGTTAACATACGGTTAGCATAAGCCTACGCAGCAGGTTCTTCCAGTACTTCTGCTGCTCATGGCTTTGTACAGAACAGGAGGAAGCTAACAAAATGAATCCATTTTTACAGGTGCAACTCAACCTCGTATTGTTCAGATTTATTCATGTAGTCCTTGAGGGGAAAGAAAAAAAAGAAAAAACAAACCAACAAAACAACTAGTTCAATTATTAAAAATAAAATAAAATAAAAACCCTTTACCCTTTACTTTTGCACTAAAGTTACTTTCCCGAGAATGACATCCACTCATCCATCACGGTAGTTGTCTGCACTATCCAGCTTTAAGGGCAAAGACAACAGGAGGAAAGAACTGCCTCTACCTTTAGCAAGGCTACAAGAGAATCCCCCACCCCCAGCAGCCACTTAAATATAAAATACAGAAGTTTAAGTAACCAGCATATGTCTTCAAGGATTGTCAAGCCTTTGTTCATCAGAAAGACTTCCAGGCACAAACTAAGCACCATTTATTCCATTTTATCTCCAAATGAACAGAATAGGCTAATTTTGCAGGATATATTACTCTCTGTAACAAGGCTTCAGTAAGGTGACTAGGTAGATGCTTTATACCCAGGGCAGTCCACAGATCAAAAAGGAAACAAAAAAAAAAAAAAAACCCCAAACCCTTTTAAAAGAAGCCATCTTTCTGCCTATCATGTTGCTGAATCTTAGGACAAGCTTCAGCACGGAGGCTTGTGCTTCAGTTTATGCATATCATCATCGCATGAAAACAGGAGACTGAAGGTTTTCCCTCCTCTTGACAATTGCTAAGCTACATGATTTCTGAAATAAGTCATCCTATGAACATCTACAGCTTCTGCTTATGGTGTGATGGCAAGAACAAAGAAACCAGTACCAGTCTGCCTCATCTTTGACAGAGACTAGCTAGTCCTGCATATTTCAATGGAGATTCAAATGACAGATTCCCAGGCATCCCTCAAGCCATGGAACACAGCTTTTAAGAGTACTGTAGTACCATTTTAAAGTAGTTCAAACTATAGGGCCAGTACAGAACTGAGAGCCACATCATTTCATAGCATTTCTGGAAGATGTGAGGCTTTGGACATAACAAAACGAATCTTTGCTTTTTGCACCAGGCGACATTGGCAAAGTATCTATGTAATCTTTTGCCCCTTTTGAAGGATCAGTGCTAGCAGGAGGCAAAACTCATGGAAACAAACTCCAATCAAGCCTATGGATTCAAAGCACAGTCTCATGAGCGTATCTTTCAACAGCAACAGCAGGTTTTACAGCCTTTCCCTTCTCTGCTCCATCACTCATTCCTACCCCTACATTCCATCAGTTACGCTAGTGGGGGTTCATGAGACTGCCTAAAGGAGAGGACAAGTGATTTTGCGCCCCCTCCCCTTTTTAATATTTTTTTTTTAAAAAAAGTAAATTCTGCAAGTTCACCTTGCATAAGAATGGCTGTTGAGGGTTAAAACAAAGGTTTAACTAGCCCAGAATCCCAATTCCAATAAGGGCAAAGTGTAAGTGACCACACAAGGGGTTGCCTTAAACAATGCCATCATGAAAAGCATGCCCAGCAAATCCCAGAGTATATCTGCTTAGGAACTAGAAGTGTAGTTACTGCTTAAGAGACTGTTTAAGAACAGGGCATGCACTTACTCTGATTTGTTAGAGGTGTAACTGCCTTGGACTCCTTGAGGGTGAAAAAAACACAGGAGATGTGTATTACAGTGAAGATGCTGGAGAACAGAAAGGAGCTACAGTCAACATTAGTATGTGCTGCATAGGTTTTGCACAGTGTGCTGCTGAGAACAGACAAGACATACAGGAGGAGCCCAGATTCATGCTCCCGCAGCAGAGACCACTGCATTGATCACACAGCTCCAATGGAAGGCCAAGGGATCTACTGCTGAATGAGCAAATAGATACATTCTGGGAATGGTTCTTATTCCAGTTCTCTCTCCCAAACACTATGCGGGTCTGACATAACCCTGTTGTGCTCCTTAGTCAACCATCAGAGTTGCTGGCTGACAAATCTCAGCAGATGAATTCAGCACAAGTGCTGAACTGCCCTTAGCCCTACCTGGTTTTTTGCCCTGGTGACTCCTGTTTGGAAGCAAGCCCTATGACAACTTTCAACCTTGTGTAAAGGCAAAATCCCTAAACCAGTAGCTGTGATGAATACGGAACCTGACTGGATGATCACATAGGAAGCCCAGCCCAAACCTGCTTGACTCATACATCTTGTGACCAGCCCATGGATCCTCTGTGGTAGGGATTGTTTCTCAGTGAAAAGGGAAGATACTAAACTAAATCAAGAATACTTCACAGTGGCCTGGTGTAATGAGGGGTCGACTACCCTCAGGAGGTTTCCATGGCTAGAAATCTCTTGCCTCTGCCATTTGGGAGATCATTGCCCCTAAACATGCTGATTCAGCACTGGCCTGTCTCTTCAACTGACTTCATAAACCTAAAGGTATATGGTACCCTACAGGGACTGTTGTCATTTCCTCAAAGCCCAAATACACAGATCACCCACATGGGTAAAGAGAAACCCCTCCTTTAGTCTAAAATTCAAAAGCGTGCCAACTCTAATCCAAAAGGAGAAGGATTAAGATTACCATTACGCTATAGGAATCAGAACCTAGAAAGACCTATGAGAAACACTACTAGGGGATAGAAAGAAAGATTCAGCTGTTCTGTTCTCTGGAAACCATCTTCTGCTGACAGCAACTAGCGATGATCCTAATGTCTCCATTACAGCATCAGTTTCTCTGTAATTTTCTGTTAATTTTATGAAGAACAAACACAATGGATAAAAGATTTTTATCTACTCACTGGAGACATACTGCAACTTAAGGTACATTCACTAGCAAGGCAGCATCAAGAGCAGAACGAGGCTTGCCTGACTCAAGTGCTTAAAAGGAGGGAAAACAATTCAACAGCAGTAAAATGCATGTGCACGTAAAAATGTGTGATTGCAAAATATATTGTGCAAATTGTTAATTACAAGAAGCAGAATAAGACGACACAAAATTCCACAATTCACTTATCCCAAGTTACTAGAAGACAGATTACTGCAAACTGAAGGCTACTGTAAACAGGGAATTCCACTCTGCAGCATGTCTTCAATGTTTTGAAGCTATGATTACTGATTACCTGGCACTTTTAATCCATGATAAATCCACCTCTCCACTGAAAGGGCTGATCCCACTCATCCTTCCCCACCCCCCAGATGCTCACTCATCTTGCATTTGCATGTTAACACGACAAGATGGTTCAGGGATCAGTTCCCTGATCCAACCCACCACACATCTACATAAAGTGAGGGCACTAGCACAGAGGAGGTGGTATGATCGCCCCTCTCTGCAGTATTTTAAATCTACACTAGACTAAAAACTACTGTGAATTGTGTTTTTACAAGAAAATTCACTTCCACTGCTATGCATCCCTTGGATGTGTATTCTGTTTTCCTGTGGTGGAACCAAGGCCTTTCCTGAAGGATCTTCTATATTGACCAGCATTAAACTGTACTCTCCCATACTGCTCATTTAGGTTAAATGACGTAACATTGTGATTTCTCAGAAATTACCACCAGAGTTACTGCCTAAACCTGTATCTACTATAAATGCAATGCAAATTTGCACAGTTTGGCAAGGTCTGGAGATGGACTTCAAAGTCAGGGTGAAATGTTTTACTACAGTTGCTCTAGCATAACCTCTCCTTTATTTAAAAGGAAAAAAAAAAGTCTGCTGAATGTTTCCTGTAGCATCTTCTATACACAGTAGACATCAAGTTTAGGATCTATAAACTATAATGAATAAATTTTAGTATTTTCCACTAAAATAGTGATTCTGCACAGAGAATAATTTCATGCCTTTTCAGAAATATGACCCTCTACAAACTTGCTTACATTACTGTGATGCGATACAGTTAAAAAAAAAAATAGCATAATGTTTAACTTATTCTGGAAAAAGAATAACTCATGGCTCATAAACCAACAGCAGTTCTATTAAATATTCTTGAGGACCATTTTCTGATGTTGATTTCCTTAAAAGAAAGGTTCTCTGATTAATCTATCTAAGCAAATCTCTATGCTGTCCTAACCCTTAACTAATTAACTGAAAACAATAAGCTTTTAGAATGGCTTTTTCCAGATAACTTCTATTTGGCTTTCTAAGCTTAAAAAACCAGAAAAACCAAACCACAGAACCTGCCTGCCTTCTCCCACCAGTCTCTCCCCAAACACTATCCCTCAAGTTTCACACTAGAACATTAATAACCAAAGGCTTCAAAGGAATACACTTCTTTCTCTCTCATGGGAAGATGACAGGTACTTACTTGAAACTGCTTTTCACCTAGAGTGGGAAATATCTTGTCCGTTTCCCAAAAATGCTTTAAGATGTATTTGGAAGACTATCAGAGTTTAGTCTGTAGTTCCAGTACCTTAAAACCAAATAGCCACAGTTTACCCTCACCCCATCAAAAAAAGAAAAGAAAAAAAAAAAAAAAAAAAAAAACCCACACCCCCAAAAAATCCCAAAACCCAACCACCACACCACTAGAAACATCTATTTAAGGCAATATTTTTATGCAAAATTTATTTCATTGCTCTGGTTGACCTTCCATTTTTCTTGCCTCTGGATTTCACAGAAACATCTCTCAACCATTTAGTATGGCACTCACAGCCCACTCAATCCAGAGGCAGAACAACAAAAACTTTTTAATTCTTTGTTTTAAGATGCATCTTTACACTCCTTCAGTGGATTCAAACTAGGCAAGTAATTATACAGCTATTAAAGTTTATTATCTCCTTTTCTAAAAGCATTATTTGTGAAGTTTGACCCTCATTTACACTAAGCCTGGGTTTTCAAAAGAGACCTAGTTTTAGAGAGATACTAATTTTCCTTCACTGGTTCGGAGAGGAAAGACTCTTGGGACATTTCAAGGCTATGATGCTCTGTTAGCTCATATTCAGCTCTATCTTGTCTACCTCCCCTCAGACTGAGCTAACAGGGAGCAGCCACCTAAGTAAAAGAATGCATTACCAAGGAGATTGAAAGTCTGCAAACTAGTATTTTGTGCGTCATTCTGAAAATGAGAGTAAGCTTATGACCTTCTGTGAGGCCACCTGAAGCAAAAGATCATATTCGCAAGACCATCTGACTCATTCAGCTTTAGCCCCCTTACCCTAAGCTGAGTGTGGACTGACAGCAGTGAGATAGTTATTGCACTAACAGCCAAAGCCCATTGGCACTCTGGTTGCCATGCTGAGGGAAAGAAGGAATTTGTCCACAGGAGAGCCTCACTTGCCACACCTAACCACCAGCTGCTCCAGCAAGCACCAGCGCCCTTTTGCAGCCACTGCGAATCTACGGTTTGTAGCCCAGAGGCAGAGCGTACCACTTGTGCGGTTTCCTCCACACACCCGCACCCAACGGCTTTCATTCTGGCCCACTCACTGCTAAGGTCCCACGCACCCTGCTCAGCCTAACCTAGGACCTCTCACTAAAGCCAAGGCTTATCAAACCTGGACTTCAAGACCCAGCTTACAACCACACCCTGATACAGCCGCACTGGCAAAACTATAGGGCAGCAAACCAGTGTTCACAGCAATAATTTTTTTTTTTTTTTAAAGAAAGTTTTACTAACAACAGAATCTCAAAACTATGCAATAAATCCAGCACCCTTAACCCTTCAAGTCTGCCAGTACAAACCAGCTCTGGAATTAGCTCTGTCTGCTGCTTACAGGCAGAATCATGAAAACCCTCCTAGGCAGCACCATGGCATGCTGAGAGTAAAGACCTACCTGCCTGAAAGACACGATCAAAGAATTGCTCATCTCTTCCCCCAAAACTGAATACGAAAGAACTATTCCTCTTCCCTTACAGCAACGGAAAGTCCTCCAAGTTCCAAATACTAGAAGGACAGACAGGAAAAGACATCAAGCAGGATTTAGGGTTAGGATGCTGAAATGCCCATGAGCACAATAAGCAGAAGGTGCTGGTTTCTTGGGAACTGGTGTTTTTGCTTAGATTTTTTTTCTAAGTAGGTTTAGTAGTTTTAGTCTGGAAAAAAAAAATAAAAAAGAAAGGTTTCCAAAAATAACTGCTCACTTTCTGAAGTTTGTGAGGTGTCATCACAAGCACATTTAGCTGCTAAAGTTCATCAACATGCCAGTAAGTATAGACCAAAGCAGCTGAGATCGACTTCTCCCTACATGCCTTCCCCTCCACCACTTCCTATTATATATAAAGCCGCATAAGGCACCTCCTATCCTAGGGGCAGGAGCAGTCCTTGGGCTATGAGGGGTTGAGAAAATTTAAAGCCCTATCTGCTGTTCTTATTTGAAGCACCGAATTCAGTTCGAAGGACAAGCAGCAGGAAGACATGAATTCAAGATTAGTCACAGGCAAACAGATGATTTAGGAACAAGAACCAATCTGTTTTTTACAAGCAAGGAGTGCAGCCTCCATGGCAAAGCAGACCACGGTGCTGCAACATCTTTAACTTATGAAGTCAATTTTTAATCTAATTTGAAACTGAGTAACTTGTTGAGCAGAGTAACCTCTGAACTCTATATTCAATTTTGTACTGTTAGGGCACTCAGTCTGTGGCCTCAGCTACAGTGTAGTAAAACAGAGCGAGCTGGAAGAGTGGTCAGGATGGAGACTACTTGGGCTTTGACACCCAGAACAGCAGTGCACCTAGGGATTACCAAACAGCTTAGTGTCCATTCCATACTTTAAATACCTTCTAGTCATTAAAATAAATAAATCCATGTCCTCTTGAGATGAGAAAGGCAGTTTACCTGTTGTTTCAGGGTATCTGCCAATGCATGGCACTGAGACTACATCAGTTTACACTCAATCCCGTGTACTCTAGTTCCCTTCCCAAGCGTGTAAGGCAGGAGTGCTAATGAAATCTTTAGATCCAACACAAACTCAGTAGACGAGTTTGGCCTTCACAGCAAGGTTCTTGGAAGGGAAAAAACAGAAGCCCTGAGTATAGAGAGTGCAGCACTTAAAATAGACCTACTTAACACCACTTTAACCTTCTTCCAGAAGTTAGCTTTCAAGTTGAATTTTTCCAGGGTTAGTCTCCTCTGTGATACCCATTTTTGGATAAAATACACTTTTAAAGAGTTAGGTATGAGAGCAGAAAGAAAAGATAAAACTCAATCCTAATCTAATAGATGACTAAATAGCAGCTCATACTCCTTAACACCTACAGCCACTTTGGAAAGGAAAAACAGCCCTTGTTTACAAATCATTTAGAGCAGTAATTTTCAAACTGTGGGCTCCTGAAAAGCATAAAGACCCCACGCAATTTAAACGATTGGCAATAGGTTTGTTTTTCCACAGTTGCTTCTTGCCAGCTCCAGGTTGAAAACCACTGATTTAAGAGAGCCCTGGCAAAACACAATTCTTCCCTCAATGGGTTAGGCTTGTTCAAGAAATAAATAACAGCATTCTTGCTGAATTCAAAAGTTCATACACAAAATGGACCTGCACATGGCCTACCAACCGAGCACTAAAGCTGTTCACTCCCAAACTGCCGCACATCACTAAAGAAAAATTGCAGAGGCAAGACCAAGGGATCAGATTTTGTGAAGAGTTTACAAAAATACTCCTGTAAGATATGAGAACTAGGTTGTCGTAGCATCTTACCATACAGTTCCAGATAATTACATTTTTATTACTTTGTGTGAATGCACAGGATGACAAGGAGGACAGAAAAGTATAAAAAACAGGAGAGGTGCACGGGCAATAGTTAAGCATTTAGTCAGAAATACCAAAATTAGTGTTATACTTGCTATAATTTTGTTCCCCAAGTATAAGTTAGAATAACCTAAACATTCATGGAAAACATTTCAGGGAAAAAGTCACTTTTTCCCCCTCCAAGAGGCTTTGACACTTTGTTTTTACAAAGGCTCAGTACACCTGCCTTACGCAAAACATTTTGAAGTATGGATACTCATCTAAACCTACATGTAATCAACATTTCACACTTAGTTTTGCCCTCACACTTATCCATCCTTCACTCAATCTTTTAATATTTTGCAAGACAGTAAGCTACAGTAAGCAGATGTATGATAACCACAGTGAAACATTCTACTTCCAGTTGAATACTAGTACAACTTCTCCAAAGGACATTTAAAACCAGCAAGGAGCACTCCCCTTACTTGGCAGTAAGGTCATTTAGATCAAGAAATGATCATCGAAACAAAAGTGCTGAAGTTTTCCTTGCTGCCTGTTTTGGAAGTGAAGACTATCAGATGACCATTTTTTCCATAAGAAATAAGCAAGACCTTTGTAAGAAACCCGAAAAGAGAGATTATAGTATCATACAAACTTAAGTTTCACTAATCACTTCAAAACATAAAAGGGAAAGCTAGGGACAAGGTAGCTATGGTCCTCCTTTTCTGAAGAATTTAAATGGAATACTTGCTTTAAGAAGATTGCTTTTAAGTTTTCTTAGGTCACAAAAGGAAATTACCTCCATGCTTTTCTATTCCCTTGCTTTTGCAGAGCAAAATGGAAGTTAAGTGTCCACCTCTGCAAGAAGTTTTCTTCACGCAAAGGATACAACAGCACGTTTTCAGAAACGCATCTAGAGATCATGATAAAGCACCACCTAGAAAGCAGTTTTCCTTGTTTTTGCCACAATTACAAATTTTAACCCAGGACATGACCAAACTTGAGACAACGTCTGCTATAACACCATCTTACCTTCAAGTTGTTCATGAAAAGGACAAAATAACTGCCAAATAAGCCAAGAGCCAAGCAAGCCAGTTTGCTATCAGCATTTAAATCGAGCCAGTAAGGTCTAATCACAATCCATTTTGTGTATTCCAACATATTTATATATTTCTTAAGAAGCGCAAGACTGCAGGACACAAGGCACAGGCTAAGAGGGCCCTTCTGGCCACAAGACTCCCTCATTGAGGCATACGAGCACATTACTTTGACGAATCTGTGGCTACCCCATGACGAAGTTTCAACACTGACCCACATGGTGGCCCACACATTAAGCGCAGGCAGAATACACAACAGCGCTGTGCACATGAATTGCTGCAGAGAGTTTAACAGCTGCAGGACTGACCTGTCCTCACAAGGCAGGAGGCTGAACTCAAAGTCGATGACACAGGTAACACAGCAAGCTGGCGCCTGTCAGATACACACAGTGGCAAAGGGAGCCAAACAGCACATTGCTACAGACTAATGACTGACACCACTATGTGCTCAGGAGAAGAAGGTGAAGAGCATTAGCGTTGTGTACTGGCCTGGACATATTAGAGTGGGGAATTGCAGGCTGTGGGCCGAAACTTTCACATCCTTTTGTTAGTGTAACCAAAGAAAAAGAAATCAAGAAATGAAGAACTCTGTAGCTTGACTACCCATTCCTCTTCCTACTCTGTCAGTTACTCCGCTTTCGAAACAATGACCACCACCACCCTAACCTAGTAACAGCAGAGGAGGGTGAAAGACCACATCAGATAGACTCATCTACGCAACTCTCCAGCTACATAGTGAAATGCCTGTACTATAATTGTATGCAAAAAATGTTCAAAGAGGACCAGGAAATTTTTCATTAGTAAACTCAACTCAAGAGTTAAGATTGCCTGGTGACCTCTGATGTCTTTCCACACTGCTGGATTCAGCTTCTGAAAGCTTCCTTTGTTAATGAATACTAGGCTCTTGTCCACTCCTCTATTCTCCCCCTCTTCTCCCTCCCATAAAATATCATGGTCCTGAGGGCACAAGGAACATCCTTTGTCTCCCTGCAAGTCTCCCCTGTGCAGCCACTTCGCCATCACTTCTGGAAAACACAACGGGAGTACCACCTTTTCTCTTCTCTGGAAGAGGAGTGGAAAAAACAGATGGAGACATCATCTAATAGTAATTTTACTACATAAGAAGTGATGTCCTGCAGAAACCTTGAAACACCATAACCTTCACTTCATCTTTCATGTGCTGGCAGTGTTGATGTGTAGCTTAAATCTCCTACTCAGCTTTGAGAGTGGAATTTTTCTGTCAACTCACCATAAAAGAACACACAATACTATACAGCATACAAAACAAACTAAATCCTAGGTGAAAGGCAAATGACTTGAAGATGTCCAGAGAAATAACAGTAAAGCATTCTCCAAGACAAAAAAGAAAGAAGTTGAAGCTCTCATTTCCCAAAAGAAGCTGAGGCCGCATGGATTTATCGGAGAGAACTGAGGAACCCCAGAGGCCTGCAGAGATACTGGGGAGAGGTGGTGTAAAAGCTGCAGCTTATGAATGGAGGTACTGGACGAGAGCATCTAACATGATCAAGAAAGCAAAGCCCACAGTTTGTTTATCAGGGAGAGAGCATGGTATAACCCACAGTTCTTTGAAGAGGGAGAATGAAGCAATCTTCCTGCTACTGTAAGTGAACATGATGCATGCAGAAATGAGCACTTATTCAGCAAAAGACAACTTGGATTTGTGCATGTGTGACAATACCAGTTGAATAGCCTCAACTCTTCATTCTCTGCCTCTCCATCCCCTGCAGATGTTGTAGTGAGGAGGAAAAAAAAAAAA
>VYXH01010612.1:168166-182738 GCA_013397275.1 Burhinus bistriatus
TTTTTTTTTTTTTTTTAACCAATTAAGTACTTTGCTGACATGCTAAGTGCAACCTCAGGTCTTGGAAGTATTAAGGCCCCTATGCTGGACTCTGTGTGCCCTGAGATGCCATACACAGACATTGCCCAGTCTGCACATCTTCATTGCACAGCACTGTAAATGTCCCACGTGCTTTTCAGGAGACCTTTGATGGACTATAGATATCTTGCTCGTTAGCCTTAACAGGCCATTTAAGTCATGCTGTCAAGCATGCTCACTCTTGGGTTGCATGGCTAGAGCATTTTCTAAGCCTGCGCAGCACTGCTGTAGCAAACAAGTGGTATTTGGGAACCCCTTTGCCCCAGGTACTTGAAGGAGAGCTTCTTTATTTAGGGACAAGGTCCAACTGTCTCTAGGTAACAGAGAAAGTGTATTTTCTGCTGCTTCTCTACATACTTCCTGCCTCTAAAAATAAGCCATTTAAAGATGCAGGTTTCAATACTCACCAGTTCACCTGGGAACAGAGCTTGTACACAATATTGATATCATACACGATTTCACAACCTTGTAGCCTACCCATTGACTGAGCCTTCTAGCCACGCTCAATTTACCTCACTTAGCATTTTCACATGGACTTGTGGGTCTCCCTTGAATTAAGCCAGGAGGTGTTAAATCCATTTGTCCTAGCAGTGTTATCTCCTAAGGCTCCTAAGGCTAACCAGAGTCTTCTGAGGTTAAACCAGAAACACCATGTCCTTTATCTCCCTCTTCCATTCCTGGTAGAAGTTCTTCTCCATCTAAGATTTTGCAACAGCCTGTGGCCACTGATTTTGTAGGCTTGTCCTCAAGTTCTGCTTTTCGCTGTGGTCACATCAGGCAAACCAGAATTCTTGGCAAACTGGCAATACGATGAGCCAGAGGATGGTGCACCCCAGTGCATGTTGAGATGCTTGGCAGAGGCAGAGCGTGCCGCCTGGAACGAAGCCGCAGAGATAAGCATGCGTGGAAGCTGGCTGGGAGCACCCTGTCGGTAGGAGGAGAGCAGGAAGTTGTGAAGCACTGCTAGTAAAACAGGTCATTGTAAGGACATAAAAGGGGATGACATGGATAAGATACGTCCTGAGGAGGTGTGAGAACGGGTGGTAAAAAGGGCCCTGCACAGGTATTCTCAGGGGTTGGCCACAGATGCACTAGATGCGGCCTTGAGTATAAACTGTGCTGTCTCTAAGGCTACAAGAAGAATAGAGAGTAGAAATTGTGCAATTACAGGAGCCTTTAATTTCCCAGTGAATGCCAGGCAATAAACAGTGCCAGAATAGCAGTGCTCAGGTATCCTCTGACAAGACAGAAAGCAAATTTCCTTATCAATTCATTGCAATGTAAAACACAACATTATTTCAGACATAGTTTTAATGAATGGCGAGATTGCTCTGGCAGTCAGGCAACAGACCTGCAGGGAGGAGCAGACACCCAAGGTAGGCAGAGCCTGCAAGGAGAAGGCTGGGGGAAGAGGAGACACGAGCCAGCTGTAGTCAAAACCCAAAAGCAGGTTTTGCTCTGTTTCAGTAAAGGTCGTTAGGGGAACACAGGGAGCGATGAGATACCAAATGAAACAGGAAGAGGGCAACAGAAATTATACTTAGGTGAGGCTGCCAGTTTCTTAGGCACTCAATTCAGAGTTAAGGATGATGCACTACGAAACCGCTGCTAAAGGTGAAGATGAGTCCCAAGGTTGGTAAGGAGATACAGGAGAGACTGCCCAAGCTGCATCAAAAACAAGCGTGACCAGGCTGCAGGAAGGATATTAACTATGTATCTTGAGAATAAGTTCAGGTTAGTAAATCCCTTGGTACTTTCAGAAAAGCCAAGTGCGAGCTCCCAAGACGCAGAGGCAGCACAGGGCTGGGAGGGATTGCAAGTGCTGAGAGAAGTAATTCCTCATAGAGGAAGAAGAAGGGGACCTCGACCTTGTCCACGAATGGGGGAAGTAGGGTGAAATACAACAGCAGAAAGGGCAAATTTAAACAGCAGTAAGGACATTTGCTATAAACTGATGAAACAGAGGCACCAAAGGAATAAAAAGACCTTACTGCACTGAAGGATGAATGTGAAGCAGCAGCGTGATGCTTCTATGAAAAACGAATGGCGTGATGCTAGGATGCATCAGACAAGTTATTTTTAGCAGAGACAGAAACATTATTGCCATTGCGCAAGGCATTGTGAGACTTCTTCCAGAATCTCCTTGTAGCTCTGCATCCAGGAAGGATAAATTTCCACTACACAGAAAAAAACCTATTTGGATACTGAGACAAACAAGCACCAGCTGATGAAGATCTACTAGAAGAGTTTGGCTTGTTCTGGCCAGACAGATGCTGAGAGGAGACAAATGTATTTCTGAAGAATCACTGAAAGAAAATTGTAAATAAGAAAACATTAAGAAAATCTTTAAGACATATAATAATGGCACAAAATAATGAGTAAGTTTACATGGTGAATTAGAAAGTTTCTAGCCCTGCCAGGAGTGAAGTTGTGGACCAGCCTTACAAGAAGGGTAATGGGGCAGAGAAACCCCGATCAATTTAACATACAGTTTGATAGAACTCCCTCCAGAAAATTCTAAATGGAGGAGCCTGGCTGGCTAAGGATTCACCAGTGCTAAGGTTGTTTGGAGAAAGTGCTGCTTCAGCCCCAGGCTTCCAGGTTTCTGCTGGTCACTGTGAAGATGAAAAATAAGCAGTTTTCCCTTTAATTTGCTTCTAAAGGTACAGAGGTTTTCCTTCTTCCAGAGCACTAAAGACAAGCTCTGGTCCTCATGCATTGGTGCTCCCAGCATTACCATCCCAGAGGTCGGCTCACACATTAGGCTTAAAGCTATTGCCAGATTAGGGTCAGGAGGGAATTTTCCTGGATTGACAGAAAAATTGTGGTTGCATTTTGTTGTGTGGTTTTGGGTTGGGTTGGGTTGTTTTGTTTTGGGCTTTTTTTTTTTTTTTTTTTTTGCACTTCTCCAAGTTCACATCTATTTTCTAGATCCTATGTAATTTTTTTCCATAAATTCTCCTCCATCACTGGGCTGCAGACCCAATAGTCCCTTAATCTCTCTGCTTGCTTCCTGTGGCATCCTTGTGCTTCCTTGCTGCAGGTTTTTTGCCGAGAGGAGTCAGGAAGCATTTGCAGCGCCAAGTTTGTGGGGTGAGTGGAGGAGGTGTCCCGTCTAGAGGCACTGGCAGAACATTCATTGCACCTTTACTCACAACTGCAGGACACTGGAGTATGGGGTGACCCTGGAGGACTGCCCCAATGTGAACACAAGTACACATGATGACTACAAAAGCAGCTGTAAGGGGGAACATGGGAATTAACCCAGGCTCTCAGCTGTACAAGCATAGATTTAAAGCACACACAACCACTGGCTGGCCTCCAAGGCTTGCTTGCAGGCAGGCAGGGATTTGGGATGAGGGATGTGTAAGGGAGCAGAGAATGTGTGAGAGTGAGGGAGCCTCAAAAACCTGCAGGTTCTGCATGTTGTAGAGGGATGAGCATCTCTCCCAACTCTCAGGGGCTCCTCTGAGCCCACATTTCCAGTGACCCCAGCACCAAACTCCAATGGCCCCTCTCTACAGGCATCCTGAAGATGGGCACCCCTGCGAGGCTCCCAGTGCAGGGAGCACAGGCTGGGGAGGCACAGACATGACACAGCAACAGCCTCTGCTTTGGGTCAGGACCTCTGAGCTCTTGGATCTGCAGAGTCCGTCTGAATCTCAAGGACTGGTGGTCCCAAGGAAGGGAATGGGTGCAACGAGCAAGGAGCATTGCATAGCCACATTTGTGCCTGGCACCTCTCCCCACGGGGGTCCCTAACAGCTTTCAGGATGACCATGCTGAACATCTTAAGTTGGACCTTAAGCGTGAACATCCGAAGTGTGGAAAAGCACACCCACCTCATGGCAATGTGGGTGCTCAGCACCTGCCAGCATCCAACTCTAAGGTCCCAGAATAACCTTTCCTGAGGATAAGGTGCTCTGCTGTTGCTGGGGAAATGTTGAGCTCTGCAAAGCAATGGAGACAGGAGCTGTGCAGTCTCCAGCCCTGGGCAGAGGTGTGCAAGGAGCGCTGCTGTCAGACTCTCCTGCTGCCCTACTGCCTTTTGCACATGGGCTCCAAACCAGTTTATGCACAAAGCACAGGGCCCTCGTCTTCCAGGTTTTACCTATGATGAAAGGCTACTCTGGATGCCCTTCTAGCTGCTTTCTAGCTTGGACATCTCTTTCAGGACATACTAATGCAAGAGGGAATGAGAAGGGAAAGGGAGGAGGGTGTGAAATCAATGTCAGTCCCTTGGAAGTTTGTTCCAGCAGAAGGGCGCAGATGGCAAGGTGCAGGAGCATTAGGGACAACTGCAAGAGAGTGGAGTCTGCAGCAGGACCAGAAGGGAAAAGGCTGAGAGTGCCTTGAAGAGAAATAGAGTGAAAACCCCAGCTCCACTTAGTGACCTCTCAGAAAACACGCCCTGTGTAGACCCCAGCCATGCTCTGCTGCAGGTCGGGGCAAAGCCACTCACGCAGGCAGCGAAGGATGCCGAAGGATGCTGCGACTTTTAGGAGGAAGGTTGGTTGTCCTACATGCACCACGTGACTTGGGTGAAACGGATTTGCTTCCAAGGGACCTCCCCAGGAGCTGCGGTCCCTATAAAGCCCCAGCTCTGCCCCTCACCTCTGGCATGCCACTGGCAGGGGAAACCCCCACGGGTACCGCTGATACCAGCAGGGCAAAGGCTGTGCATGACCTGCACCCCAGCTTCTTCCAAAGGGCACCTATGAGGCAAGGAGACTAATCTGGGCCAGCGATGGGGCCACCAGCAGGACTTAGCTATTGGTGTGCACAGAGGAAAGCCAAGGCGTGGCCCTGCCTTGGGAGCTCCAGGTCCAAACTCCCAAACTGGGCTGTCTGCAGCACAGCAGGGTGGTCCAGCTGGCACAGGGGAGGCACACAGAGCTGCCTCCTGTCGAGCCAGGTGCCATCCCTGCATGCAACAACTCCAACAAGAGCCAAAGGCAGGCACGTCCCGCCTGTATTAGAGCTCACGGGATGCATCCGTGCTGCCCTGCTATCACGACAGCTACGGTCACCTCTGCTCCTCACTGGTGCGCCCCAGTTCTCTCCAGACAGCTCCCGCCAGCATCCACACTTCCAGAGAGCTGGCTGTGCACCGCTTCCCACTCTCCTGCCCCCTCTTTGCAACGGCACCTTTGCCACTGGCTGGGCAGCAGGAAAACACCTTTCTGCAACTCTCACACCCTTCACAACAGACCTTAAATCAATAAGCCCAGAACACAGGGCCAGGTTATTGCTAACGGAAACCATTAAGCCGTAACATGGAGGGATAAAGCCAGGCTCTGACACTTGAAAGATTTATAGGGCACAACAGCAGGGTGTTAATTCTTTAGGCAACACAAACACTTTCACACCCCCTGCCTTCCCCCACCTGCAGGAGTGAGGAGAGGGGACCATGTGCAGCCCAGGCCCACGAACGTGAGGACTCAGGTTTGTTCGCACTGCAGCCAGTGGCACGTGCATTTGGGGTGATGCTGTGCTCACGGTGCTGCCCAAATGCACGCACCTCAGGTCTATAGATTAGCAATCCCCAGGGGTCCCAGGGGTTGTTCTGCCAGGGGACATCCCCAATGCCCAGCTCCTGCCTGCCTCCACAGCTGCAGCAGAGGTTCAAGGAAAGGCTATGAAGAAACTTTCAGATCACCTAAAGCAGTTGGAGAAACCAGCCCAGCTCTTGGGCACACGAACCCTTCCTCAGACCTGAATCAGCCTACAGCTTGCAGGTGTTTTTGCAGCTGCTTGAACAGACAATGTCCCTGCAACACTCTTGCTTGGATCCACATGCCCACAGCACTGCTGTGGCAGCTTGGAGACCGGGGAGATGCTTGTCAGCACTGCGATCAGCCAAGCTGCCCTGGGCAGGAGAGGGGCTGCACGTGTACTGCAGCAAAAGGGGTTTGCACAGACTCCCAAAAGGGACTCTCACATCCTCACCCCGAGTCCCTGCCCAGCCCTGGCTTTCACCCCCTCCTGCTAAGCCGACGTCCCTGGGAAGAGCTGCATTACTGATTAACAGCCCCCTGCCTGCCTCCCCCCCATCCCGCTCACACCTTTGCCTGCAGCCGCCTCCTTGGACCCTCCCTTGTGCAAAGTCCGGGGCCAGGCAGGAGAGGACAAGGTGGGAGCGCACCCCGGGGCTCACCCTGCTGGCAGCCTCACCGCACCCACATACCTGGGGTACTGTGGAGGCTTCCCTGGGCCGAGCTACGGAGTGACACGAGTCACCCAGCGTGCAGGCAGGAGCAGGAGCATCCCTCTCTCCATCCAGGGGATCAGAGAGGACTCCAGCCACTTCGCTAATCCCAGACTGTAAGATCGCTGCAGCACACCCCCAGCACACCCCCCAAGGGTCTCAGAGGCTTGAGCACGATCCAAGTGGCAGCATCAACATCAGCTTGGCTGAACCCCACTCCCTGCATCACTCCTGCTGAACACCCCCACCCCGGGTTTATTGCTGCTATTGCGCTCCCTGCTCTCCTACTAGAGGAGCGGGTGCTGCCTCCATCAAGCAAGGGGTCTGGGGGGACTTTGGCCAGTCCCCTCCCACCCCAGGCACTGTGAGGAGCCCTGGGGAGGTCCATCCCCTGCCCGTCCCTTCCCTCCATGCTCCTCCACCTCTGCAGAGCCCAGCCAGGCACCTGCAGGCTCCCCCACCCCAGGGTGTGCTGACCAGGGGCTCAACCAGGCACCACTGCACCCTGCCCAAGCCTGTCCCAGGGCAGAGGTGCTCGATGTCATCTCGGGGGTTTCAGCCAGCACTGCCAGCTCAGCTGGGGATCCCTGAGCTTGTGCCAGCCCAGGAGCAGCCCAAGGCAGGGCTTTTCTCTGGCTGCCAGCACAAGAGTAGGGTGCAGGGCCCCGGCACTGCTGGCTCAGGGTGAGCTGCAGGGACGATGCTCAGCAGCAGGCCCAAGCACGCTCCCTTGGGAGTTGCCTGGGATTGTCCTTCTACTCCGTGAGTTGCAGCCTACTGGGGGGGTTCTGGACAGGCATCCTGCATCCCCTCCCCATCACTGTCCATCCTTCCTCTGCCAAGCACCATCCTACTGTGCTCTGCCCGACTGCTCTGCAGTCACACGAACACCTTTCCCTCGGGGGACACCCAGAGATGAGATGTCGGGCATCCCTCTCCTTCTGGCGAGCTGGAGCAAAACCAACGAGCAGGCTCAAAGGGGACAGGCAGACATCGTAGTTGCACACGCTGCCCTCAGAGCAGGCAGACACCTGCCTGCGCTCCTGCCAAGGGCTTGAGCCCCTTGTACCCCAGCCCACAGCAGGGAGCAGCGGTGGAGGAGGATCTTGCACTGCCCCCCCGTGGCCACCACGGGAGGTGCAGGTGGCCCCAAAACTCAGCCGGGTGCCTCAGAGCCGGGGTGCTGAGTCCTCACTCCAGCAGAACCCAAGAGACGGTCAGAGGGGTCTGCATTGCCTGTCCCCAAAAAGGCCTTCACCCCATGTCAGGCCATTTGGGGGCTGCCACAGACCCCTCAGAGCAGCTCGGTGACCCCAGTCCTGCCCCACTTTCCCCAGACACCCCAACTCCTGCACCCAGTCCCTGTGCTACCTCTCATGGGCCCAGACCCTAGCACAGAGCCCCCACGGTCCTGAGGGGGCACAGTCCGAGCCCACACCTGGGAATGGCCCACGCGAAGGAGGAGACAAGGCAGCGCTGCTGTTTGGGCATCCACATTTATTACGTGGCTGGGGCAAGCCTGGGGCTGCCACTCGCCTGGGCCCCTCTGGTCAAAGGCAAATGACCCGTCCTCCTTAAATATTGGTTATAAAACAAATTTCTTTTTTTCCTTTTTCTTTTTCTTAAAAACCCCGTCTCTCTCTCTCTCCATACTTTTTTTGTCTTTTGTATTTGAGTATAAAAGTGGGGGCGGGCGCTCCGCCTCGCCTGCCGCTACCTCCGCAGGCTGCGCTGTGCCTGCCGCAGGAGCGTGTCGAAGTCCAGGGAGTCAAACTTGCTCTTGACCGGGGCTGGGTCGAAATCCTCCCGGTTTGAGTCTGGAAGACACAGGGAGAGGCTGCCTTGAGCCATGGGGAGACTGGCACAGTTCTGGCCATTCCTGCAGCAACTCCTTCCCATCTCGCTTCACACGCCAACCTCCAGACCCAGAGCTGCACTGATGGAGGACAGGACTTGGCCTCCATCACAGCGCTGGAGGGACAGGGAGCCCCCGTCAAACCTCCTCTCAGGCCAGGACTATCCCTGGATGTGGCCCTGCCCAGCCAAGCCTGACTGACCCCAAGGATGGGGACCCCTACACCTCTGGGAAGGCGAGAGGACCCAGGGTGCCACCCCCCAACTTGGGGGCTGCACAACTCACCCAAGTCAGCATAGTTCCTCCTGCAGAACTGCCGGCGGCCACCAAAGCACAGGTCGAACGGCTGCTCATCTGGGCGCCGCAGCTTGTGCCCGCTCTCAATGGCAGCAAAGGCTTCCTCGGCATAGCGGTAGGTGACAAAGCCATAGTTGTCCCTGGAGCCAGAGAAGAAGACGGAAGGACGTCAGCAGCAACACAGTATGTTTGTCCCCCCTTGGTCTGCACCATCCCCTTGAGAAACAGGAAAAGGGCCAAGAGGAGCCATCCCTGGGGATGGGCTGCCCCACATCCCTGCAGCTCTTACCCCTCAGAGCGGAAGTGCAGGGTGCACTCCTCAATGTCCCCGAACACAGAGAAGCGGTGCCGCAGCTCTGATCGTGTCATCCTGCTGGGGATCTTGCCAATAAACACAACTCGCCGCTCCTCCTGTGGGCAGGGATGCACCGTCACGTGAGATGGGAATGGGGTCACTCGGCATCTCCGAGCCCTCCCGGTGATCAGGATCTCTTGCACAGAGCACCCTCCTGGTATCGCCACCCACCACACCATGCCCTGGCCAGAGTCTCCCAGCAATGATGCCTGCAAGACTGCAACCCCACAGCTTTCTGAAGTGGTGGTGGAGCTAGGGACCCCCAAATCTCCAGCCCCAGCCTCCCAGCCCTCCAACACTCACTATTGCACGTTCCTTCTGGAGAATCCTTTGCCTTTGGTAGTGGTCCTGTGCATCGTAACTGTATCTGGTGGCACAGAAACCGGACACATGAGCTACAGGGTCATGGGGGTGCCAGAAGAGTGATCCCAGACACAAGGGAGATACTGAAGGAGTGGGTCCACCCCTGCCAGGGACACAGGAGGGCAGGAGATGGGTTGGGGGAGCTCACACCCCTGCAGGGTGGCCACACTCACCTTCTCCGCCTGTTACTCCTCCTGCGGGGTGAGGGGGAGCGGGACTGACTGTGGGATGTGGACCTGGATGAGTAGGAGGATGTTGATGACGAGGATGAGGACCTGTCCCGGGACCTGCCACATGACCCACAGCTGGAGCGGGAGGAGGAGCTGTGGGAACATCTTGAGCGGTACCTGGGGGAAGGAGAGACAGCTCAGTGCTGAGCCCTCCCCATGCCCAGCACCATGAGGCTCCAGAGAAGAAAAAGACCTCCATCCTCCCTGAGGTACCCAGCACTCCACTTGGACAGGGCCCATCCCCAGGGTGAGCTGGGCTACGGAAACCTCTGCCCAAGTTTGTTGGGGCAGTAACAACACTACAGAGATGTTGCTCCACTTGGCTCCAAACACCGCAGCAAAAAGGGAGCTGGCTTACAACAGGCACAGCCTCTGAAGAGCAAGAAATCGTCACAGGGGAACCGTGCAGCACATGGCTGCGACCAGGCAAGGACCCAGGAGGGACTGGGGCTGCCATGCTGAGCCCCACAGGGTGCACAGGATGACACTGGAGCCATCACATCCACGTTGCACTCAACAGCCACGTGAATGGAGACCGTACGTGCCTCCAACCACACCGAGGGCCATGGCATGCACTGGGACAGGACTGGGCTTCTGTGCTTACAGCCTCCTGCCCACAACAGCTTCTCTGGCAGGGCCAGGCAAAGCTTAAGGACAGCAGGACTGAACCCCCTCTGGGATCAAGCTGTGCTGCCTCCAGTCAGCAGCAAGGTCCCTCTCTAAACATGCTGCCCACAGGTGGTCCCTGCCACAGGCAAACCCAGGCCCCGAGTTGGGTGTCCTGCCTGGTATTGCCACATGTTCTCCTGGAGGACAGTGGGTCAGGATGGCACAGTCCATGTGGACATTACCCAGCACAGGGCCAGCTGCATTCGCTGGAAAGCCAAGCCAGACAGGGCAAGTCCCTGACCTGCACATTCCTGGGACATGGCACCATATACACGCCCTTTGCAGCTCCAGCCTCCACACCTATTGGCCACTAATGGAGGGGCCTTGGCTGGACAAGCCCTTCTTGCCCAGTGACCTAGGATGTCTCCAGAACTGCCTGAACACCCAGGGAATGGTGGACGAGGGATCCCTTGCCAGCTCTAGTACCTCTCACCCTAGCTGGGACAGGCTGTGCGTCACTCAGATGCAGAAGGACTCCAAAAGAAACGTGTCCCGCAGAGACCAAGCCGCCCCACTTTCCTACGCAGCCACCTCCATAAGGAGCGTGTGGAGCCCCTGAGGCAGACAGGTTTTTCTCTGCTTGCCTCCAGCAGCTCTTTGGAGGGCTCCGCTGTGGCTCCTCTCATTTCTACACTTAGGGCCGCACCAGCCCCACAGCTCAAACACCAACACCTGCAATAATATCCCAGAAAAAGCATCCAAAAGCCAAGGTGCAGCCAAGGACTCGTACGATGGTGTTCCAGGAGTAGGGAAGCGTGGCTCAGTGGTGGCTTTACAGGCGCACCTGCCTAGACACGGGGTTCAGCCAGACATCCACTGGCAGGGTGTTGCAGCAGCTCCCCCAGTCTCTGCGAGCCAGGCACCCCTTCAGAAGGGCCACAAGGACAAAAAGATCAAATACAGCCAACAGGAAGGTCCATAAAGAGATGTCTGGGCACCCTCACAAAAGACCGGCCACCAGACAATCGCCCAAAGAGCAGGCAGAAAAAGGCTCCATCACTTACCTTCGCCACCGCTTGTGTGGTGGGGAGAGCGACCGTGACCGGGATCGGGAGGATGAGGATGAAGATGAAGATGAGGACTCACTAGCTCCATCTGAACTGGAGCTGAAAGAACGACTGGCACGGCTCCGGCCAGCCCTCCAGCTGCTGGCAGAGGGGCTGGGTGAGTCCCGGGGTCTCCGGTAGCAGCGCAGGGACCTCTTGGCAGCAGCACGGCTGGGCTGGGCACTGGGAGTCCGCAACTCCTGGTCCCGGCATGGGGATGCGGCTGGAGACAGGAGCACTGAGGTGGGGGGGCTGCTGCACCCGGCGGTGGCCTTATTGGGGACGCTAGTCCGATAATCCAGGGGGGCCAGGCAGGCTGTCCCCAGGGGCTCCTGGCTGGGCGCCACCGTGGTGGTGGGAGCTGGCGGGGTGGACTTGGGCTGGTCCAGCGTCCGTTTGGTTAAGGAGGAGATGGGTTTGATAGTGATGTCCCGGTGGTGTTTGACGTTCCAGCGGGAGCCGCCCTCGGCAGGGGGCTGCGTGCCAGGGCCGCTGTTGCTCTCCAGCCGTGCCGTACCCAGGATGCAGTAGTCATGGTCTCCCGAGCAGACGTGGCTGGGGGCTGAGCTGACAGAGGCTGGCACCAGGCTCTTCCCCTGGAGCTTGCTGGGGGGCAGCGGCTTGGCTTTCATCAGCTTGGCTGTCTTCTGGACGCCTTCCTGGGGCACAGACCCCGGTGAATTGGCCTTGGCCAGCAGTGATACAGCAGGCAATGGCTTCCAGAGCTGGTGGGGGGGTGTCGCTGGGGGCGTGAGACCTGCGAGAGCACCAGAGGGCTTTCAAGAGCAGCCCCCTGCTGCAACCCACCCAGCTGAGGCTCCCTCCCAGCTCCTGTCAAGCCCTGGGGTCTCCCCCAGCCCCACGACAGCCCGTGCCATGACACGGTGGGCTCCCACGCCTCACCCCAGACGTTACCTGCCACATTGGCCAGCTCAGAGGCCTGAAGGCCGTCTGTGGACTTCCTGTCCTGCTGGGTCTCTGGCCTGAGAAGGGGAAAGGAGTTTTGTCAAATGCAGCAGCCAAAGCCCAGTCCCCCCAGGCCTGGGCACCCACCTGAGCTGCCCCACCAGCCAGGCTGGGGGCACAGAGGATGTGAGAGAGCTGCAAGGATGGAACTTGCACAGCCCAGTTACGCTCATCACTGCTTCCCCCAAGTTTTCCCCCCTCAGTCCCACCTCCAGCCCAGCAAGGAGCTCAGCCCCTTCTGGGCCGGTGGACACAGCCCCCAGCATAGTTTGACCCTGCCAGGACTGAGAGCTGCCTCATGTCCCCGCTGAAGGCAGGGCTCAGCCCTCTGCTGGGCTCCACACTGGGGTACCGGCTATGAAGGTCTTGGTACTCACCCAGAGCTCACTGCTGGCTGCCTGTCCTCAGGGGGCTGCAGGGGAGCCTCTTCCTTCTTGGCTGAAAATAGAGCGGGTGGGTGAGGGTCGCAAGAGCCTAGGGCAGGAGGGCAAGGGACAGACCCTGCATACGGGGGGACACACAGAGTACCCCAGGCACAGCCAGGGAGAGGCTTCACAGCACCCCAAACCCAGCTCCCTGCAGAGATGAGCTGCACATCCCCGTTCCTTCCCAGGCTCTCCACCACCCCCTTGGCTGCCCCAGGGACTCCCAGCCGCTTTCACAGGACAAGCAGGAAACAGGGGCTGAGACACCCCTGGGACAAAGCACCCGGGCAGGGTAACACCAGTCTGCAGACAGCAGTGTCCCAGCCTCCCCCACTCCCACCATGCCACAGGGAGTACAAGCAGCCCAGGAAGGCCAGTATGGCATGGAGGAAGCCCCACGGGAGATGGCATGCTGCATCCACACCTTCAGACTTCTCAAACTGCTCCAGCAGGCTGGACAGGTCGGTGGCTTCGATCCCTGGGCCAGGGAGAGAGAACAGCAAGTCAGGTCAGCCAAAACCCTCCCGGCACCACAGGGATGCACCCCGGTCCCATCCTCCCCCTACATCAGCCTCCCTGGGTGACAGGGCAAGTGCTGGGGAGAAGCAGCGGTACAGCCTGCAGCAGCTCCACATCTCCCACAGCAGCTCCGCATCTCCTGCAGCAAGGACAAGAGCACCCAGCTCTGCAGCCCCAGGAGGGACCAGTTTGGGCACAGCCAGCCCACACCTTCCACTGGAGGCAACATCCTGGCAGAGCGCTGGGAAGAGACTGCAAGCCCGCGGGTGCAGCTTTGCCAACCTCGCCCCCAAAAGTGCCAGGAACTGGTCCCGCTACCTGGGCTGCCAGCAGCACTGCAGCCTTGCCGTCTGGCAATGCTCATCCCAGCACCCCGCAGCCCTCCTGCTCACCGATCTCGCTGATGAAGGCTTGCACGATGTCCTTGCTGCTGTCACTGGGCTGTGCCTGGCTGAGGAGTGGCTGGTGCCTCCACAGCCGCGTGGTGGGTGCTCTGGTGGGCAGGCTGCTCTCTCGACCCACTTTCGGTGGCGGTGCCACAGCCTGGGAGGTGGATTTTTGGCCAGGCGGCTCCTGTCCAGCAGCTGCCTCGGGCTCTGGCAGGGCTTTCTCCACTGACTCCTTGCCTGGCCCTGCAGCATCCTCCGTGGGGCGGGTGCCAGGGGACTCCCCGACAGGGCCAGCAACAGGGGACACCTCCGCAGGACATTGGATGGTAGCTGGGGTGGCCTTTGGGAGCTGGGTGGGGGTTGCAGCCTGGGGCTCCTCCGGTGGCTGGGTGGGGGCAGCCTGGGGGGCTGCCGTGTGCTGGGCTGGCACTGCCGGAGGGACCCTGCTGGGCTGGGCAGCAGCAGCTGATGGGGCTGCCAGGGGCTGGGCAGGGGCTGGGGCCAGAGGGGCCTTGGGCAGGGAGCTCTCCCCCGCCAGCCGTGCCTGTCTCCTGGGGTCCGACACCCTGCTGGTGGCTGGCCTGACTGGGCCACCAGCAGCCCCCGTCTCGCTGGCCGCAGCTGTGGGTGGCTGGGCGAGGAAGGCCGGTGGCTCCGGGCAGCTGACCGCAGGGGTGGCAGGAAGCTGCCCATGCAGGAGGGCCGTGCTGGAGTGGCCACCAGCTGGGAAGGTGGCAGCACCTTGCAGTGCTGCTCCAGGGTCTCCGTATGCCAGGGGAGGCACCGGAGGCGGCATGGGGATTCCTGGCCAGTAAGATGGTGGTGCCCATCCTACTGGGGTGTAGGGGCCACCAGGACCAAATGGAGGCGGGGGTGGCACAGCCGGTGGGGGCCAGGCCATGGCTGGAGGCGGGAGGCCAGGCACCATGTGAAAAGTACTGGAGGAGCCAGCACTAGGCGGTGGGGGTAAACCATGGCAGCCCACAGGCTGCGGGCTGAAACAGGGCCAGGAAGGCACTGGTGGGTAAAGAGCGTAAGCACCGGCAGAGGCTGGTGGCATCCCGGTAGGGGCCACCCCAGCGGCTGGGGGCACATTTGGTGGAACAAAAGGCATTGGTGTTGATGGGGGTGGTGGAGCCATGGTGGGTGCTGGAGCTGTGGCGGGTGCTGGA
>VYXH01010612.1:205900-217586 GCA_013397275.1 Burhinus bistriatus
CTCTCTATCCCCCAGGTCTCGGCTTTCGGAGAGGCACCCCCAGCCCCGCGGGGCGCTGCTGGCAGCTCCCATGCCCTGCCGTGCCCTGCTCCATCCCAGCCCGCAGCTCCCTTTGTTCTTCCCCCGGCTCCTTCCCCTGCCCGAGCCCCCTGACAGCTGCCCCGCGCCTTCCCGGTCCCCCTGTGCTCACTGTCACGGGGGGCGGTGGGGCCGGTTCCCGGCTCCCGGGGCTGCACACCCACCTCCCCTCCCTACCTGCTGCAACTTCATCCTTGCCCACGGCTCCGAGGGTCCTGCCAGCCTCCCACCGGTGCCTCAAAGGAGATAAAAGGTCCAAGGGGTGCAAACGCAGGGGAGGGCCGCGCACCTTCTCACGGGAGCAGCCCCACCAGGGCATCCAGGCTCGGAGGGCCGTGGGTGCGGGGGGCTCATCCTCCCCAGCAGACAAAGCACTGGCTGGGCCCGGGGCAGCTGGAGCAGGGGGCCAGCCTGGGGGTGGGCGCAGCATCCTTGGGGCTGGGGGAAACTCGGTGCTGCAGCTCCAGTGCAGGAATCGGGGCCACGGAGGGGTGTCTTACCGGAGGGGGTGGGAGAAGTTTCCTCTGAAGACCCCCTTGGAGAGTGCGCTCCCTGATCTCGGGTGGCTGGCTGGGCTCTGACCTCCAGTGGTCCCTGCCAGCCCTCCTGGGGTGGGCGATAAGTGCCCCTCGGCTTGGGCAGCTCCTGATCCCCTCACTGCAGCCCCGGCTGGCAGGGGCCAGGCGCCGCGGCAGGAGCCCGGGGAGCAGCCGCCGGCTTTTGCCAAGGCTGGTGCTGCAGCAGGAGCCTGAACGAGAGGTTGTGGTGGCTCCCCGGGTGAGGTGCGAGGAAAGGGCCTCAGAGGCTGTGGGGTCCCACAGGGAATCGCCTTCTGGGGCACGGAGCAGTGCACCCACCCCACATCTCAAACCCCCTACTGCTTCCTTCTCACCAGGAGAGTCTGAGTGAACTTGTGGGTGCCTGGTGGGTCAGGCAGGTTGTGGGAGCAAACACCCCTTCCCAGGGTCTTCCCAGTTTGTTCTCCCCGTGCTTTCGACTCCTCCAGCGCCAATCAGGTATCGGCTCTTACTGCTTCTGTTCTAAGTACGGGTAAATTTCAATGTCCTTATTCCTTCTTTAAAACCTTAGGTTTTGGAGTGTTCTCATTGTGGGAGAATTGTGGTTTTCACTAAAGGAGAACCAAATGTGGTCTTTGCTCTCTTGCTTTTGTAGAAATCCCAGGTCTGTGATCCGAGCACTCCTTAAAGACTGGGGAGAGAAGCGCCAAGCAGAATGATGCGCAGGTTGTGTGATTTCAAAAAGTTGTGATCCAGGGGAGGACAGGCTGGCACCGGAGGGTTTGGTGATACGGGGTTTTCAATGTTGTTTGGTGGGGACTTTTCCCCTTGTCTGCAGCTGTTCACTCCTATGTAAAATAGGAAGAAGCCAGTGAAAAGCCACAAAAGTTCACATGGAGCAAAGGTGCCCCGCGCTGGCGACCTGGAGCCTCTTTCACCTTCTTTTCGGAGAACAGTGAGAGCTGGCATCCCCGAACCTCCCCAGCCCCTCGAGATGCAGGAGCGGAGGGCGAGGTGGACCAGCCCAGCCCCAGGGCTCCTTCCCTGTCCCATGACTGGCAGGGCGACAGCAGTGCTTGTCCCCGAGTGGCCTCTCCCAGCATGCTGGTCTTCCACGTGCTTGCAGCTCTGCACCAGCATGAGCTTGAGGGCTGCATAAAAAATACGAACCCCAGGTCCTGCATGGTGGCAGAGCAGCCACAGCACTTCTCCTGGCCTTGGAAACCTCCCCTTCACCGAGCGACCCGGCGACAGGGTGCTCCCGCTGTTGTTTACACCGCATGCATTTGTGTTTGTGGGTTGCGACGCTTGCCACGATGAGGTTTGCTGCCCCACCGGTTGCTGTTGTTTGGGGTGGGCTGGTGTTGCGACCAGGGATGCCCGGCTGAGAGGGTTTCCCCGAGGCTGTGCTGCCGTGGTGGAGTTGGTTTCTACAGCGCTGTGCTGCTGGGGCTGGGGAGCTCAGGCTGGGTTGCTGGTGCCTCGGGAGCACCAGGCAGGTGTGCTTGGCCGTACCCTGTCCCTTCTCTCGCTGGGGTTTTGGCTCCATCCTGCACTGGTCGTCCAAAGCCCTGACGCCAGCAACAGCACATGCTACCAGCACAGTGGCGTGGTGCGAGTCCAGCAACCGCAAGCGTTTGCTCTGTTCCCAGCGCTGCCAGCAGCCCACCCCATCCTTCGCTCAACTGATCCCGCATCACCTCTTAAACCAAGTCCTAAAGAGAGAGAAGTTCAGCCTGAGCAGGGGGGCAGAGGCTTGCCCTGACAGCTCAGAGACACGATGGAGGAACTTCGCAAGCTGCAGCGAGCAGATTCCCACCATGCTCGCGCTGTCCCTCCCCTCCGAAGGCATCCGTGAGTGGTCCAGACCTTGGGGTGAGTGCTGCACCCCAGCATCGAGGTTTGCCCCCGGGCACGCATCACGCTGGTGTGGCCAGCTGGAAGGCGCCAGCTCCCACCACATCCTTGCAGCGGGAGTTATCCAGCTTTTTTTTCCCCCTGGAGCGGGCGGCTGGCTGGCTGCCAGGGCTGCGGGGCTCCACCTAGGATGCAACATGGAGCGAGGCGGCTGTCGGCGGCGGGGCCGCTGTCTCCGGAGACTACGCGTCCCAGCGTGCAGCACTTGGCGCCGTTGGCAGCGTTGGGGAGCGAGGTGGAGCATTGCATCCCGGGATCGAGAATCTCCATGCTCCACGTGGGGGCTGACAGCCTCCTGTGCTCCGAGGCGGTGGCGCTTGGGGGTCCTGTGGGTCTGGGGGATCAGCCTGGGGATCCCCCTCTGCGACCAGAGGGACAGACCTCATCAGCCTCTTGCCACCAGTTCCCTGCCCTGCGGCTCTCGCTCCAGCCCTCCTGGGCAGATCCTGTCCCTGCGGAGGGCTGCCCCGGGAAGTAGCCCCACAATGCCATGTGGAACCGTGTGGTTTTGCTCCCCCACGTGCGTGGCAGGCAAGGAGCCGGGAGCGGGAGCAGGGACGCTGGCTGCAGGCTCTGCAGGGCCACTGCTGCCGATGGCTATGGCTGTGAATTTTTCCTTGCTGCTGCAGAGCCTAAAAAACCTTTGAAGATGAAAATCGTAGTTTGTCAGGAGGCTTTTTTTCATGGGATGCTGACAAAGGTGTTTTTTCCAGACCTATAGTTCCCACACCATGTTGTTTATTTGTTTGCCGCTGCTGCCCCGGTGCATGCTGTGGGAGGGATGGGACCTCAGTCACCGCAGGAGCCCCACAGGGTGACAGCGCCCCGGGGTGGAGGGGTCTGGGTCAGAGAGAAAGTGGCCGAAAACGTGCAAGGTGCATTCCTGAGGCTGAAACTGGCAGCGTTTGATTACGGATTGTCTTTGAGACGGTGAGCCTAAAGGAGTTATTAGGGACAGTGGGATATTTCCCTGAGAGTCGCAGGAAATGACTGCCTCGTGGTAAGTTGATAGTAGTGGAGCTGAAACTGGGTTATCTGTGGGATTGCATCTGGGGCTTGCAGCCTTGGACGTGATTCAATTTTCAGGCTGTTTTGCAATTGGCAGGGCGTGCTCTTCTCCCGTTTTTCCTCCTGGAGAAATCCCCGTCCACGTGTCTGAATCATCTGAGGGCCGAAATGGGAAAGGGGAGACTCCTGCCGTCTCTAAGGTTACCACGGGGCAGTGAGGTCCCCCGGGGCTCCCGCTGAGCACCCAGCTCCGCAGCATGCCTTCCCGGGAGACCCTGGGCTCTGGCAGAGCTGAAGCTGCGGGACCGCTCTGAGCCTTCACCCTCAAATCCGTATCCCAGCCTGGGCTCTCCTCACCCAGTGCTTTTTGCATAGTGCCGCCTTGCAGCCCGCATCAAGTTTGTCACTTTGTAATAATTAATTGCAGCTAATTATTACTTCTCTGGCCATCCCCCTCCGAACCAGTTGATAGAGAGGAGGGCCCGCTGGTCCAGGGTGTTTTGTATGCTGCAGTGGGGGGCTTTTGCACTAATGTTGCAGGATGCAACCTGGAGCTGGGACATGCATCCCTCCCCGCTGCCTTGTGCGCAGGGGACACCGTGTATGGCCACATGGTGCAGGCAGGGAGGCAGCTCGTGGTCAAGATAAGCTCCGTGGCCGGCTTGGATGTGTGGCTTAAGAAAAGCGAGAGGGTAATCCCTGCACGCGGCAGGGTGGGTGGTGCTGTGGGTTTCGCCTGGCTGGATTCAGTCTCTGGATGCAGCTGGGTCCGTGGCATTGTCCCAGGAGCAGCATCTCCTCCAGGAGGAGCATCTCCTCTTCCCTGGACAGCTTGGCCTCCTGTGAGCTTTGGCTGCGTCAGTTCTGCATTTTCAAAGCAAACGGGGATGCTGCAAGGTGAGATTGTCACCGAGTATGTCTCAGGCCATGCTTTGCTGTGTGCTGCCTGGGTTCCTGTCAGTTTAGTAACAACATCGGGGTTTGCCACTGGCCTCGCTCCATCCCCTCTGCTCCCAAGCAGAGGTGAAGGCAGGTTTGGGGGGGCCGCTCCGTGTGCTTCTGCCTGTCCTAGTTGCTCTGGATACTGCCCTGTGTTTGCCCCCCAGCCCTGCCAGCTTCCCCTGCACCAGGCACCATCGCTGGGCAAAGCCACGGGAATTATTCGAGAAGCACCCGGCTCCGGATAGCACCCTCCTGGACAGCACCTTCCCGGCAGCGGGGCTGGGCTGGGAAGATGGATTTCCTGCTGCTATCAGGGCTCCCACACCCCAGCGAGGCAGCCCTGCGAAACAATGCCGCTATTTACACTTTAAAGCCTCGTTAGGCAGCCAGGAAGCGGCAGGCACACTGCATGCCGGGAAGCAGCGACAGCCCTTGCACGAAGGCTAACCCCTCTTCTTCCCCCTCTTCTTCACCGCCGCCGGGCTGCTGGGAGGAGCAGGATGCTCCCTGGCTGAGCTGTAACCCTGCGGCCTCTTTCAAGCCCTGTTTCTTCCTTTATTTTTATCATTTTTTGTTTTGTTTTGTTTTAGCCTCTAGAGTCCCTGCCTCGTTGCTGGGCTTCGCTGCTTGCACAGAAAGTGCGCTGGCTGCCTGTCCAGGGACGGCTCCTCTCTGGGACAAGGAGCGCCGATTCCTGCCGGCAGCCACAGGTGTAGGAGCGAGACACCGGTGCTGCTCCGCCTTTGTCCTCACCAGTTCTTTGCTCTCTGCTGGCAAGACAGCAAGGGGAGTGCAGGCAGGGGCTTTTCTCCCTGCCAGACACCAGGGAAGGCTCTGCGTGTCCCCTGCCCAAGCGGGCAGCTCCCCGGCCGGCGCTGGTCTCAGCTCAGGGTGCCCTGCTGCCTCCTGGCTGCGCTGGCTCTGTGAGGTGCCCAAAAACCTGACATTCCCCAGCTCTGGAAGCTTGGTTTGGGTTTTAACTGTTCCCGCTCCAGCAAACCCATTGGGCAGTGCAGCGGAACAGCTTTCCCCGCGAGGCTGGCAGCTCGCAGGCAGGGAAAGCAGAGGAGAAGGCAGGCAGAGGGTTGGGCAGAGCTGGGTTGTACGTGAGTCACTGGCAGAGCACCGGCTTTCCCTTCCCCGGGCACCCGCCTGCCTGGAGCTGCTTCCTTGGCTGAGTTCTTGCGGCAGCTCCATGCGGTGCCGGCCAGCTCTGTCCTGCCCCTGGCCGGCACCTGGCCTTGGCAGAGGATGCTGAGCTGGGGCATCCCTCTGTGGGGTTCCCTTCTCCCACGCCTCCCTGCTGAGGAGAAGCCGTGGGGCCGCCCACCCAGCTGCGGGCACCGCACCGTTTGTCTGGACCTGCCCGGGCCAGTAGCTCTCCAGCTGCAGCGTCAGCCTGATTTTTTTCCCTTGCTGACCATGCACGTGTTTTTGTGATGCTGGGCGAGCACCCAGGGATGGCCTCGGGAAGCCTGTGCCGTGGGCTCGGGTTCAGCAGGGGCATCGCACACCCAGCCGCCGAGTTGCATCTCTGCATTCCGTGCCTGCCCAGATTCTGCCCGGATCCTCCGTGCTCAAAGCAGGAGGCAGAGCAGAGGCAGGGGGAGACATCGGCTGGGGCCAAGCGCTGGGCTTGGCTCAGGAAGGGCCACATCCTGCGGGTCTGGGTCACTGTGCCCGGCAGGACGGGGCTTGCAGGGAGCTGGGACAGCGTGAAGGGGAGAGGCAGTGATGGAGGGATCTGCCAGGCTGGGCAGCGTGACCCTTGTGCGGGTAGAAGCTGGTGTTGATGCTGCTACTGCTGTAGAGTAATTGTGTTATTTTGTGTAGTGCGTGTAGTGTGAGTGTCTACAGTGAATGTAGAATTCGGACAGCCTGTATCAAATCCTAAGGCTATTGTTAGTGTTATTTAAAACCACTGAATCCAGTAACATATTTTACGCTGCATTAAAAATAATACTTGGTCAGGATGCAGGTGTTGCTGAGGTCACGTAACAGGCTCCTCTCCACTCCTCTAGATCCTGAGATAGGTCACTCAGTGAAGCCCCAAAAGCAAGTTGTGTCTGTATTAACCTGCTTGGGAAGGCCCAGGATGGAAATGGATGCTTGGGTCAGAGTGGCGGGCCAGCTCATCTGCTGTCCCACCTCCAGGAGTAGAGGGTTAGGGAAGACCATGAGAAGCAGAGTGGCTGGAGAGTGATGTGTCCCCCTGGTCTTACCACGCCAGGAGACCTTCCTGCACGCTGAGAAGCGAGATGGGGACCAAGGACAGCAAGAAACCTTGGAGGCTTTTTGCTCCCATCTCTCATCGGTGAATAAAAACAAAGCGTCGGAGGACAAGACCTGCTGGGTCTGATTTTTTTACCCCCTCCCAAGGACATGGTGACCAGAAACAAGCAGTTCAGCTCCCTGTCTCCAGCCGCTGTTTTCTCTGCCTAATGAATCTGTTCATTTTCAAGAGAAGACGCGCGCTTTTGGGAAGTTTCCTATGCATCAAGCACACTTCAACATCATGTCATTTAAGAGCAGCGAGGAGGAAATGGAAATGCTGTGTTTCTAGTGTAATTTTGGTTCAATCGTAATTTCCATTAGGCCCAAGTTGACAGGGATTAAAGCAGAAAGCAAAAATTCCCTTGCACCAGCACCGACCTCCCTAGCAAAAAAAAATTTATCTATGAAAATGTTAGGTAAGAGTAATGGGCCAGCGTCATTAGCAGCTGTATGAGAAATTGTGCCGTGCCCCACTTATCCTCGCTGCAGGCGGGCAGGAGCGGGAGCAAGGAGCGGGAGCAGCAAGCCCCCGGCAGCGTGTGGCCGGGCTGGCTCTACCACCAGGGGACTGGTGGGTACTGGGGAGAGGCTGGGTTTGGCTGGCATGGGGAAACACAGCAAAAAGGCACTGGGGCCCCAAGAAGACGACAATCGAGGAATGAAATGCAGATTTCTGTTGCAAGTCGGATTTAACGCCTGGGAGGTGACTCCCTCTATTTTCGACCAGCCCTCGCTTACTCAGCTGTGTGTGTGACCCCTGCAACTGTGGGCTCAGGGTTCCAACTGGCTTGGCAGGGGTGACAGCAGTGTCCTGGTCATTTGGGCTCTCGTGTTGGCTAACAGGTCGCAGCGAGCTGGACATCTTGGGTCCCAGTCCTGGTGGCACCGCTTTCTTTAACGCTGATGCTTTTTGCTCCCCTCCTGCATCCATCGCAGCCAGGTGACTGCTCCAGTCCTGTCCCTGCACCCTTCCCCACAGCCTGGTGGTGCCTGGCACCTCCCGGACACTGGCCCCCACCCCTGGGCTCACTTTCTGCAGCATGGGGTGGCAATCCTGGTGGCTTGTGGGCATCGGGAAGCACCCGGACTGGGGCAGCGTGCGGGCAGGTGGCCGATGGGGATCCCGCCTTGGCCCCAGGTGCGGCCGGCATCCTGGCGCGGCCAGCTTTGGGGCCCCTGCCTGCAGCGCGGCGGTGGGAGACATGCCCGTGCGCAGTGGGGCCAGCTGAGCCGGTGGAGCCGGAGCTGCCTGGCAGCCCGCCCACTGCTGCACCCCGTCCAGGTCAGCCTGTCTGCCCGTCTCCCCGCCGGGGGAGAGCCGCGTGCCTCGGCAGCGCCCGGGTGCAGCGTGCTGGGTCCTGCCAGCCGCAGGGCCTGCCGGGGCTCCCACAGGGCTCAGGGAGGGGTAATGGCAGCCACCATTCCCGGGAACCTGCCCCGGTGGTGGGAGGGAGACAATGAGCGTGGGAGCCCCTAGCTGTCCCTCGGGGGCTTGGATGGGGCTGGCTGTGCCGGTGTGGCTGGATGCGGTGGGCATCCCTGTCTCCCATCAGTGGGCCCAGAGGGATCTCCTGGTTGTTTTCAGGGACGAGTGCTGGCTTGCACACGTTGCATGCCCCGTTGCACACCCCATCACACCCCGTGGCCCTCTGTGGGCTCCTTGTCACTTGCCCCGGTGCTGCGGGGGGCAACAAGGCTTTGGGGTGGTTTGATCAGGGCCGGGGGCTGGTGTGTGGGATCTCTCTGTCCGCCTAGAGCCGGCTGGCCGCTGGCCGGCCCAAGCAGCAGATGGTGGCTGCCTGGGGACCCGCCATCCATCCCTCCGGGTGATTATTCACCCGTCACCATGACGATAGAAAGGTCAGCAAAAAGATCCCGTGTGATTCCCGGGTCGGGTCAGTGGGATTAGGAGCGGCAGGGGAGGGAGGGCCGGGGGGAGGTGCCCAGCCACCCCCCCACCCCGGCTCACCAGCTGGACTGTCGCCTTCGGGCACCATCCCCAGAGCCCAGCGAGCTGAGAACTGACAAACTCTGGGCACCAGTGGGAAATCCCTGGAATGGGGCTGGACCTGTCTGGCTGCTGATCCTGAGAGCTCAACCCTGACCCTGTGGATCCCGTCCCTGCGTGGGGAAGGCCTGGAGCTGTGTGTGGGGTGAAGGGGCTGGGCTGGCATCAGCGGGGGGAACAGAGGAGGAGGGATGGGGCTGTGCTGATGGGGCCTTGGCTGGTCCTGCATCCTTCCTCCTCCTCCTCACAGCAGGGTGTCTCTCCTCGTGGGGTGTCCCCGGCTGAGCCATGTCCCCTCTCTCTCTCTCTCTCCAGGCTGTTCCTCTAAGTCATTCAAGCTGTACTCGCCAAAGGAGCCCCCGAACGGCAACGCCTTCCCCCCCTTCCACCCAGGCACCATGCTGGATCGAGATGTGGGGTGAGCTGGGGCCCGGGGAGCAGTCTGCAAAGTTGGAGGTGCTCTGCAGTTTGCACCCCAGGGTCTCTCTGTCATGCTCCCCAGTAGCGTACAGAGACTGCAGCACATGGAGTTGAGTTAGCACACAGGGAGAGAGGGAATCAGAGCAGGCACAGATGGGACTGGGAGGAGGAAAGGGGCATACTTTGGATGACTGGAGCACCCAGCTCCCCGAGCTCTGTGGGGCCAAGCCCCTTGCCAGGCCAGGCAAGGGGATGACCCAGGACAGGGAGCGCTCCCAGCTCCTGCTGAAACAGCCCCTTCTCCAGCCTCCATCCTGCCTGGCACCAGGCCCAGCTGCAGAGGAGCCGGGCACGTCTCCAGAGAGCCACAGGCCAGGTCTCAGGGGTGGTGGAGCAGCCACCGATGCAGGAGCGGAGCCCAATTTCAGGGATGCAGGTCGCCCCATGGGGCAGTCAGCAGCCAGGGTGCAGCTTGCACCATGCATGGGGTCTTGCCTCCAGCAAGCCCGACCGCCTGCTGCTGTAGGCTGGGAAGGGGGAGCTGTGGTGGGCAAGGAGGGAGATCCCCACCAGCACTGATCTGCCGGTGTTTCTTTTCCCCGCCAGACCTACTCCCATGTACCCACCGACGTACCTGGAGCCTGGAATCGGGTAAGCGTGGGGGTCTGGTGGAGACCCCGCTGGGAGGGGAGGTTGTGCCTGTGGGGAGGATGCCTTGGCAGGGTTGGCACACTGCTGGCCGCAGGGGTTTGGGGGTGTGCATCCCCCACTGCGGGCTTGGGCCCCTTCCCCATCCCATGGCTGCCTTCCCCTCTGACTGCTTGCTCTGCTCTCTGGGCAGGAGGCACACACCGTATGGGAACCAGACTGACTACAGGATATTTGAGCTCAACAAACGGCTGCAGAACTGGACAGAGGTGGGGAGCTGGGGGAGAGGGGGGTGGCCAGGGGCAAGGGGACACTCCCAGGTGTGTGTTTTGGGGATGGGGTCCTCTGTGCTGCCTGCCCTCACAAGCTGCCTTGGCTCTAGGAGGAATCCTCTTGGCAGCGGGGTCCTGTCCTGCTGTGAAGGTCCCCGAGTGCCTTATCCCTTGCTTGGCCATGGGACCGGGCTCGTCGTCCCCGTCTCTGAGCACTCAGCTGGGGGCACAGCCCTCCACAGGCTGAGTACGTGGCTGCTGTGCCTGGCAGCCAGCATCTGTCTGTCCGTCTGTCACTCCTCCTCATAACCTGGCATCTCCCTGCTGTCCCCAGGAATGTGACAATCTGTGGTGGGACGCATTCACCACGGAGTTCTTCGAGGATGATGCCATGTTAACAATCACTTTCTGCTTGGAGGATGGACCAAAGAGATACAGTGAGTAGCAGCTTGAGCCCTCCTTCCCCAGGGCATTGCTTCTCCGGCACAAGCTGCGGTGGTTGTGCTCTGCAGGGGAATGCGGGCAGGGTGTTGGAGCTCAGCTGCCTCCTGGGCCAGTTGGAACTGAGGAGCCCTCTCTGCATGCAGGCACATCTGCGTGAGCCGGGTTTACTGACATTATCTTCCTTCTTCTCCCACTCCAGCGATCGGACGGACTCTGATTCCCCGTTACTTCCGCAGCATCTTTGAAGGGGGGGCCACAGAGCTCTACTATGTGCTCAAGCATCCCAAGGAGTCCTTCCACAACAACTTCGTCTCTCTGGACTGTGACCAGTGCACCATGGTCACCCAGCACGGCAAACCCATGTTCACCCAGGTACCAGCGGCACCCACAGCTACTCCTGCCCCTTGTGCCTTGGTCCAGCGTCGCCTCACAGTGGCTGTGGTCCCACAGGGCGAGGGATGCTGATTTCCATGGCTTGTTGAGTGCCATGCTGGAATTTCATGTGCCCCAGCCAGTTCCTCCCGGCTTAGCGTCCCTGTAGCCCCTGCAGCATCCCCTTCTTGCAGAGATGCCCTGGCCATTGTGGGCTCATGGGTTTGGCTTGTGCTGAGTCTCATGGCAGGCAGGGGCAAGCCACTGGGAGGGTGTCCCCATGTGCAGCAGTGGGTTACCAGGGCATCTGGGCTGGTGGAAGTGGGGGAAGTCTGTGCCTGACCCTGCACCCTGCCCAGGTGTGTGTGGAGGGGCGGCTCTACCTGGAGTTCATGTTTGACGACATGATGAGGATAAAGACGTGGCATTTCAGCATCCGCCAGCATCGAGAGCTCATCCCCCGCAGCATCCTTGCCATGCATGTGAGTACTACTCTGGGAGCCCTCCTGGGGCATGAGTGACACAGGGCTGCTGAGCAGGTGGGGGGTACCTCAACCCTATCCCCCCCATCGCAGGATGGGGCACGGCGGGGCCGTTCCCAGCCCAGATGCAGCTGAGCCGTCTGTCTCTCTTGCTCCTAGGCACAGGACCCCCAGATGCTGGACCAGTTATCCAAGAACATCACGCGCTGTGGGCTCTCAAACTCCACACTCAACTACCTCCGAGTAAGCGTGTGGGAAGAGTTGGGGGATGCAACTCTTCTCCCAGGGCGGGGGGGGGGGGGC
>VYXH01010612.1:223190-240791 GCA_013397275.1 Burhinus bistriatus
CGGGACCCTGGCGGCGGGGCGGGGGTTGAGGACCACGGGGCGGTGGCAGGGGTAGAGCCACGCGTGGGTCCCGCGGCGTGGGAGACCTCCTCGGCGGGCGGGGAGGGGGGCACGGAGCCGGGCAGGTGCTGGCAGACCTCCAGCCGTGGAGGAAAAATCCCGTCTGGGGGCCCCTGAGGCTGTCCCATGCTTGGGGGGCATCGGGGTGCATGTGGAAAATGCCGGGCTGGCTGCAATGCCCCATTTGGGAGGATTTTTTAAATGCGCACCCTGATTCTGTGGCCAGAGCTGGTTTGCACCGAAACTGTGGCCGGCCCAGTGCACCCCATCCTGAAGGGATGCCGCTGGTGCTGGGGTGGAGCAGGCGGGATGGCGGCCCTCGGGATCACCACGGGGCACCCAGCTCCTGGGTCGGGGCAGGAGGAAACCAGAAAGGGCCGGGGAGCTCTGCGGAGGGCGAGGAGAGGGGTTTCTCCCCGGTGCTTGGGTTGGGACAGGTAGGTGGTGACCCCGACCCAGGTATGGAGAGGCGGCCCATGGTGGCCGGGTGCCAGGAGGTGACAGGGGCAGGGTGGGGCGATCCCGGCATTGCCGCCTTCCCCAGTAAGCAGCTTTTCAGCAATCGCAGCTGAAATTCAAACAAACCATAAAGCCTGGGCGCTGGCACTGTGCGGCTGGGCCCTGCGGCAGACGTGGGTGCACAGCGGTGCCAGAGGACGGGGTAAGTGCTTTGTCTCCGCTTCATCCTCTGCAGCGCCTCTGGTCCCTCGTGGGTACCTCCTGCCTGGCCCCCCACCCTGCTGCTCCCGGGACTCCCCATCCCTCCTCCGTGCTCTCCCACAGCTCTTTCCTTCCGGGCAGGAGCTGGCAGGTGCTTGATTTTTTTGTCCCCGCATTTCCTGCTCGGAGGCAGGAGGCAGGGCAGGCAGGGTGGCCCTGCACCCCAGTCACACTGACAACCACCCTCTCTGTGCCCAGGCGCCCACCCAAGCCGCTGCGATGGAGCTGGGGAACATCTCGCAGCCTGTGTATGGTCCTGGCCCCAAGGCACCAGGGAGCAGCACGCCGGGCCTGGTGGGGATGGTGCATGGCTTCCTGCAGCTGGTGCAGCCCAACGCCCTGCCCGTAGGTGGGTGCACAGCAGTGGGGGGGCTGGCGATGGGGTGGGTGTGCTGCTCAGAGCTTCAGGGTCCTGGATGATGCTGAGCCCTCCTGCACTGGTGACTGTCCATCCAGCATTTAAATGCTGGGGTACTGGGTTAGGAGGGGTATGGGGGGGGAGGGGAAAGAAGTGGGGTCTTTGAGGACTGCCAGCTGTGTCCCATCACAACTGTGAGGTAGTCTCAGGTGGGCCCCAGGACAGGCTTTGGTGGCAGTGCCACCTTGCAGAGTCCTGCCCCATCCTGCCTCCAGGTATCTTCATCCCAGGCCCCAATGAAAGGTGCAGAGCCAACCCTGCGCTGCCTGCGAGTTTGCGGGGTCCTTGCCTGGCTTGCAGCCCTCTGTGCTTGAAGGTGACAAGGCGTGCTTAGGCAGGACCTGGCTTGGCGCCACCAAGAGCTGCATGTGCCAGCGCCCACACGGCAGCGCTGCAGGCCCCCCCCTGCGCACCACCCTGCTTGCCAGCGCTCGCCCACCCTCCTGCACCTCCGAAGGGACATGTGGCTGGCGCAGCTCTGCCCCGAAGTGACTGCAGGTCGGCATGGGTGATGCCAGGACCCTGCGGCTGCTCAATGCCCCTGGAGTGAGGGCTGCCCACCTAGGGCACCACCCCGGCTGCTGGCACTTGTGCTTCCTCCTTCGCTGGGCTCGGCCCCTGCTCGCCAGCAACGTGCAGGCAGATGCGTGGCTGGCAAACAAGGCAATGGCTTTGTGGCCTTGTTCGTATCACGCAGATACCGGCGTTCAATCACACAGCACCGTGTATTGACACGGCTTGTAATGAGGCCATGGTGCACGGACAGGGTGAGCTTTGGCACTGAAAGAGGCAGTGTGGTGGGGGGACTTTACCCCAGCACCCATCCCACACTGGCAGTGCCCAGCTGGGTGTCTGCCTGGGGCTGGGCTGCAGAAGGGCAGCCCAAGGGCAGCCAAGGTGGTTGTTGGAGCATCCCCCATCGAGCCTACCCCCGGTGCCCACTGGGGTGAGGACCCCCTTGCTCCATGGACCCCTGAGAGCCCGAGGGTTGGCAGTGCTTTTCCTGGGTGCAAAAGGGCTGTGTGACACGATGGCCAGGGAGGGCCAGCTGGAAGGGAGAAACGCGCCATGCACTCAGCCGCTCTGAGCCACAGTGTTCACTGAGGTGAGGGCTGGTGCTGGGAGCCCCTCTCTGGGGTAAGCAGGGTGTGGGGTCCTCCTGGAGAGCCCCCCAGGGCCCAGCACCTGCTGACAGCTCTCTCCGCTCCTTGTCCCCCAGAACTGATTGCAGATTTTGGGCAGGCCCAGAGTAAAGAGGGCATCGGGAAGCAAGTCCAGGAGGTGAGCAGGGAGCCGGCAGCCCCAGACTGGGGATGCTGGTGGGTGCTGCTCCGGCACTGAGCCCTGGGTGCTCATCCTGCCCCATGAGGGTCTGAACAGGACGCTCAGAGCTGGAGACCCTTCAGGGTCACCAGTGTTATGCTGCCTCTCGTTCTTCCTCTCCCAGCTACTACTCTACGAACTGGGTTTCCTGGTCTGCATGGCCATCGGGCTCCTCTTCATCATCCTCATGCCCCTGGTGGGATGCTGCTTCTGCTGCTGCCGCTGCTGCGGGAACTGTGGGGGCCGCATGTATCAGAAGCAGGGCCGGCAGATGGGCTGCCGGCGCCGGGCGCTCTGGGTCTCTGTCCTGCTGGTCTCAGCTCTCCTCCTGTGAGTGCACTGGCCAGGAGGCTCCGCATGGGACCTGAGGGCGGGTGGAAACACCGGTGCTTGGCGGCCGGGCCAGGAAGCTGCCATTGTTCACAGCAGTAGATCCCAGCATGGTGGGACAAAGGAGAGGAAGCAGTGGCGGTGGGGAGCTGGCCCCAGGGGGCTGCACATTGGCATGGTGTAGACCCTTCCCAACAGCTTCACTGCTGGGAAACGTGGACACACCAGGCATGGGGCTCCCCCATGCTTCAGTTTCCCATGTCCCTCCTCTTTGGTCCCTTGGCAGTGTGCAGGGCACTCGCTGGGATGCTCTGGAAGGGCGTGCTCCAGACCCTGCAGCCTGGGGTCGGTGCGGGTGGGTTCGGAGGGTCCTGGGGGGGATCATTGGGACCGAGCTCCCCACGCACTGACCCTGCCACCCTTCCCTTGCAGGGCTGGTGATGTCTGTGCCTTCGTCAGTAACAACCGCTTCTCCCAGGCCGTGTGCGGCACCTTCCCCAATGCCAACAACACCCTGGACAACGTCCGCACCTACCTGGCCTCCATCCCCAAGGCACGCCTGGTCGTCGTCCCCCAGCTGGGGTGCCTGATGGGGGGCAAAGAGCCCCCCTGGGGAGGGTGACAGCAGGGCCGGAGACAAGGAAGGGTCCCCACCTGCACTGACATCCCATCTCTGTCCCTGCAGCAAATCAATTTTATCGTCAACACGAGCAACGTCCCACTGGACCACACCAACCGCAACCTCCAGGGTGAGGGTGTGCGGCAGAGGGGGGCTGAGGCACCCTGGGGGGTGCTTGGGGAGTGGAGGTGGCTGGGGGTGCCGCAGGTGGTTGCTGGCCCTGGGGACCACTGGGCTGGTTCTCATGGGGATGTCTAAAGGGAGTGCGTTTGGGGGCTCCTCCAGGCTCCTGCTCTGCTCCAGCTGCTGCTTTTCTCCATTCAGGCTCCTCTCTGGGAGGGTGATATAGGTGTTGACAGGGTGTGGGGGGGGTCCCCTCTGCCCATCTTGGCTGGAGGGTGGGTGTGGGATGGGGTCCTGGGGAGGGGTCAGTGTTTTCAGCAGCTCCCCTGCAATCGCCAGGCTGTTCAAGGCAGCCTGGTCCCCCTGCTGGGGATCCCATCGTTGACACCATCTCTTCCATCTCCACAGACATCGGGCCCAACCTGGGCGGCATGATCGTCTTGGGCATCAGGAACAGCACGGATGGGGCTCTGGGATCCCTCCAGAGCCTCTTGCAAGGTAGTGGCCTCATCCCTGGGGGGGCAGCGGGGCCTCAGAGGGGATTCATGGGGACCCTGGGGCAGGTGCATGCCTGGGGTGCTCCAGGATTGAGTAAGGCCCCCAGGGAGGGAGGTCCATCTCGCCACTCCAGCCCCAGTCTGGGGCAAATGCTGGGATTTTGAGGGGGGTGCCCCTACATTGCATTTTTTGATGGGTCCCCAAGGCTCAGCTGGGTGAGGACAAGCCCCCACTGCACTGGCAGGATGAGGCCTTGAGCCCCTGCTATCTCCCCAGGGATGGAGAAGCTGGCGGCCACCTTCGACAGCATCGCCAGCACTCACTCGCACCTCGAGGAGCTGCAGAGCAACTACAGCCAGCAGCTGGCCAGCCTGCGGGACAGCCTCAACCAGACCCTGCAGCGCTGCGGCCACCCCTGCGGCAGCGTGTCCCTGGATGCCCTCGCCTTCAGCGCCAACTTCAGCACAGTGAGGAGGGGCAGGGTGCGGGACGAGGGGCTCCCCGCAGCCCTTTCCCCGCCCCCCTGCAGCCCCCTCACCCCAGACTCTTCCCCACAGATCCCCAGTGTGGAGCAGCAGCTGAAGGCACTGGGTGATGTGTCCGGCTCCAACATAGCGGCTGATTTAGAGAAGGTCAGGGGTCCCCCCCGGGCACCCAGGCATGGGGTTGGGTGCTCCTGGCACTGCTGGGGCTGTGCCATGAGGGGGTGGCTTGGGAAGAGGCCCCCCAGGAGTTAATTGCTGTTACGTGGAGGGATGTGCTGGTCGGAGGTCTGCCTCAGCTGGAGGCTGCCCGCTGTCCCCACCACTCCTGGGCGCTGGCACGGTCAGGGCTGGGTGCTGGGGGGAGCCTGGCTGTCCTGTGCCACCAGGATCTGGGGATGGAGGGGATGTGCTGCTCAGCCCTGGGCTGCGGGCAGGGACCTGAGCTGTATGCTGTGCCCCCCTGGACGCAGGTTAACAGCACACTGGACACGACCCCTGCCAAGGTGCAAGAGCAGTCCCGGGACGTGGTGACAAGTAAGCAGAGCTTTGTGCCCCATGTGCCGAATTGCCCCTCTCCCAGGGCTCCATACTCCCTTCTCATCCCATCCTTGCCTGGAGACCTCCCCTGCTGCCACCTCACTGTCCACAGCCCTGGCTGTCCCCAAGTCCCCATGTGCTATCATGCTGATGCCATCCTTGATGAAAGCCACCCCCTACCCATCCTCTCCCAGTCCCTGCTGCCCCAGGCTCACCTGCCCCAGATGAGCAGGACCTGGGCAGCCATTCACAGCACCAACCTGTCCCCGTCTGCTGCAGAGACCCAGGACCAGCTGGGCCTTATCATGCAGGAGATCAGGAGCCTGCAGGAGCAGTTGCCGCTCCTGGATGTGGAGGAGAAAGTCGGGGCCCTTGTGAGCAATGCCACGTTGGTGCTGGAGCAGTACAGGGAGCCGATCATCACCTTGGATGGGCTCAGGTGGGTGAAGGGCTGCTGCATCCCCCTGCTCCCTTGTCCAGAGAGGCTCAGGCTCTCGATCCTCTGGTTGCTGGAGCTGGAGGATTGCTCAATGGTGGGGCTGTGGATGCAGGGTAGCTAGAGCTGTGCCTTGCAGCCACCCATGTCTCTTCTTTGCCAGGGTGCCTGGGGGCTTTTTCCTCCCCAAGAAGGCAGCTGGTGGGATACTGGGCACTGCTCACAGTGCCAGGTCCTGCTGCCTGATTCCTGCCCCTCCTCTTGCCCCAGGTGGAGCCTCTGTGTCCTCCTGTGCTGTATGGTGCTGCTGGTGGTCCTCTGCAACGTCGCTGGGCTGCTGCTGGGGCCCCTGGGGCTGAAGGAAAGCATGCTGCCCACACAGCGCAGCAGCCTCTCCAATGCCGGCGGGAACTTCTTCATGGCGTGAGGCTCCCTTGGCGGCTGAGGATGCATGTGGGAGTGGTGGGGCGGATGGGCAGGGCTGGCCTGGGGCTGCTCAAGCCCCTAAATCATCAGATTACTACGACTTAATGGCCTGCCCCATGGCAACTTGCCATGCAGATGGTGAAGGCAAGGGTAAAACATGGTGCCTGTGAAAGGCATTTGAGTGGAGCCTGTTCACCCCTTGCTGTTGGGGGTCTGGCAGTGTTGGGGGTCAGTCCTGTGGCCCTATGGGGTGGTGGTGGCTTGCAAAGCTGAGGGAAGCCCCAGGGTACAGCCTGGCTATGCTCCAGGGGCCAAAGGCAGAGTGGAGATGTGCTTGTGGGAATGGTGGTGCTTCCCAGCATTGCTGGGGGGGCAAGGGGTGTGCAGGCTCTGGGCTCTGCGAGCTGGAGGCAATGCTGTCATCAATGCCGGGGCACGGGGCCTCGGGTGCTGATTGTGTCTGCCCTGGCAGAGGGGTTGGCTTCAGCTTCATCTTCTCCTGGCTGCTGATGCTACTGGTGCTGATCACCTTTGTGCTGGGGGGGAACATCTACATGCTCGTCTGCGAGTCCTGGCGCAGCCAGCAGCTCTTCCAGGTGAGATCCCCATGGGGAGACCCCCCTGCCTGGAGCCACTGCTGCCTTTCTGAGGGCTGCTGGTGGAGCGGAGGCAGCGTTGGCTGGTTTGGGATGCTCTTCCCAGGTGTCTTGCCCTGCACTGTGTCTAGTTTCTTCATCTCTTCCCTTGTTCCCAGCTCCTGGACACCCCTGGCCTGATCCCTGGCTTTAATCTGTCGGAGCTGCTGGGCCAGGAGGGTGGCACAGCAAACTTCTCAGAGATGTATAGGTGGGTCCCAGTTCCAGCACTGTGTCTTTGGGGAGGGGTACAGCTGCTCGGTGCCCTCGGATGCCCCCCCGGGTTGGAGGCAGCTTGCCCTGCCTGCCCTGCGCCAATGCCAGGGAAGGAGCGAGGTGCGACTTGCCTGCCTGGGTGAGGACACGCTCCTGGGAAGGGGTGGCCCTCGCCTCCCTGTTTTCAGCCCCGTGCCCCCCTCCTGCAGGCAGTGCCAGCGAGACACTGCCCTGTGGCAAACGCTGCACCTGGACCAGAGCGTGTCCCTGGACGAGCTCTTGAACATCAGCCAGGTGAGCGCCGGGGTGCCAGGGTCTGGGGGGCAGAGCTGGGGGCACAGGGCTGGCACTGAGGGGACAGTGAGGGGCCGGCATTATGCCCCATCGTGGCTCTCCTCACTCTGGCAGTACACGGGAGAGATCTCTACGGCCTTCGAGAAGGTGAACATCACTCTGAGCCCCATCTCCCTGCTCAGTCAGAGCCAGAGAGGCTTGCTGCTGAACACCAGCCGGGCTGCGCAGCCCCCCGACTTCACCCCCACTCTGGAGCAGGTGGGCTGGGGGCAGCCTGGTGTTGGGATGGGGGGGTCCAGATGTGTGTTGAGGGGGTCCATTGCCCCCTCCCCTTTGCTGCTGTGGGAGTCCCACTGCAGGCTCCCAGGGTGTTCGCTGCCATCCATGTCACCCCTTGGGGCAACCGGGCACCTCCTCCACCCAGGAGGGGCTCCACTCTGCCCTGCAGGGATGGGGCACAGTCCCCCGCAAGCCCCATTCCCCATTCTTATGGCTCTGTCTCTGCTTTTTCCAGCTGGATCAGAACATGACCCAGGGAAGCCTCCTGGATCTGGCCACAAAGCTGGAGCAGCTGGCAGACAAAGCGGTGAGAGACCATGGCACCCTGGGGCCATGGCCACCCTGTCCTCAAAGCCACTGGCTGAGGGAGCTCCTCCGCAGACCTGCCTGGGTTCCGAGGGGAGGTGAGGTCCTTCACTCTCACCCAGCTCTTCTCTCCAGCCCAGCCCAGCCCCCCCATCAGATGGCTGTGGTGGGGCAGGGACCCCATGCCAGGACGTGGACGTGAAAGAGGAACTGAAGGCTGGTGCTCACAGTCTGAGGGAGCTGGACAAGGAGATGCAGACGAGCTTCTCTGGGCCGCTGGTGAGCAATGCTGGTGTGGGGAAGGTCCTGTGGGTGCTGTCTTGGGCTCCCCCAGAGCTCAGAGCCTGCTGGTGGGGTCTTGGCTGAGCCATGGGGGCTGTGCCTCTGACCCCCCTCTCTCCATCCCCAGCAAAGCTTGAAGGAGAACATCCACTCAGTGCAGAGCAGGGCTGCCCTGCTCAAGGTAAGCTGCACATGGGGGCCTCCTGAGCACACCCCGGTCCGCGGCACCCTGCAAAGCACCCTTGAGGTCCTGCAGTGGAGATGGTGGGGGCTAACCTGCAGTCTAGGGAGCTGGTGGCTGCTGTGGGACTCCCCAAGCATGCACTGTAGGGGCTGCTCATGGGGCAGAGGGAGGGGGACCATGCCACAGACCCTGCCAGGCACAGGCTCCATCCACCTGAGGCACCACCAGCGTGTGACTGCTGGGGACGCCACAGCTCAGAGATGCTGTGCCCCAGGTACTGCTGCCAGGCAGGGTGGAGGAGATGTGGGGACCCCACTTCCCCCACCACACTGCTGAGAGCACCTTTCACCCCAGGCACAGACAGATGTTGCACTGGACAAAGCCAGCAAAACCCAGGAGTTTCTGGAGAGCGAGATGGCAAACATCATCAAGAACGTAAGCTCGCCTTGCCCTGCTGCTGGGCCACACGGTGGGGCTGTGACCAGGTCCCCACACCAAGACCTCCCTCTGTGCAGGGATGCCAAGCAATGTCTGGCTGCTCATCCTGCCCTGTCATCTTCCCTGGGGATCCCCTGCACCCCTGGGTGTCCCCTCCCTATATGGCACCGCAGGCAAGGGACTGGGGTGGGGCTTGCAGCCCCATTGCTGCTGGGTTGGGGTGGTCTAACAGCCTTGATCTTGACACGGAGGGGACATGGGGCATGGAGTGTACTGGGGGTGCAGCATCTCCACTCTGCTTGCCCACCCCCAGGAGACGTGGGACTTCCTGGAGGAGCTGTTGGACTTCTTTGAGACCTACATCTCCTGGGCCAAGAGCAGGGTGAGTTGAGCCTTTCTCGGTGGGGTGGAGGGAAAGGGAGGATGGGCTGCAGGGTTTTGAGGACACTGACATATCCTGTCCACACCATGTCCCCAGCTGACGGAAGACGTGGCACGTTGCAAGCCCATAGCTCAGACCCTGGATAATGTGGAGGCCATCACCTGCGACTATATCCTGGACTCTCTGGTGAGTGGGGCAGTGGAGGTGGTGTGACACGTGTGTGGGGTGGCAATGAGGTCCCCTTGTCCCCTTCATGCATAGGATGGGGGTACCCATCTCTGTCTTGAGCAAGCAGGGCTCAGCATCTCCCCAACGAATTGCTGTGGGTAAGACCAAAGGCCAGGCTGCAAGAAGAGGTTGGCAGGTGGTCTTTGGGGGTCCTGGGAGTGAAAAAGACTCTCCCAGTCCCTGTCTGGGCCCTGATAGCTCTCCCCCCACACCCAGAACACCTTCTGGTTCAGCCTGGGCTGGTGCACCGTCTTCCTGCTGCCCAGCATCATCCTGGCCGTCAGACTCGCCAAGTTTTACCGCCGCATGGACATTACTGATGTCTACAGGTGAGGAGCTGCCTGCCCCCTGCAACCACGCTGGGTCTGGGGTCCCCCCCACCACTGCAAGCCACCCCTTTGTGTGCCCTGCGGCAGCCTGTGGGGCTGATCTTACAGTAATGCAGGCTGGGGTGGACCAGGGGGGTGGCTTGGGACCTTCAGCTCCCAAGAACAGAGATGTTTTGGAGAAGAGCCTGGCTCTGCCTGCTCTGCAACCCTCCTTTGAGCAGCCAAAGTTGCATGCAACCCTCTTTGGAGGAAGGGGCCTGGCTTGCATAGCAGGGCTGCAGCCCCCAGCCTGGCTCGGGAGTCCGCCACCCGACTTGCTCCGCTTTGCACCATTTTTTGTGCACTGCACAGCTGGATGCCGAGCAGAATGCAACACGCTGTGTGGTTGGTGTCTTTGCCACGAGGGTGCAGTGCTCGCTCGCGCACCCATGGCCACCGGCGCCCCAGTGCTGCTCCCCAGCCTTCTGGGGCCACTTCCCCATCCCTCTGGGGACCTCTGGCAGCCCCACCACCAGCACAACTGTGACCCCTGAGGGTAGTGAGCAGTTTCCAGTTGGATTTCCAACTGTTGAGGGCTATGGCTTGGACCTGCGGTGCAGACAGTCTGCTGGGGGGTTCCCCTGCTCCAGCCCACCTCTGCCACCCCTCTGTTGCAGGGTTGCAGCTGCCTGGGGGAGCTGGGGTTTGCAGCACCCCCAATGCCCATTGCGGCCCCAGCCAGCCTTCCTCCCCCTGCCTGCCCCACTCCTCCTCACTCCATGCCCCGGCTCTCCATGCCCCAATGGTGTCCCTGACACCTTTCACTTCCCCCTGCAGCCAGCAGCTGAGCTGGCTGGAGACACAGGCTCAGCTACCAAGAAAACTTAGGGGAACTGAAATTGTGGCACGGGGGGGCTGTGTGCCACTGAGCCGGGGAGTGTGGGGCCCCACTCTGTCTGCCCGGGCAAGGAGCAGTGATGCTCTGGGGGCAGCAATGTTTGGGGGGGCTGTGGGAGCTCGTGCTCTGTGTCCACATGGGACAGCTGGGATGGAGGGGACCATAGCACCCTGCAGCCTCCTGTGTCCTCCTTCCATGCCCTGGGGGAGACCTTGTCCCACTGGGAGATGCTGGGCTGTCCCAGGAGTCATCTCGTTGCCTGCCCCACTGACAGTCATTTCTTTTTTGTTGCCTCCAGGAATGAAGTCTTGGAGATGTAAGTAGCAGTGCCAGGTCCCTGCGTGGGGTGGGGGGCAGCTCCTGTGGCATGAGGGGAGACGGGGCACAGAGGGAGGGGGGCGAAGAAGGGAACAGGACAAGTGCAGGCCAAGGAGGGTGCTGGTACCAGAGGAGGACTGGGAAGGTGGGTCTTGTGCAGCATAGACTCTTCTGGGGTCCCCCCATCATCTCCCCACACTCCTATGTTTGGGGGTGCTGCTGCTCCCAGCTTCCCCCAACCTGGTGGGGTGGTGGAGGTCTCTGTACCTTCTTTCCTGTGGGGCTGGGTGACATGGGTGGGATGACATTAGGCCATCCCAGCGCATCCTGGGTTGCCCCTTGCTTGCCTCTGTGGCTGGGGATGACACAGGTGACCTTGGTTTTGCAGGCCACCCACGTTCAACTTCTACAAAATCCCCCGGCCATCCACAAGGCATTAGCGCCTGTTGCCCACAGCACAGGCACGGAGGAGGTGGACACGGCTGCTCCATCTGCTGCGCCTTCTTCCTGGGTGCTGGGGAGCAGTTTGGGACCCCCCCTGGCTGAAACCCCCTTCCCAATTCATATTATGTGACGATGCCCCGGTATGTGTGGGAGGGGGGGCTGTCCCTTGCACTCTCCCAGGTGGGACTTCACCCCCCACCCCAGAGGCTCAGGGCAGCTTGTACCATCCATGCCACCACAGCCTGTGCTGCCGGTCAGCAGGAACCTGCTTACCCAGGCCCTTGCTCAAAAAACGTGACTATTTATTTTGCAGGGAGCCTGACTCTTTCCAAGGCTGTGATTTTTGGTGTCAAACAATAAATGGGGTGTTTGTCTGCACTGCAGGCATGTGGCTGCGCTCTTCACATCCGGCTGCGATGGAAGGAGGCAGGGGTAGGGGCAGGGAGGGTTTCCCACTGCTGGCATAAGCTGGGGCTGTGCCTGGGACTAGAGGGCTCTCGCTGGGGTCCCCAAGCATGCTCTGCCCACAGCCAGCTCTTGGAGTCCTGACCCAGCCCATGGGTTGATGCAGGACCACTGCTCAGCATCACTGAGGCTGGGTGATATTCTCCTCACCAGGCAGTCCTTTGGACCTGTGGCTAGTTGGGTGCCAGGTCCTTCCCTGGGAAAAGCCATGCCAAAAGCCTCCTGTCCATGAGGTGCGCCCCCCCCAGGCATGGGCACTTCCCTGTGCCCACCGATGACCCTGCTATGTGTCATCTGTGGGTTTGCAGTTAGTTTATAGGGTGCCTGCAGTCTGCACCTCCTTCCCTCTACTGGGTATGGTGGCATGGGGACTTTCAGTGTCCAACCCCTGCATGTCCCACACTGCTGCATGGCATGGATGGGCACAGCGAGCGGGGCATGCACAAATAAGTCAAGGGCAACTTGGTCTGTAGCCGTGGTGGGGTGAGTGGAGGTGTTGCTTTGTGCTGCTCCTCGGCGCAAGCACGGGGACCAGCCTGAAAGATGGGTCAGGCACTGGGGACATACGTGAGCAACTTGACTCATTTCCTCCATTGCAAATTCCAAGTCTCTCTGGAGTAAGCAACAGGGCTGAGCTGGCCAGCTCGCCCTCCGTACGTGCATCTGCTTTATTGCTTTTTCCATTTGCCTTCAGATCTTCTAATCACTATTTTTTCCTTCAGGCGTTATCTGAAGCTGCACCGGCTTCACCTCCTGCTATCTCCCCCCAGCACCCATCCTGACCGCAAAGAGAGCCCCGTGCTTGCCTATCACCCAGCTGAATCTGTCCTGTGTGGTGGCTCAGCCCCTGCTTCCCCCAGGGATTTCCTGGCACCTCCTTGGACAGCATTTAGCTCTTTTGTCTCCACTTGCTCTGCCTCTGCTCTCCCCCACCCTAAACCCTCAACCTCCTGAGTTGTGACTGTTCTGTGCTTGTCTAGGGGCCCCGTATGGAGGTTTCCATCCCCGAGCCCCAGGCTGTCCCTACCGCACAGCGTTCCCTGCTTCCTCTTCCCTTGCTGTGCCTTGGGGACACCAGCCAGCGCAGGACTGCTGCTGGCTTCCATTTCCGCTCGCTGGCTTTGCGGGCACTGCTCCTTCCCTGCTCCCCTCTCTGCTCAGCCTCCCGCTGCAGCCTTTTCCTCTCTGCACAGCTAGCGCTGGAAGGCAGGGAGCTTGACCCTCCTCGTTTGCTGTGTCACCATGGCCACCCGCATCCAAACCCAGCCCTGGCAAGGAAAATCTCCCCTCCCAAATTACTGCACAGCCTTTGCCAAGGTGCGGGGCTTGCTCTCAGCAGCTCCCCATTCAGCGCTGCCCCAGGGCAGCATCCCAGTCCCTGGAGCCATGGCTCCGAGAGGGGCCTGTGTCTATCCTCCTCCTCCTGAGCAGCCCTGGGAGGCAGGTGAGAGCAGCGTCAGACGGGGCCCACAGCCGCTCGGGGAAGAGGTGAGGACGGCTCATTGCAAAGTGCCCACAGCGGCCGCCGGCAGCTCTCCTGTCAGGCCAGGCTCCTCTCCGCTCACAGGAGCGGCAGCTGCCAGAATCCACTTCCCTTGCGTGGGAGGGAAACTCGCAGCACCCCACAGCCGCAGCACAAGGCCCACCATAAGGAAGGTCTCATTGAGAGCCAGCCAGCCTCTAGAGAACCGTTGCAGCAGTTCCTCTTCCCCTTTGCCAGACTTTTTTTCCACCACAGGGACTTTCTGCAGCCGAGCCCTTGTCTGGGGGAGGCCCTGCGGCATCTTTACAGCGGTTTGACAAACCACGATCCCTCCAACGGCAGTTCTGCTGCTGCCTGCCCGGGGCAGGGGACTCCCGCTGAGGCCAGCCTGGTGCTCCCAGTTGCTGGTTTTCCAGCCAGGAACAAAGGGACAAGTTGCAGCTCTTGAGAAAAAATTCTCCCTTCCTCAACCTTACGTTGGGCCCAACCACAGCTCCCCCAACAAGAAGCCCAAATGGCCTTTGGGGGTTGCTTGCGGCACCAAGCAGCTGCAAAGAGGACGGGAGCAAAGCCCAAGTAGGTCTCCTTGCTCCCAGCAACGTGTGGGCTTGCCTTGGCCGAACTGTGCACTGTCTGTGATGGCCCTCCCGGGATGGTTACCTGCCTGCCGGTAGAGAATCCTGCCTCCATGGCTTCGTAGTGGTAAAGGGCCAAGCGCTGCAGAGGGAACGGGCTGTCCAGGCACAGCTTGATCTCTGAGCCCAGCATGTACCAGTGGTGAGCCACGCTGGGCAGTACCACCGTGAGTTGAGCTTGGCCACTTTTCACCAGAAGCAAAACAAAGCTCCCCTCCTGAGGGCGTGCATCCTCAACATCTACCACCACCGCAGCACTGCTTTAGGAACCTTTATTTTTAAAAGGAGTCTGTCTTTCACACTTAACCCCACTCGGAAAAGGACTAAGGCAGGTGAATTCTCCCATCCTATCCCATCCCGGCTCTGCCAGCCCGGCAAGGCAAGAGGCAGCTCCTTCACACCACAGCCCCGAATGCAGGGGCAAAGCCACAGCCAGGGTCTTTCTCCCGCATGAGGGGGCCAGGCAGTGAGCATCGGACAGAGGCTGGAACCTGGATCTTCCCGCATGACTGCTCTCAAGTTACACTGACTTTGCAAACAGAGGCACAATATGAGCCAGACAACCCTGACAAAGCCCCTTTGTGTGCTAAGGGCAAAGGTAGAGGAGATGGGAACAGAGGGCCTGGGCGTCCTGCAGCATAATCTGAGCTTCCACAAAGGAAAGGGAGAGGCAGGGCCAGCCCCGAGCTCACACAGGCTGCTGCCAGCTTCTCAGCTCAGAAGAGAGTTTGGATACCGTCTGGGATAGAGAGATAAGGGAATTAGGCTGCTCTCTTCAGTTAAGTAGCTGCAATCAGTCACAGCTACAGGACTGATCCCAGAGGAATTGCAGTGAGACCACGTGCAGAGTGCTGCAGCTGCCAGTGCGTCTGCTGGGACTCCCAGTACCACGGAGCTGCGCCACACTGGCATTTAGCATCTGACTGAACCCAAAGCAGCAGGACTCAGTGATCCTACTGCAAGAAACATGCCTAGTTTCTTACAGGCAGAGCTTGGACGCACCACCCAACCCACTGGGCAGAGAATGGGGAGAGGGGCGAGAAAGACCGTGTGTGTCCCTGCCCACCACTCCACCACCACTCCTCGAGGATCAGGGAAGTTATAAAGGAGCCAAGCAAACCGAAAACAAAGTGCTTTGAGCAGGAAGCAGTTCTGTAGTCCTGTCGTGCAGCCAGCGCTGTCATCTGCAAACGCACCCGGCATTTGCTTCTCCACTGGGGCACACGCAATTGCACTTGCTAGAAATAGCCAGAAAGTCTGGCCCGGCTTCAGATGAGATCCCCCAACCCCAGCCACCCAACGGACTCTTCGAGATGCTGCCGCAGGGAGGCTTCAGAAAGGAGCTGGCTTCCATACTGCCAGGCAGGGCAGGATTTCCTGGGGTAGATGCAGCTTTGCCCTCCTCATGCACCCAAGGCTTGGGATCCCGTTGTGCTTCCCCCCTTCACACAGTGTCACCCTGTACCAGTGCCGAGGGGGAGGAAGTCCTTGCCACGGGTGGCTGAGGGGCATCATCAGCCACTGCTTTTGAGGGGATCTTGTGTTCTCGGGGTGGGGTGGGAGGGGGGAAGGTGGGGCTCTGCAAGGCATCTGCGTACATCTCATCCTGGACGCAGGGACGCTGCACAACCCTTTGCAGCAGTGGCTTGAGCAAGCCTACAGTCAGCTGGTTCCCCTCGCTGGAGAAGGGCTCTGGGTCCTCCTGGGAGCAAGGGAGGTGCTGCAGGACCATGGTGAGGATGTCCGAGGCAGTGAGCTCAGCGGGGCACAGCGGCCACAGCATGTCCAGATAAGGGTCCAGCTCCCGGTGCTGGGCAAACTCTGCCAGCAGCATGGTGAATATCTCCTTGTTAAGCAAGGGGCTGAGCTTGGAGAACTTTTCTGCCACCTCCATCACCCGCTGCCACCGCTTCAGGCAGATGAGAAGGTGCAGGGCTTGCAGCACGGCCTTAGGCCTCTTGCTGCAGAGCAGCAGTTCGAGCTCCATCTCATCATCTGCCTCGCTGCGCTTGCTCTTCCTGGCCAGTACTCCCAGCGCTCTCTTGTACAGCGGCACCCGGCCCTCTGGGCCCTCCTTGCTGCTGTATGCCCAAGAGATGCTAACGTACTGCTGGGTCAGCTCCACAAAACTAGGCAGCCATTTGGGTTTGAACCTCAGGAAGGAGGCACAGATGAGCTCAAAGAGCGGGACTACCCCATTCTGACCCACTTCCTCCTGCTGCGGCCCTCCCAGGACCTTCTTCCACACCTCTGGGGTGGCCCTGGCTACCAAGAGGCCATCCCCATTCTGCTGCAGCTGCAGGCAGCTCTTCGTGGCCTTCCAGGCAGCCTTGGGGAAGAAGGCAAAGACAGAGTTCAGGTAGGCCAAGTTGTCCTTGTCCATGTCAGAGTGTAGAACGCGGCTGACCTCCTGCTCCACCAATTCCTCACAGTAGCTTTCCACTTCGCTCTCTGGGGCACACACCACGCAGGTCTTGAGGAGCTCCAAGCTCATGTAGCTCTGCAGCTCCAGGCTCATTGTGCTCAACAGCTTGGCATAAGTGTCTTGGAGGCCTCGGGCCGGCTTCTGCTTCTGGCAGAGGCTGTGCTGCAGGATGGCAGCGAGAGCCACAGGAGCCTGGAACACACCACCTTTCTTCAACTTCTCCACTGTCAGCTTGGAGCTGCTGAGGCTCCTCCTCTGGTAGTATCTGCAGGCCTCCTCAAACACCATCTCCACCAGGCACAGCTCAGGTCTGCTGCTGTCCTCAGGTTTGGAGAAGCTAAAGCTGTAGATGCCAGTCTGAGTGAGGAGCTGGATGCTGTCCTCCTCTCCCGGAGACTCCAGGAAATGCACCTCTTTCATGCTCAGGATTTTCTTTTCTATGAGCCTTCCACTGTTCTGGTCAATGAGATACAGGACCCCAGCCAGCACGCAGGCCAGGATGCTGCCAAAGGTCTTCAGCTGGACAGGACTTCCCTGGGCCAGGGGACCCCGCTCTAGGTCAAAGATATGCCTCTGTGTCCCATCTGGCTCCACCATGTTCACAGCACCCTTTGTGCTCACCAGCAGCAGACCCCCGCTGTTGGACACAGTGGAGGTGTGAATGTCCAGAGGTGTCAAACATGAGAGAAGACCTACAGAACCAAGCAGGAGCTTCCTGAAGTCTGACTCGCTGCTGGAGCGCAGCACTTTGCTGTGGATGAAGCCTGCAGAGGGGGCTGTGATGGTGAGCTTTGCCTTCTCAGGATGCCAGATGAGGAGGAATTTGGAAGTGGTGGTAAAGCTGGCGGTGGCAGGCACCAGGAAGACGTGCTGGGGGGAGGCCAGGACCTGGTACTCAGGGCTGTTGTGCAGGACCATTCTTACGGTGCCCAGCCGCACGCCTTGCTCCCCCACCTCCAGAGCTCGGGTGCAGACACAGAACCTGAAGGCACACTTGCTCATGTCCGAGTGGGCATCCAGGGGAGGCCTCTCCTCACACCACACCAGGCTGGCTCCCTGGCTGCACACAGAGACAATTCGAGCCCGGGCACCCTGGCAGAGCTCCAAAGTCTGCAGCAGCTGCCAGCCCACCGCCACCACGAAGTGCCAGACCTCGGTCCGGCCGTGTTCCCACACAAGGGCCAGTGCCGAGGAGCCCAATGTCACGGGGCTCTGCAGGAAGAGCAGTCCCACAAGGGCTGGCTGGGGCTGCTGCCAGTTCCTCTCCAGGTCGGCTCCACCAATGCCGTGGCGCTGGAAGGCCACCACCTGGGGCAGGGGGGGCGGCCGGCTCTTCTGCAGGACCAAAAGGTGCTGCCCATCGGGGCTGGAGTGGACATGGCTGGGCTCTTCTCCCTGGCAGAGCA
>VYXH01010612.1:241328-303843 GCA_013397275.1 Burhinus bistriatus
GTCTCCGCCGGGCGGGGACGCTGTCCGCTACCAGAGGCCTCTCCGGTCACCGTCTCCTGGCGGTCCGGGGGGCGGCCTGCCGCTGGCCACGCTGCGGTGTCCCGCAGGCCCCGCTCTCTGGGGAGCCTCCCCCGGCCGTGGGGCAGCCGGTGCCGGCGGCACCTTGCCGGGGGGCTCAGCCTGCTTTGCCGCGGCCCCTCCCACGGTCTGGTGGCCCCGGGTGTGTCAGAGCCCCTCGCCGCCCGCCCGGCCCTGCCTGGGGCCTGGCCGCCGCCTGGAAGCTTGGGGCGGGCGGGAGCGGTGGTGCACAAGTCTGTCGCCGAAGAAGGTGCGGGTCCTCTCCCCGCCTGCCCGCAGCGCCGCTGTCGGCGGTAATAACGCCTCACCGCCGCCCTGGGCGCCGGGGGCTGCCCTGCCTGAGGGGGCCTGGCCCCGGGCTGGAGTTGCCCCAAGCCTTTGGCTGGGCCGGTGCAGCCGGTCACGGGCCGCAGCGTCAGCAGGCTGCTGAAACGGTTTGGGTGCAAGAAAAGAATGAGCAGGGCGTGTTCTTTAATCATGGATAGTTCTAATTATCCGGTTTACCTCACGGTCCTATAAGCACTTGTATACCGGCAAAGCAAAGGGGAGCAGTAAACAGCGGTGAAGGAGCGGGGGAACTCGTAGGTTGGTGACGCTGAAGGCAGCGGCAGGTCGCCACACGAGCGAGCTTGCAGCCTCGGAACCCTGCTGCGTACGCCACTGTGAGAAAGTTTGCTGCTAAGCAGAGACTGTAATCTGAATATATGATGAGGGCCAATTCGGGCTGAGCAGGTGGGTGGAATATGCAAAGCAATAAGATAATTTGGATCATTGCGATACGTGGTGATTGCAGTTCACCAGCTGTTTGAGCTCTGGTAGGAAGCGTGACAAAAATTTCTAAGAGGAGTTTCAAGGAGGGGAAAAAAGGACGTCAGTTTGGTTTTCCAATAATAATAGCGTAATCCTCTGACTGTGTCGCTTAGGGCACTTTTTGCTGTGTGCAAAGAGACCCTGCAGGTGGGGTATACGCAGCGTAAAAACGTTAAACAGTTATTGGCTAGCATGCACAAAAGAAACAGTGAGGCTTTACTGAGCTACTAGGCTGGGCATTCATCTGCTCACCGCTCCTGCTAACACATCAGGCAGCCACCCAGACGTCCTGCAGGAGAGGAAGGGTCGACCTCTGCTGCTTAAAGCTGCTGAGTTGCTATATCTTGGCTCCCTGTTCGTTTGTTTGATTTTTTTGTTTGTTTGATTTTTTTGTTTGTTTGATTTTTTTGTTTGTTTGATTTTTTTGTTTGTTTGATTTTTTTGTTTGTTGTTTGTTTTAGGATCTTACACCTTTTTGTTTGTGTTTTTCCTCCTGAGTGCTTGTGCTACTAATGGTCCATATCTCAAAAACATTACCTCTCTGCAACTCTACCTTTCTTATCTTGGCGTGGCTCTACCGTGCAGTGTCTTAGAACACAGCAGCTTCCTCAGAAGTCGGAGCCAAGGTCATGCAGCTGTGCTGTATTCAGCACGGGCTGTGGATCCACACTGACAGCTGAAGCCCTGGGAAAAGGGCAGGGGAAGGTTACAGGGAGAGTGTTTTCCTTCAGGAGGAAGGCATCTGAAAAGGTCTCCAAGCAGCATGAGCTTTTAGGTGGGAGTGTAGAGACAGTGTGGAATATTTCATGGTGAACTAGGTGGGACGGATTCTGAAGGGCTTGAAGAGTGAAAACCCAAAGAGACTGTCTGACACGAGAGAGCTGGGCATTGTAGCCAGAAATACAGAAAGGAAGCGTGATGAAATGAAAAAATTAACTCGGAAAAATGGTGTGAACAGATGGAGGTGGAAGCATGTGACGCGTGTCTAGGCAGAACCTTAACTAGTTGGTGGTGTGAAGTTGATGGATTGAGTGTTATTTTAACTGGGCAGATAGAAATGAAAGGCAATTATGGATGAAGTGTTAAAAAGGTAGCTTGGATGTTATTCTTTTATATCATTGCTAAAGCAGATGTGCTGGGAGGAATTCTGTGGCTGTATCTGCATTAGGAAGCCGCTTTTCCTGTTTTTCACGGGGGGGAAAAATAGATCAGTAGTGGTGTGGCTTTAGGTTGTACTATGTAGAAGCACATACACCGCTACTGCTCTGAGCAGGATGGAAGGACTTGCTAGTAAAAATGCATATCCTGGGACTGTGCTGGAGATTGTGTTGCTTGGTACTGCAGAAGAAGAGGTAGGATCTATGTGAGTTTTTGTCATCAGCACACCCTCAAGTATATTTCTTTATGTGCTGCATGAAGATGCCTGGAATTCTGCCAGGTGGATCCAAGGTTTGTGTGCTGCAAGTGTTACTGTTTCCCTTGTTGGTGGGTTGAGCACCTTACAGTTATAAAGGAAGGTACAGACTGGGCAGTTTTCATTCTAGTGGACAATATACAAATAAGGTTGTAAAGAATGGATGAAATATAAAAGCACTGTGGACCTACTAGCATGAACTGTAACTGCCAATGCAAGAGCTGGCAGAACATAAGCTGCAAAAGGGCTTCTAGCAGGAATTTGGTCATGGTGATTGCTAAAGCCTTGACAAAATCTAGCCCAACGTGTTCTTCCTCTCTCTGTTTTCACTAGTGGTCTGCCAGGCTGCTGCTGGGTGGTCTTGGGGGTTTTAATACTGGAGCTTGAACTCGGCCAAGGCACCGTTTATGCATTGGGATTCATAAACTCTTGTGCTGGGTGCAGATTGTCTATTGCTTCCTGTGATGGATGAGTGCTGGAACCTGTGTTTTAACTGCCTGTTGCTCAGGTCCAATATTGACTCTGCAGATTCATCGTGTGGATTAAGTGCAAGCCTTTTCTGGAACTTCACTGAAGAGTTTAATGACTACTTGGCTTACAGCCCATTGCTTTAGAAGCTTTAGGTTAACTTTTAGGCAGAGGTTTATCACCCTCTCTTGCATGATCAAAATAATTTTTTAACAATTTTCCTTTAGACTTGAGTGATATACCTGCAAAATACCTTGAAAGGCAGAGCGTGATCACACTGGGTCCCAAGTGCCTGCAGTTGGTGGTAGGGGCAATTACTAGCCTTGCAATATTTAAACAAGTGAGTCCAATCTTAGTAGCAGTGGCAAGTCAAGGGGTATTGGATTCTAAAAGGAAAAGTATCTCAGTTCTTATTTGGAGCCTTTATAAATACTGATTGAGATGCAGGGCTTTGCCATTAACAAACTAATATAGATCACATCATTTGCACTACCTTTTTCAGATAGGGAATAAATGCTTTGCCAAGTAAGTCAATATGTGAAAATACCATTTTATGTCATCTGTTTGTTTTCTTTTTATTTAGCCAAGAAGTGTTACAGTATATTTTTTTGAGGGGGTCCACGCTGGGAAAAAAAACCCAACAAACCACTTACTTATCTTTGGTTGTATGTGGGGGTTGGGTATATGCATCTGTAATCTTGAAAACTTTCAGGTTTGTTAGCCTAGGCAATTAAATGCAAAATACAGTGCTTGATGGGCTGCATGCAAGATTAGAGTTACAAGTTTTACAGTAGTATCTTTGCTATTATAAGGTGATCCATAGAATAGTAATAAGTCTGTACAGGAGCTGAGTGGCAAAGTGGAGCAGCCACAGTTTTCAATGTGCACAAGTCTGAGTAAACCTCAGACTCAAAATGTCAGGTTCAGTTTCCCTGTGGATATTCTAATGAAAAGCTAACAGAGGTGTGTTCATCTGAATGTCACATGTTTGGTTGGAATCTCTGCTATGAGTTCTGGAATGAAGTGGAAAGGAGGTGGATGGTTGGATGTGCTCGTCCCTTTCTTCCCGACTAGAATCAGCTGACCCTGGGGTTGATGATAGATAAAGCAAGAGTCTGCCTGAACTTCTGTCTGCCACGGCTTTTATCTTCCTGCCTTTGAGCTGCCAAGACTCATGCTCTGTCGAGGCTTCTTTTAGTTCCAGATGAAGCATCTTGGGTCTTCTGCTGCACAGCAAAGTACTTGCTGTTCTAAAAATGCACATGCGTGTGCTTCTCTTGGCCCTGAGGGGTTGTTCTGTGCAGTCAGTGACTACAGCAGGATTCACTTAGCAGCATGTGTTAATGGGACTGACCTATTGACAGAAGAAATTATCCATCTGAACCTAAAATGTGGAAGATGCACTGCTGCTTTTTAAATGGTGATGCGTTTAAAGGATAATTGTTAACTATATTCAGTGTCATTGTTTTCATAAGCTGTCACGACGTCCTGATAATTTGACACCTCTACAACTTATTTATAAATGTTTTGTGCCTTTAACTGTTGTTTTCTGCAGCTGCCTAGAAGGTCCCCATTAGCAAAATGCAGTTTCCTGTTTCTGTCTTTATGACATCTAGAAAATGTAATTGCATAAAGTGAAAAGAAAAAGCCATTTGTACAGCCTGATCATCATAGGTCGTGAAACAAGCACAGCCTAATGAAGCGTTGGCATGAAAAGTGACTTTTACTTTTCTCCCCTTGCTCCTCCATATGCTCATTTGTAGAATAACAAATCATAAACAAGAACATTATTTAATCGTTGCCCCTAGCAATCTTCTTTGTATGTGCTCTGTGCAGCTTTGGTTGAGAGAATATGAATCCAAAGTCCCATTTTGACAGAGACTAGAATTTTCATATGATCATGTGATCTCTCTGATGCTCGCGCCACATCAAGCCTTTGTGTCTTGTGGAATTTAGATTTTTCTGTCTTTCTGGAGATGTAGGAACAGTGTTAAAATGCAGCTCTCAAAGTTCAGGGACTAAGCAGAGCGTATTGATCCCCTCCCATTCACATACACATTGGATGTGGGACCGCTGACCTAGAAGCACTGAGAGTTAGTTTATTAGTTTTGACATTGGGATTCATTAGCCGTAATTCAATTAGAAGCACGCTGATGGATGTGTTTGTATGCTGGGGCTGGCAGCTGCTTTAGGTTCAGAAACTTACAATTCTAGTTGGGAAATTGTTTTGTGCAATCTTGGGTAAGATTTGTATTGCTAGGCTACAAGTGACATCGTTCTTGATTTGGTTTTTAATAGATTTCTCTCTGTTTCCAATTATGTTTCTAATTAGAATGATGTCTTACTTCCCATGACAGTTTAAAAATATTGCAAAGTCTGTAAAAGAGAAGCTATCAAGATGATTGAATAATGTTTTCTTTTTCATTTGTTAGACTGAAACCTTTTTCCATCTTAATTGGATATACAGACCTACTAGGCTACAGGAATAATTTCTGTATTTACAGAAGGTTAAGATGCAGTGGTTGCTAAGCTTGGGTCTGTTTCCATTCTCACCCCAGCGTACATCAGCCCTTAACCATCAGGCTGTGCATATTCCCTTCCTAGTGGGAAGAGGGAACACCTCTCCCCCATTCTGTATAAATCTCAGCTTTTCAGGTGTGAGATCTGCTGCTCTCTGTCCTACCCTCTGCTTCCCGACCCAGGCAGATCTGCCTTTCACACCTGGGATAGAGTCTTCTGCAGCAGCAGTGTTTCTCCAGCCTCAAAAGACGTTTTCCTGCTGTTTGGAACTGAGATTTATGGCTCAAGGGATGGATGTCTGAATAGCCTCCTCTGGGAGCCTGAGAGTCCTAGTTAAGAACATAGTTTTAGTCTTAAGACAGTCAAAAGCTGTCTGCAGTGGAAAGAATGTAGAAGAGATCTGGAACTGGCATTCAGTAGTTGCTGGAACCTGTTCTTTGAGGGAAAGACAGACCTAAACGTGCTGTGGTTGTGGAAGGGGTTGAGGCAGCGTGGGGTGGAGGCTAAATCCAAAGCTGTGGCTGCCAGCTCAGGAAGCTCTGGGGTCGTAGATGCTGACTGCAGTGAACTTACCTCTCAATGCGTACTTTAGCATGGCTGAGCGCAGCTGCCACAAGAGCCTGCCCATGTTTTTCTGGAGCATGACTTAAGTCAAGCCTCTGCCTGAGGTATGCTGCTGCCATGTGTGTAATTACCTTCGGAGGTATGGGAGAAAGGTTGAGAGCTTAGGGATGTGAGAGAAGGGATGGCATTCCCTTTCTGCTAAGTACCTCTGACAGTGCTGCAGTGATACAGAGGTTAGAACAGCGCTAAAGCTGTGATGCTTGCCAGAAAAAAAATCTGTGGTTGCAGATAAATACATATTTGCAAGGTCAGAGTGGTGACGTGCTTTGTAGCATCAAACATGAGGTTGAGAGTACATGGCAAGTCACGCGTTCTGACTCTCAGCCCCTGAAATGGGTGACTGTCGCAGAAGGTTCAGGACTACAGCTATGGCTGTTACTTTTTGTAAGAGCTCATTTTGTAATAATGATACTTCCTTTTTTTCTTAATAGGATAACCAGTAAGCATGAGACACCAATTAATTATAGTAAAACCTGTTTGCATTTCTAGAAAACTCTTTGCTGTCAAATAGATCAGGAAATTCATCCGCTTTAAAAAAAAAATCCCTGCAAAGCTTCTCCCCTGTGTTCCTCCATCCTCCTCCCAAAACTGAACCGCTGGATTTGCAGAGCAGCTGGCACAGCTGAGGGATGCCAAGGAGCAGAGACAGGGCTGAGCGAGGGTGGCAGGAGTGCTTTAGGGAGGCTTTGCAGCCAAATGTTTCCTAGTGTTGGACGTCGCTTCAGAGTGCAAAGCAGAATTTGAAGTGCTTTGGAAGGCAGCTAATTAAACAGATAAGACTTTTTCAGACATTTTCAGGAGCTTTTTGTCAGATGTCCTTGAGGCTTGACCAGCGTCAAAAGGACTGGATATCCATTTGATAACAAGTATCAAAGTTCATGCAGTGAAATTAAAAAATACATACTTTTCTGCATGTAAACTGTATTGGTCTGGACCATGAGTCAGTTTCTAGCAGGGAAGAATTAAGAAAATTTGTCTATAAGGAGCTTGTTCTGTATGTGCCTCTGTCCGGACTTCTGCATCTTTCTTTGAAATGGGATATAGGACTAGATGGGAGCTTTGATCTGATTTCTTATCTGGTATAGTTATTAAAGCCCCTACTTTCAACTTGTGAGAGACTATTAGTATTTCAGTGCAGTGAAGAAGTCTTTCATGGTTGAGGCAGACCAGACATGCCTTGAAGAAAAGTTCAAGTTTCCTTAGCCTTTTTTCTCTCTTCTTACCTTCAGGGTATACAGCATGGCCCAAACAGAGAAGAAAGGTGGGCTGCTCCGGAAATCTTCAGCCTCCAAGAAGCCGTTGAAGGAGAAAGTTGTGTTGATGTATGATGAGATTTTCACGGTAAGGACTTGAGCATCTCCTCATTGTAAAGTGTTGTGTTAAATTTTCTTGTTTGTGCTGAGGGCACTGCATGGTGGATTCTTTTCCCAAGGTAAGGACTGCACAGTGTGGGCACGTGCTTCAGGCTCTCCTACTGTCATGCAGAGCTCTGTACTCTGCTCTCTTCCTTGATGTCACCTTGTCCTGTTGTCTACCAGGACCATTTGTGATCTATGGGAAGTCACGGCTTTTCAAGTGTTTCTCAAAAAATAATCCAGAAAATATACAGAGGCATCCCAATTGAGAGCTGCTTCTGTTTGTCCTTCTGTTTCTGGGAGTCTGTGTAGACAGAATTCTATACTATAAGACCACTTGGTCATCCAGTGGGATGATGCTGACTCTGAGCTACTCGTGATAATTATTTTGTTTAAATTCTGCCTGATTGATTTCTTCCTTTTTATTCTCATGGCTGTTCCTTCTCCTTTCAGACAGAGGACCCCAGTAAATGCAACCCTAGGTTTTGGGAGGAGCTGTTTCTCATGAAGGTAACAGGAATTGAACATCCTCTGACTTGCTGCTGCTGTTCTGCCTATCAAGTGGCAGACTGTCAGTGCAAAGACTTGCTTTTCTAAAGTGTCAGCAGCTGTATAACATGCATGAACTGCTTCTTAACCTGTCAGGTCAACTTGGAATATCTAGAAGGCAAGCTGGAGGCACTGGATGGGGAAGAGTTAATGAAGATAAAAGATAACATCAACTGCTTGTTCCAGCACTGCATTCAGGCACTGGGCGAGGAGCATCCAATCAGAGTGGTCAATGCACTACAGGTACAGCATCAAAAGACAGGGAATGCTCTCTCCTGCTTCTGATGAGGCAATATGTTTGCTGTTGGTATCAAACATCTTGTGCTCATTTCTTTAGTTCTGAGGAGAAGTGATGTCTACAGAGCAGTTGCTACTTACTGTCTGTGGAGGTTTCAAACGTTTATAGTCTCTTTAATCTTTGAAGAACAATAGCTTGTTTTAGAATTCAAGAGGATCTGGTGATGCAGGATGAAGCGGATGGCGATGGAGGGACAAGAGGGGCTTGTTCACACTGCAGGCTCTCAGTTTGGAGACTCAAGAGGATTCTGTGTAGCTTTGTCTTCTACTTTCTTCTGTTCTCCTCCATTTCAGCCTCCTTTTTGAATTTCCGTATGGGTCAAAAATGAAATAAAGCTCTGGGGAAGTTAGGGTGAAATTTATACAGGAGATTGTCCCTGCTGGACACTTTCTAATTGGAAGCTGTGAAGAATTGTCACCCCGAATTAATAATCACTTTCCTGCAGGTTGTTCCTTACCAAAGTTATGCTATCCCATGTCTTCTGCAGGAGACTGCCCTTCTCAGTCTTTATATTTGATGTTATTAGTTCACAGGCTGATTCTTACAGTTTGGTGAATGCATTTGTCCCAGCTTCTCTCAGCTGTAGGAATACAGTATGTGAATTTCATGTTTGGAGAAGTTGCCTGTAAGACATTGGACAGGCAGTAAGCTGGGAAAAGTTGATGTAAAACTGAAAAGATTTACCCCTCTGATGACACACAATCTTGCATTGGTGTTTTTTTTTTTTTTAATTTTTAAATTTTTTTTTAATTAGTTTGAAAGAATGCTATTAAATAGTGTAATTATAACTACATAGACAGTCTGGAATTCACAAACTTTTATTCAGGCTCTTGGCAAAAGTTAGGCCAGGGCTCAAATCTAGAATCCTGCTGTGTGAGTGTAAATAGAAATCAGGTAACACATCCTGAGCTTGGGTTGGGAGAGCTTTCCCTTAATCAGACTGTGTTCACGTGGAAAGGGATCCTGAAGCCCAAACTTATTTAAGCAATCTTTTCTTGAGAATGACCATGGTGACCAAAGGTTTGTTTAGTCCAGTATCCTATCCCTGACACTAACTTGCTTCTGTATGCTTGTAGAGGTTGTTGATTCCTTGAGGTCTGCTTGTCTCCAGCTTTACATCTTCTGAAACTAATTACTTCTCACAGGTGAATTTAAGCTGGAGGCTAAAACTGTGGTGGTTATAGTCCTGCTCATTCCCCTCTTCGCAGACCTGAAAGGTGCCTGATGATGAAAGTCACCACAGACATTTCCCTCTGGGGCAAATGAGACATTTGCTGTCCATAAATTTTCCGGAGTGTATGCTGGAAGCATAGTGTCCTGATACCTGTATGTTTCCAGTGAACTCCAAGAACTCAGTATGAATCCAGTGCCTGCAACAAGAAACTTGAAGGAGGTTACGTTTAGCGGGAAGGAAGGTTCTTAGACTCCCTGAGGTAGTTAGGGAAACTTAGACCTTTTTTTTTTTTTTTTTTTTTGACAAAGAGACAGTTTATTGATCAGACTTAGGATAGCAGTGTGGTAACGAAACAGAAATCTGTACTCTCTATAGCAAAAGCATCTGCTGTATGGACAGGCGTAATGTGATAAACTGTGTTGTATGGATGTGTATTTAGCGTGCTTGAAATGAGAAATTAATCTGGAGAGCTCTAAGATGTGTCTGTCCATGTATTAGACACTGGTTCTGCCTTGCAGTTTCCTGGTCAATATTTTTGGACTTAAAGCCACACTTAGCTGTTTTCCAAAGGTTGTAGTCCTGTCTGGTACAAACTGTGTCTGTACGGAAGCAGCAGTAAGATTGCCTTTCTTCAGAGTGCTGTGAAATGAAGGGGTGAACAAACAGGAAAAATACAGACAAATATATTCTCTACTTTTTTTTTTTTGGAGTTCTCGGCATCCAAAATCCTCCTTAGAAACAACAGAGGTGGAGGAGAGATCAGGCAAAATGTATGGCTTCCAGTCTGGTGACGTTCATTTAAATATCTGTGTTTTGCCAGTGCTAGGAGAGCGTTTTAGGGTGGGTTTTGCTATTGAGTTGTAGGTGTTGCCTTACATCCATCTTACCCTCTGTTTTCCCTTTGCAGACTTTGTGTGCATTGATTCGGGGTGTCCATCAGAAGAACAAATCCACTTCTGGGTTTGACATCATCAACATGCTTGTGGGTTTTGATAAGGCAGAGCTGTGTATGAAGGTGAGGCCCTGGCTGCGTAGAGAAATGGTTTGCACAGCAGCCATGTTGCTGGGACAGTAGTTTGTAGACAAGTGTGTCTACCAAGATGCAGCTTTTGGGGGAAATATTCCAGCCACTTATTAAAAACAGCTGTCCTGAAGTTCTTTACCTGCTAGTAGCACAAAGACACTTGGGCTCCCTGTGTTTGTTAGTAATATAACAGAGCGCTTTTCTTTCTTTTCCTGTACTTCCATGCTGTGCAGTCGCTATGGTTAAGAAATCTTAAGGCCATAAACAGATGTCATAGGCTATCAGTACCCAGTATTAAACCTCATACCTTGTGCTTAATTTTTAGCTGATAGTCATATCCTGTGTTCCTACATTTCCATCAGCACCTGTACCGTTTTAAACTTATTTGATGCTCTTCACTGTAAAGATGTTGAGTTTTGGGAAATGACAAAGTAATCAATGATAAAGCTGAATTCCTGTTGTATCTTTTTTTCTCTCTACAAAAAGTAGTAATTTTTCATCTCTCTACAAATAGTAGTACATTTGGGGAGAATATTAAGTAGTAACTTGCCTATCAGAACTACATTTTTCCTTTAAGAATAACTGTATTACCTGTAATTTAGTATTTGGAAAACAGTGATTTATGAATATCTGTCAAACAGCTATAGAGTATCTACTTTTAATCATAACTAATATATATACTATTAAATTGGAGGTGTGCTGCTTACAAAAAAATCTCATGATGCCTATAAGAAAAATGGAATGTTGGGAAAAAAAAAAAGCGCACTGATATTACTGTCTTGCAAGCAAAAAGGAAGATTGTATTTGTAGAGCTCACAATTACTTTGTGAATAAAATCTATTGTTATATGTATACAAAAATCTCTCATGCATCTGGAGAAAACTCTTGGAAAATGATCATGATGTTATGCCTGAAGTCATTAAAACGTAGTTAACACAAAACAGCGTTGAGAACCAATAGTATGACTATGGCCTGTGTAACAGTAGTAGTGGCTCAGTTATTGATTCTGGAATAACACGGCTTTATCTTGGTGGTCTTGTATCTGAATCTCCCAAAAAGCTTTTTATAACAAACATTTCAAATAATTTTAACTGTTACTTTTAAATAATGTGATTGTTCTTCTTTAGAATCTGATGGAGAGCTTGGACTCGCTTCTCTGTGCAGAAGGTTCTGAAAGCCTCAAAAGCTTGTGTCTGAAGCTACTTCTCTGCTTGGTGACGGTAAATGAATGCCAGCTGTATAATAATTTAAAGGCTTATGTGAGCAACATCTTGAGGGATGGAACGGTCTCAAAACTTGAGCAGAATGCTGCAGTGTGAAGCTTGAGAGGGGAAGAAATTGTGAATGGGAACAAGGGTCAGCCCAGAATATGCATCATTGCTCTAACCATGATGCCAATACAGCCTAGCAGACTGTTTTCACCTCATCAAATAGGTGCCAACTGGAGCAAAAGGAGGGCAACGTAGGAGGAAGTGTCAATTGGATTCACAGGTTTTGTTTTGGGAAAAAGATATTTAAGAAGTCTCCAATAAATGGAAGGGGAGCAGAAGAGAGAGGTTGAGCAAAAAGACAGGAAGCGTGGAGTAGACAAGGCTGGTGAGGATGTGAAGAATGAGGAAGTTGGAACAAATGGCCACTCAGCATCTCTTGGAGATAGTCAACTGCAAACTATATTGGCCGTGATAAGAGATAACTGAGTGCGGGGGAGGTCTTCACTGCCCTGCTTTTTCACTCTCTGCCTCCAGTGTAGCAGTCTGCTTCAGCTTCTGATGCTGTTGTCGTGCAGCTGTGTAACATATCGGTCTGTAGAGGAAAGGGGGAGCTCTTAGTATGCGGGTCATGCTTCTTGCCAGAGAGAGGGGTGGGAGGCAGGACAGATTTCTTTTACTTCATGTCTAGCTCTACTGCTGGTCACACCTTGACTTGCTGACTAAGTGTGAGATTCTGGATAAATGTGTCCATCTGGTAGCACAACTCTGTTCCCAGTGTGTGCCAGAGGCAGCTTACAGCATCATGAGAGGCTTCGGGTGAGATTTTAAAACTTGTGTTTGTACGCAGGTGACAGATAACATTAGCCAGAACACCATCCTGGAGTATGTGATGATCAACAGCATATTTGAAGCTATTTTACAGGTAAGGGTTCTTCCTTCTACTGCAGGGGCTCTTCCACAGTGAGAGCTTTCTTTTCTATATTTGCTTTTCAGCTTTTTCAGTGCAGCATAGCTGACTGGCACTGTGTGTTGCTTCCATTTGTAGCTCAGTCATAGATTTTTTATTTTTAATGCTGTCTCCTCCTTACTCTAGTCTGCTGTTTTTAGTCACCAGTAAGTATTTAAAGCATTTTCACTTGAGACATTTGTGCATAGATAGAAGCTGAACAGATTTCTGGGCTAATTTCACACAGAATTCCTGTGTCAGAGGAAGTTTTTTCAAAAGGCAGTCTGGATATATTGAGGTTTTCCTCTGCTCTTTGATAAATTATGCTTTTTAGAAGTGGAACTGGGCTTGGATAAACCCAGAAGACTTGCACAGATAATGTTGGTGAGGCACTGAGATACTGTCCAGTGCTGTTGAGAAATATATTTGCCCTTTATGCCCAGAAAACATATGGGCATCCTCTCTGAGATAAATAACCTTCTTTGTGTGCAGAACTTGTTGGAAGCACTGACACTCCCTCAACCTTAAATATCCTCTTTCAATCAGGACATAATTTGCTCTTACGCATGCATTTCATGGCCACACACTGTCTGAGAGTCACTGCAAGCTTCCTGAAGCAGGCCTGAACAGAACAGTGTGATTATTTATTCCAGATCCTGTCCAGCCCGCTTAGTCGCAGGGAACATGGCTATGATGCTGTTGTCCTTCTTGCTTTGCTGGTCAACTACAGAAAGTATGAGGTAGGTGTTCTTCTGGATAACAGAAACATCACTTCTCTCTACTTTATTAATTTACACTGGCCTCTGGATTATTAAGGCAGCCTACAGTACAGTTTTCAGCAGTACACACTGCAACATTTATCAGGGTATCAGCACAGAGCTGCAGAAGTTTTGCAAGACAGTTGTATTACGCTAACTGTATCTGTCTCTGACGTATGTGTATAATCAGATGTGTATGATATTCATACAGCTCGTTTTGTGCAAGCATGAAAGAAACTACCTAGGGGATTTGCATTTCCTTCATGAAAGTATTCTGAGGAAGGTCCTTTTGGAAGAGTTACTGTTGTGCCAAACTTTCATGTTTGCCTCTGTGCAGTTATATATAATCTCCAAAGTAAAATAAGCTATCAGTCATCTTGGGCTTCAAACTGAATTAGCGATTCAGAACCTGACTAGCAGACTGAAAGAGCGCAGATCCCCAGAAGAGATGGTGAAGCTGTGACCAAGGAATGAACTGAAACATCACAACTATTACTTCCAAGAGAAGTCTGCCTCTGTCTCTTTGACTGATTCCTCTCTGAGAAACTTTATTCATCTTCCTTTTTCTAAACTGGTTGTGCTACTTTGTGGTGTATTCCCATTTTTTTCCTGTTATTCATCACCTTGAAAAAGAAACGTGTAACATGTCAAAACAACACCAAGTGTTAGCTTTACTTTGCATAAGGCATGATACTTTAGTGATCAATCTTATTTTTTTTTTCCATAATTAGGAATATCTTAATATACTTAGATTGGCAAAAAATAGCAAAGTGCTGGAATCCCCCTTCCTCAACAGAATTACTGTGAGGGAGCAGGTTCCAAAACCTACCTGGTTTTATAATAGATCTTGTTTTGAACTATGAATAGACATAGAGAATAGGCGAAGACAGGAGCTACGGTCAGTGTCAAAGTAATCCCTGTTAATTTCTCATTCCTGTGAATGTTGTCAGAATAGTGAATTACAGATTCTGTTCAGCAATGTGTGCTGTGATAGCATGGAACAGGAGCTTGGAGTTTGGTTTCAATATATGGCCATGAGGGAAAACTGCTGGAAATTATATGGGTAGGGTTACTACTGGTGAGGGCAGATGGGAAAGACCAGAGATCTCATTGCAACGTTCAGGTCAAAGGGTGGAGAGCTGTGTAGTCCCGTCCCTGAGCTATGGATACCTGTGTGCTATAGTTTATGTCCTTAGTAAGGTAGAGTGCTATGAGTACATAAGACTTGTCCTCTGCTTTTTTGCAGTAGCTTTCTGTAGAGTATTGAGTTGGGGTCAATTGCTTTGGAAAACATTGTCCTAGATGTCTTCAGACTGGGCACCCAAAAGAAGCTGTGCTGATGTTTAAAAAGTACAATCCAACCTGAGGCAGACGTGTAGTAAGGGGACTTTCAGCTTGAGTTAGTTCATCTGGCAAGGTTGAAAGCAACTTGAAGAAAGGTTTTATATGATGGCTGCCTGACACTGCCCTTTGTAAGCAGTGCTACGAGCAAAGCCTGTAGGAATGCAGTCATAATCTTTGTCCTTAAGTAGCGTAGCTGCTTTCATTTGCTATTCTTTGGCCCTTAGAGTCAGTTTGGTGGTTGCCTGGTTGTCCGTGTATTGTAGCATACTTTCATGCCTCAAATCCTTTGGAGTTCTCTTTTTAGTTAACTCTGCTGCAGTTGACAGTTTCTCTTTTGTTCTGAACTTCATTGGTTGCTAAACTGTGTTTCCAGCTGCTTAAGAAAATCTAATTAGGCCGAAAATTCATTAGTTGACTATAATTTTGTGTCTGTCTTTAATGTGAATATCAGTGTGTTTTGCATCAGGATATTCTTTCATATTTTGGGGACGTGGATTTTGTAGTCTCCTCTCAGATTCCCTGGGGAATATCTGTCCATGTTTTCATTACCAGTGTAGCTGAGATCTTGGCTTGCTCATTAACTTCTATTCTAGGATTAAAAATGATTTACATGTCTTTACATGGAACCTTTAAAGGGATGTCCCTGATCTGAAACCTAATAATTTTCAAAAGTTGTTCCAAGTATATACTTATTCAAGTCTTCAGCTATATTTTATGGTTTTTTTTAATCCTAGTCCTGATTTCAGCAAAAACATTTTTACCTTGATCCTATGTGAGAGAAACATAAGAGAGTAAGTAAATAATTGACTATATCAGGAAAATGGTGAAGCTAAGCGTACACAAAAGGCTGCCAAACAGAGAAAATGCTGTGAGGAAGAGTATTTATTTGATCACTTTCTTAGTGTTTTAAGGGATGGCTGCTAGAATAGCAAGTTAAAACATAAAATCAGGTAGTGACTTTTAAAGAGTTAGATTCCTTGATAACATCTAGGTGGAAATTTCTTTGACTCATGTTCAACCTGCTAGAATTGCATATTGGGTCTCCTGCTAGGCAGAGCTGAAAGAAATTACTCAAAACGTGGGTTTTTTCCTTTTGTGTGCTTGTCTGGCAGCATATAGTGTATCCGACAGCCCTTCATGTTTGGTGATGCGCACTTGCCTCTCCTTGATATAGTCAACTACAGGTGCTGAAGAGACCCTTATCAACACTGAAGAGTCAGAAAAGTAGTCTCAAAAAAAAAGCAGACTCAAATTATTTTAACTTAATCTCTTTAACAAAAAGAGTAATTATTGAAGCTCCAATTCCCTGCAAGAAGGCCTGCCTGTAGAGGAGATGGCCTCGTCAGGGCTGGCAGCAAAGCTGCTGAATCATCCCTACTGAGTGTTCAGGGAAAAGTCTTGCAAGGGATAATCAAGTGGATTCTGGCCTTCGTTTGTCTTACAGATGTGAAGATAAATTAAGCGCCTAACTAGGGATTGTATGTGATTAGCCTGGCGTTTTTTTCTGCTTGCTTTTCCTACCAAAAAAAATTGTTTCCCTTAGGTTTGTGTTGGAGGCATGTTGGGGCTATGGAGATCTCACTCCCTCTGCCAGACCTGTGTGCTTCTTCATATAATGCTCAGTTTGTATGGTGTGTCTCACCTGGGGATTGCTTTAAAAGTCACTTAGTAATCATCTCCCCGCAGCTTCCACCTTCATTTCTATGAGATTGTTGGCATCTGATGGTGGGTAGTTCATGGAGGACATCTTGAATATTCCCAGGTTCCAGGAGCTTGCATCCGTACCTCAACACTGACAAGTACTCGAGTGTTTGCTATAGTGTTTGTTATCTGATGGCAGTGATAGGAAGAGACCTGTGTTCTCTGAAGAGCTGAGAATCATAATTTTGAGTTCTTCCTGGAGGCAGGTGGAGGCAGAAGCTATTTTAAAGTTTGTGTAACCGCTTCATTGGCATACTTTGAAGTTTTCAAAATGCTTATCAACCACTTTTCAAGGCTGTGGCATGTTTCTGCATGTTGTGGAGTGGCAGGTGTAATTTAGACTTTTAAAACTTCTGCTGTGCTTCCCAGTGAGAGGGGAACTGAACACTGAAACAGCAGGATAAGAATAGGGAAGCAGGCAGGGAGTATGGGTTGGGCTTAGGGGTGCTTGTGCAACTTGCAGGTTGCTGACGTTCGTCGTAGATGTGCAAACTAATGCTCACAGACAATAACTGGAACTGTTGGCTCTCAGGGAGGGGCAGGAGCAAACTGCACTCCCTGTGGGCAGCACAGGACATATTCTCATCGCACTGGTACAGACTGGCACACCGAAAGGCACTAGAAACTGCCTTGTCCCATATAGAGTAACACAGTGTGTGGATTACACTGGTTAGTCATCTGCCTGCTGCTTAAGGAGTTAGGGAAGCCTAGAGGAGGCATGGAATGTGTCAAGGGAATGGAATACTTCAGACAGGAATTATTAAACAGACTCTGGAGATATGGAAATGACAATTGAAATGATAGAGGGCAGAGATCGGTAGGAAGCCAGGCCAGCTTCATGACCCTGTCAGCCATGCACCGATGAGATCTTGCTGCCAAGAGGCAGGAGATGTGGAGCATGCATCTTGGAAAGTCAAGGGCGTGTGAGGAGTTGTTCATAGGCTGCAGATGACAACGAACCCACTCCTCCTCCATTTCTGTGATGGGATGGAACGTATGAGTAGGTCTCAGGGCAGCCTGGTGGCATTGGTCAGTGTAGTACCTCCCACTTTGCTTATTCCCCACATCTGGGAATTTGGGTAACACTGCAGCCTCTAATCCAGCATGGCCCTGCTGCCCATTGCCTGGAAAAGCCCCATCACTTCTGGTCATGAGTCACAGGCTGGCCTCTCTTCTGTGTGTGAGCGGTGGGGTGGAGAGTTTCTCCTTGTTGTGTAAGGAGAGCAAAAGAATGACTGAAATCAGAAAAACTAAGCTATATTTACAAGGATGGATTTTAATCTATTTTTAATTACAAATCTGTGAACCTTGCTTCTGCTTTACTGACACTGACTAAATTTAATTTCTGAGGGGGAGCATGGTTGTACAGAGGGGACCATATATTGTGACTCAATAGGAGCCTCTACTCCAGCCTCAAGGAAATGTCTTCGCATGCTTCATGCACAGATGGGTTCTGTGTGAGTTTTCTGTCTTTTTCTGAGACAGCATACAGGGCTGCGTGCTGCTGGAGGCAGGCTGACAGACTGGCTGAGCTTTGGTGTGTTCTGATCAGTTTCTTTTCTGAACCAAAAAGAAAGCCTGATCCTCCCAAAGCACCGAATAGTTGCGAGAGTGGTGTTTTCTGATCAGCCTTATTTTTAACTTGCTGTCAAGCCTTGGGCAAATCAGTCGGATAACTGTGTAACTTGTAGGGCTGCATCTGCTGCATGCTTTGTGTTCTATTCTTCCCATCTGCTTTGGACTTTCTACGTAGGTAAGAGCCTTTTCTTCTCTGTCCTGGTTTCAAATCAACTTTGTTAGTTTTGCACTGACACATATAAACCAGGAAAAACAAATGTACATTGCTAATCTAAATGCTTCCTAAATTATTAGGACTTACCTTTATAGATGGAGCCTGTGTGCTTTGTTCAGTTAAGTTCAAGGAGTTTATATTCTCCAGACATTTCAAGCTCTCAGTGGTGTAAACTGTTACAGTGTTCAGCTCTAACCCAGCAGCAGATGAACCTTTAACATTGTCATGCCTTCGTGGCTTCTCCTGCCTTTAAGCAATCTTTGCAGGGTGTTGCGGAAGGGAGATATCAGAACGCTAATGTTCAGTCCCAGCTTCACTGCTTGTTCCTGCTGCATAACAGTGTGTGTGTCACAGATAACAGCCTTGCAGGACAGCCGCTCTGCTTTCAAGACTGACAGATGAGCTAGCGGAGGAACAGAAACTCCCTCTCAATAAAATCACGAGACTGCCTGGCTGACCCAGTAAAGAGAAGGTGTCCCAGGCATAGCAGCCTTAGTGTGTGCTATGACTCCTCTTTGTGTGTATTCTGCTTTGTGGGACGGGAGAGAGATTCTTCTCAGGTGGTTGGGTAAACTTGGAAAGATAATAGTGTTTTTTTTTCATGAAGGCTGAACTTAAAAGCAATTTTCTTTCTTCCTTCTCCCCCCCAAACTGAGCAGTCAGTGAATCCCTACATTGTGAAGCTCTCCATCGTAGATGACGAGGCCACACTCAATGTGAGTATTTGACTTGATTCCTCTGTGCTGCTGGAGATGCTCTTTCACGTGTGATGTTGGTGTAATGAATGCAATCATGGTGTCTAGTAGAAGGAAGGTCTAGGAACAGTACTACTGTAAAGAACACCAGTATAGTGGGTTTCTGCCCTAACTGCACTCTTGCAATAGGTTAGGCAGCTCATGATTTAGATGGTTTGATCACCAGTTGAGGGGGGGACGGGACGACAAGGAACATGCTAAAGTTGATCTATTGTACATTTATGAACTATCTATACACTATTTGCTGCCAAGATAGCTTATGCCAAAAAAGATCTCATTTCCACTGTGGTGTCAGCTGATTTTACCAGTCCACAAGTTAATTGTAGCTTGGTGGAAGCTTGTACCCGAGTCAAGAGTCCTGCAACATATTTTGGGTTCTAGCCACTGCCTGAGTTTTCTATCCAGACCTGGATAGAAAGTGGCAACACACTATGAACTATGTGAGGTCTGGACTTAGAAGCTGTTCTTTAGGCATGAAGTAAAAAGCAAGCTCCATGCTCACTAAAGGGTGAGAACGATTATTCTGAGTTAATTAAATTAGCTGGACAGAAAGGGTGGTCAGTAGCTGTGGAATTGGGGAGGCTGTTTGCAAGAAGTGAAAAAGTCACTAGTATTTACGGCCTTTGTTTTGAACTTTTGGATGTTTTTCCTCTGACACCAGCTTCCTTCTCAAGTACTTGCTGCTTTATTGAGGCTTCTTGAGTGAATAAGCTCTGTCTGGAGGTCCAAGGAGAGTAAACGTTCTCTGTTGAACTTAGTAATTAGATATTCAACTTTAAAGTTTGGTGTCTTGATTTTTGGATGATATTTTTGTTACATCATACATAGCATGTCTTGATAGTTAAAAGAGCTTCAGGGGAAATTCTAGCGTGCTAGGTTATCTTGGCAGGGACAGCACTGCTATGTGTGTTCAGTGTGTGATTTCCTGCATTGAGATTTGTAATGTAAAGATTTTTTTTTAACGCTTTTTTTTCAGGGTATGGGACTCGTAATTGCCCAGGCTTTATCGGAATATAACAGGTAAAACCTAATTTTCTTTTGTTTTTCAGTGTATGGTAGTTCCTATACATTTCCACAAACTTTTTTTGTGTGTGTTATTTGTCACCTAACAGCCTTGATGCACCTGGAGAGGCAGGGAATAGTTTTATGCTTTGAGGTACTTCAGCTCAGTTGCTGCTATCATTGCAAGTGCAAATGTATCTGTACCAGCTGTGCTGATGTGCTCCAGGAGAGATCTTGCTGTAGGGGAAGATACCTATTGTATGTTTTTACTATCATGGATTTTGCTTCTGCATGAACCTTGTATAAAAGCTTAGTCCCGAGTGAAAAGATAAGTGATTTGCTGAGTACTTTTCTGTTAGAAAATTGATTTAACTGAAACACAATCTAAAACAAACAAATGTATCCAGGACTATCCACATGCCAGATCAGAAATGATTATGCAATGTGTGCTCTTGCAAATGGTGGAAAGCATTAACTGCTTCTGAAGAAAGAGCCAGAAAGCCAGCAGTAGGGGTAGCATGTTCCCAGCTTCTGCTTCACAAGCAACAGCACAAAATGTATGTGTTTTCCTAAGAAGAAAGTGCTTCAGAAAAACGTGGACACTTAGGGCAATTTCAACTGAGCAACCCAAGACTTACTTTTGTGGAGTAGGATTCTCAAAGTATGCAGAAATATGTTTTCATTCCTTTGAAGGTCTGCTATTATAGATAGGCAGATGACTTGCAAGATCCACAAATCCTGTAAATGTATTTAGCAAAGTAAGTTATTAGACTAAACCAGAAAAAAACCTCACCCACCCAGCTTCATTCTGACAAAAGCTGTCTCAGACTATGGCCTGTTTTGCTTAGCTCTTTCTTTGCCCCTTGCCAAGAAATTTAGCATTACATTCTTTCCATGTTGCATTGCGTGTGATCAGATTCCTGTACGAAAGACAATAAATGGCCATGGGAGCTTTGCTAGTCCGTTTGAATGCCGAATGAAGCGACTTAGCTTGAATCTGAGGTACCCAGCCTATTTGTTGACTTTGCTTATTTCCGTTTCAGTCCCTTCACTTACTCCAGGAAAGTGGGATTGGGTAGGATCAGGCCATGAACCATAATGGTCCTCATGGTTTCTGCTGGCCATAGGGTGATTGACTCTGGTTTAGTCTGTAGCGGGTGATGGTTGAAATTAAACTGTTCTTTTGTTACTGACTCTGTGTGTTCATGTGGTTCATTACTGTTTTGCCAGTGCAGGACAAGATTTCCTAAGTCACTTGGTCCCTTTCCTTCAGCATTAGCCCAGACTGGATGTATCCTCTGTAACAGCACGGACATTGTTCAGTCTCACATCTTTCAGTAACCCCACTTCAGCTGTACACAACTTACAAATATTTTAATACCCTTTTACATCTCTTTTGGGGAGTTCTTGAAAAGGGCTTGTAAATGTTGAAGCCTTCTCCATCCTGTATCCTTGTCAGATAAGACTGTCTTGCAGGGGTTTAGATGAAATAACCCTAGTTCCATTTTTAACCCTGAAGCTTCATTCTTATTCCTTTTTGTTCAGGCAATACAAAGATAAGGAAGAGGAGCACCAGAGTGGTTTCCTCTCAGCCCTAACTAATATGGTAAGCAAGGAAGCAGTGTTTTTCTATTTTTAAAATACGTGCCTTCATGGAAGTGTTCAGCAAGAGGATGTTTCCAAAAACTCTGAGTTTGGGATGTGGGTTCTGGAGGAGGACATGCATTGATCCAATCCAATCCAAACCAAATACAACTGAAATGGTTGTATTCTGAGGAGCGTGTTGTTTTCTGGCTGGGAAGGCTCTTTCAAAGGATAAGATCTTTATTCTGGCCTTGATAATTGAACTTGTTTTCCTTCATCATCTTCATTCTAGTTGACTTTATTTTAAAAATCGCGATTACTTGTTAGATGCTTTTAAACAGCTACTTATTTTTAATAACAAGTTGCTGCTCTGCTGATGTAGCCTAAAACAGAGAAGCTGAATATTTTTGTGGCAAAGTCTAGTCTGTCACTAGCTTTGGAGATTTGTTTCTTTACTGTCTTGTTTCTCAAGCCTGGGTGCACCGTAGCTATGAAGTATGCCTGGATTCTGCAGTGGGCAGTGTCTGCGTATTCGGAGGGGTACCCTCCAGAGGCAATTATGAATTTCTTCCTTGTGAAGAGTATCCATTGTTCTCCTTGTTCAGTTTGGCTTTGCTTTAGCCTGAGATTTAATTGTTGTCTGAAATCTAACTGACAGGAAAACTTTCTGTAAGTAAGGACAGTTCAGTGTTGACAGCTGTCTATCAGGAGTGACATGGGTAAAACTGCTACCACTTTGGGGCAAGCAGGTAGGAAATTATATCTGTTGTGCTCTTACAGAATCACAGACTCTATTCAAGATTATTCAGGGATTCAAGATAGAGTCCTTTTTTTCATTTTTTGTAATTTGACAGGTGAAACATTGGACAGTGACAGTAACACAAAATAAAATGTGTTTGTTTATGGTCATCCTGTTTCCCATTTGTATAGTACTAGTATTAGAAAGTAAGTTGCACGTGTGCCTTGGATGAGAACACCTCAAAAAAGGCACTTCTGATTTAGCTAAATCCGTGTCTTCTCTCTTGTTGCCCCGTACCTTTCACAAATTCCTCCTATGCAATACTCTTTCTTTCCATAGGTGGGCAGCATGTTCATAGCAGATGCTGATGAGAAGATCTCAGTCCAGTAAGTGCACAGATGTTAGTTACACAATGAATGGCAACTCACCACACTGGCCAACATGATCTGCTCTGTCATGGAGCTGTTCTAGTGTAGCAAAGCAAATTAGAGAGGCAAGTTGTCTTGTAACTAAGATGGTACCACACCCCTGCAAACAATGGATTCTCACTTAAGTGAGAAGGGTGCAGCAGGAGGAGCCACAGCTGAATTGCTTGTAACGAACTGTGGAAAAAAAAAAAAAAAACCAAACCAAAAAAAAACCAAAAACCCCAAAAAAACCCAAAACCCAAAAAAGAAAACCCACAAACAAACCCCGCATGCCCCCCCCCCAAAATAACAAGCAAAACCCAATGGAAAAAAAAAACCAAACCCCTGTGGTTTTTATGAGGCATTTTTAACATATAATAGGCATGTTGGAGGTGGCAGATGTGAAGAGATGGTTTGTCCCCAACAAAATATTTCCTACATCAAGGGGGCAAGTGATAAATATGAGAGATTGTAGTGTGTGTAGGAACCTCTGCCCTTAAAAGAAAGGACTTTAAGGTGAAAACACTGTTTGAGCAACGAGGGAGACCTTCAGCAGGAAGAGAAAAAAGGCTGTAGTGGAGCTCTAAAAATAGCTATTTTTATGGATTGCTAAGTACTACTAGTAATTGGAAAAACAACTGGATTGCAGAGGCCGAGTTTTATACAGTTGAAAAAAATTTTCTTCCTTCAGATGGGCCATGCTTCTGAAAAGCTTTGCTCTTAGGATTCTTATCTGGTGGTAGCCCTTAACTAACTGTACTTTTGTCTGTATCCTTTCCACAGAACGAATGAAGCAATCCTTCTGGCCCTCTATGAAGCTGTTCACTTAAACCGGAACTTCATCACAGTTCTGGCACAAGTGAGTTTTGGTGTGTTTGTTGCCCATTTCTTTGTAGTGGATGTCTTTGAAATTAGAGAGTCAGAAATGGAATTGGTGAAAAGGCAAGTTTTGGGGTTTTTTCCGCTGCATACTTGTCATAGGTGTAGATGAGCATGAAAGATCAGAAGCAAGCCAGGGCCTTGGTTTATTATACTTTTAGGAAGTGCCTCCTGCCTTGCCAGAAAATGAGTAAAGTTTTGAGGGCACAGCTCATGTTGGAATGAGCCATTTTTCGCACTGAATGGGAAAGGCTGCGTGGAGTGCCTTCTGGGCGTCATTGACAACTGTGGTTTCAAATACTATTTTTGTGTTCAAACTTCCTTGGAAAGCCCAACCTCTTTTGCTTGGGAGACTGTTGCCGGAGCATAGCACTCCTCCTGTGCTGTTTATGGTGAAGAAACAGCTGTGGCAGCCTTCTGAGAAGCAGTGGGCTGCTCCGTGCCTCTGATCACAAACCTCCAGATGCTTTTCTAAACACCGTGTGAGTTTGCAAAGATGATTATTGCTGGGAGACAGATAACGAGTCTGATCCAGTGATTGTGCAGTGGCTGGCTGGAAGGATAGCCTGATGGGCTTAGGAAAACCTTCTGATTTAGGCTTTTAATTTTGGTTTGTAAGTACTGCTAGTAATCTGTGAGAAAAATGATATCAACAAAACAGTTAACATCCTTCCCCAGTTATTTCAGGTCCTCAGAGTGCAGCCATACATCACAGGCTAGACACTTAGCGTGACCGAGGAGACCTTTGGGGACTCCTGACAGTAGTGGTGATGGAAGAGGTCTGATGGGCAGATCTACTGCCTCTGATAAACCTTTTGTTCCATGGGTGGTTAATTTGCTGATGTTCCCTGCCTCTCTTTTCCCAAGTTATTCGTTCCTACCACTTGTGAGAGATTTCTGCTCTTTCACTTTTGTGTAATACCAACTCAGGCCTTTCTGCGGTCAAGATATCCTGAGGGAAGAGAGGTCTTTGGCAGGGAAAAGAGTAGGGCAGGAAAAGAGCAGCTAGAGTAAAAGCTCTTAAATTAAAAATAAAAGGATAAAGTAATTGTTTATGAAAGTGATAGCTAAAGCAGCCACTGATCAGTGGGTTTAATTGAAGTGGAGGCCTGGTGTTCTTGGGTGGATTGTTTGTAATCCTTCATTTAAGAGAGGGTAAGGTAGGTCATGCTGTCCTTTGAAAAAAAACTCATAAAAGCTGAGGAATGCTTTTGTCTAAGTTGGTGTCCATTGCTAAGGACTGCATGAATGACTACCTGCTGCTGTGTGGGCACACTGGAAGAGCAGGGATACAGTTGTGTTGATGCCTGAAGTGTAAAAGTCTTGGTATAGTTACCGGCTTGTTGGTCCTCGGTTTTTGCTGCTAGGTGGCACTATTATCTCTCAACTGACGTTAGTGTTTGGGGAAAAAAAAGGTAAACACTGTAGCAACATCCGTGGAAGCAAACCTGTTTTATGTAAGATTTTAAATGGAAAATTGTATTTCAAAGTTTAAATCAGTATCTGTAATAATTTTAAATTGTCTTTGAATTGTAGTATGTGTGTCTGTGCTTCCCATAAAATACATGCATTTGTAGTTGCTCGTAAAATGAGATCTTCAAAGACAATGTGGAGCATAGCCACTTGTGAAAAATCCTCCGTCAAACCAACAGTTCTGTATCCCTTTCTTTTATTTTGAAATTGTGATGATATATTAAGGCGGATGGTACATTTATGTAAAACTTGCCCTATGAAATGGACAGTTTGCTTGGCAGCCAGACTTAAAATAGCATGGCAGATTGCCTACAGTCTCACCAGTGTGCATAGATCCGGAAGCTTACAAAGAGTAAAGTCAAAGCAGTAATTAGGCAGGCAACTATTAGCAAAGATGAAATGGGGAGAGTAACCGACTGATGGAAGCTGAGAGAATCGATAATGATAGTGTTATTTATGTTACACACTTTTCCTGCAGAGCCTGGGCTTTATATTGAGACAGGAAAGTAATAAATTGCCATCATCTTTGAATATGAGCAGGTGTAGGGAAGAGTGAGGAGAATTTACTTTTAGAAAGAGAAATAAAAGGATCTTGGAAGAAGACTTCAAATGCACACCCTTGGGTTGTTTTGGGGGGAATCAGAAGCTATAAACAGTGTAGGCTTCTGTGTACCTTTTTCCATTCTACACTGGGGAAGGGCGTGTTATCTGTCTGCTGGGGACAGCCACCACTTTCCAATGTATTTTTGTTTTGTGGAGTAAAGAAGTTGATGTACAGTTTAATTGTTAGACGTCCAAGGTCAGAAAGCATAGGCTTGCTTTTTGGAGGAGATGTTGAAGTTTCTTGAGACTTCATTAGTCATGTCTATTGTGCGAGAGTGTGGAACCATACAACTAGTGATCTGTATGACTAGTGCCTAGGGAAGCTATTGACCTGTGTATGTCTGGGCATTTGTGTTTTCTGTTAGAGCCATCCTGAAATGGGGCTGATGACAACACCAACAAGCCCAATTCCAATGACACCTGTCACTCCACTTGGAACCACCCCACCTTCTTCAGATGGTAAGAAATGTAAAGATCTCCTGGGGAAAAACAGTTAAAAACTAAAATAACTAGCAAAGCATTTTCTCAAGATGGCAACTAATGAGGTCTGTCTGGAGCAGATGTAACCTGGTGGTCTCTTTCTGGAGCGACTTGCCTTACCAAACATGAGCCAGATTCTGTGACTCAAACTTACTTCTGTTTTGCCTTGTATATTGCTCAATGGAATTATCCTGATAATCCTTCTGAAAACAGTAGTGTCCCAGTATTTGCATGAAGATACACCTAGCCCATTAATTATTTTATGTAGGCTTTTACTTATGAATATGTCTAGTGTCAGATTCTTTGCCTGGGATTATTTGTCATTGGAACAGATTTACAGAGAATCTCAGTGGATTGCTGCTTGTCATCAATGCATTTGTCCCCAGCTTTGAATTAATTGGGATTTGAATCCAGCCTGGGTGTGGAGGTATTCCTCCCTCTTGTTGACTTTTGTCTGATAGGCTTTGTAAATGACTGCTTGCCCTGAGATCTTTCTTCTACATGAGATGTTACATGTCCACATAAATACGCTTTGAAATCGTCTAAAATAAAACCCTTTTTGTTTAAGGTATGGATAGATATAGCCTAGTTTAAGGGAAGAAATTAAATGGTTGTTGTCACGTACTTTAATGGCATCCTCTAGATCTGAAGAAAATGTTTAATGAAGGAACAGAGTCAGTTTGAATAGAGCACAGTTTGGAAATATTTCTGGGGAAATGCAGCCTGGGTTACTCAGTTATATCAGCTATTCAGGTCATTTGATATCCTAGTTAAGGATGATCCTCCTTGTGGATGAATTCTATCTGGTTACCATGGATATCAAAAGCTTCAGTTAAAAAGCCCACTGTGTCTCGAGTCTCCCTGTGTATATAGCATAAAATGTAGAGGGACGGGCATTTTGTGGGCTTCTGTTCAACGTGTTCATTGCAAATGTATCCGCCCACACACCATATTATACGACTGACAGAATTTATGCTTACCTACATCTAAAGCTTGCTTGCACTCTCGTTTTTTAATTTACCAAAAACCAAAAGCAAAACAAAACCTCCATCCTGCTTTCAGCAGAGGCAGTGATCTTGCGAAGATTGAGGCTTTTTGCCGCTTGTAAGGTTACTAAGTTTAACGAGAGGAACTGATCTTAATGTGCAGCAATTACATTGGGAAGCATTCTGTATTTCTGTTTGCTGTCACCTTGCTGATCCCTGCTCTCAGTGATAATTTACTTTTTTGAGGACCTCGGCTTGGTTTAGTTTGGTGCTTTAGTTTTGCTGTTGTTTTAAAGGTATGTCAGAATTTTCCTCACTTTCTAAGGTTTTGCAACTCAGCTGTAAAATTTGCCTGTGGCTGGAAGTTAGCAAGAGGCTTTTTGGCTTTGGAATGAAAAGATTGCTTTCTTCTTTTTCTTGCATTTAAAAAATGTGTAGTTGAGCTATTTTCAAATTACAGCGACATGTAGAAATCCATTTATGGGTTTCAGGTGCTTTTTTAATGCTGACTGGGATTAAAAATGGGTTTATATTCTGATTTGAAATTTCTCTGGCTGTTAGGCTACAGTGTGAATTAAGACCCTTTAAAGTTTCAAACTGTGTGTTAAAAAAATTAAGGTCTGTAGCATGGACCAGGATAAGCAGTGGTGTGTTCTTCAGAGTGATTTCTCTTTTTTTTTTTTTTTTTTTAAATGAGACTTTTGCTAGAAACTGTTGATCTATAATATGTAAATCAAGTGTGCCTGTCACCATAGTTATCTAAATGTCAGTTTGCTTACTGTTGTTAAATATTCATTCACTGCGTTCATTGTAACAGCTCCAGAAGGACCCACTGGGGATATAAATACATTTTTCAGACTTCTAGCTAAATCTTTGAGCTATTCATAATATTGGGGGTGAAAAAGCTTCCAGTCTCATTGCATAGACTTTGCCAACAGACTGGGCGCATTAGCAATGTGTCAGGAGCCCCAGAGCTTCAAGATTGAATGGACGTAGAACAGCTCACGCTTGGGGATGTGCAGCCTTTAGAAGCTAAAAGCCCCATTGTCATTTCTTTGATGTCATTTGAACAGCGAGATTATATTGATCTATTTGGCCTGTTGTTTCCAAGGGCTACAATTTTGTATTCAAGGTGATTGTATAATCCTGAGCTCCATGAGAACCTCTACTGTGCTCTGGGCCTCTCAGTGCTCAGTTGTAAAGAATCTTGGATTTTACTGTTGCTTTGTCTCCTTCATCCTTCTGTGCCTGTGCTTGCCCCGGTTCCAGGGGTAAATAAGCCTTACTTGCCTCATTATAGGGTTATGAGATATAAGGCTTGAATTATGAAAGGTGTTGTTTGTTAAAGCAGACTTTTCTCTGAACCAAAGTACATTTGCATACAGGATCATATCACTTCCCCTCAGAGCCCCAAACCTTGCCATCCAAAAATCAGGTGTGAGTAATTCCTCACTTCTTGCAAGGTCCAGTCTCATCATAAATACCTTTTTCTTTTCTCAAGAGTGAGAAAAGCCTTGAGCATTCCTGAGGATAGATAGAAAAAAGATAATAATATAGTTCTTGTATGTGCTGGTGGTCTGCAGATCTGTTTCCAGTACAAAGGGAACCCTATCTTAGGCTATCTTTACAGCTTGAGAAGAGAGGAGCCTTCTGGCAATTGTAATTCAAGCCACCTATGACCTCCTGCGTATGATAACCTGTGAGTTTGAGCTCCTAGGCAGCCAGAATAGTAGTGTTATTTTCGCTTCAGGACGAGCACATAGGGCTGGAAAAGATCCCCTTGACCCCTTGAATCTAGGGCCTTGTGCTTTCAGGCACGTCATCATAGAATCCCTTTAATTTGCCAAACTCTGTCTTAACTTGTTAAATTTGTTTCCCAGTAATTCCTGTTGGGATGCAGTTTCAGCGTCTTGTTTTCCTTGGTTAGAAATCTTCAGCTTTCCAACCTGCATTTCTTGTCAGTTTATACCCATTTATCATGGTGTTAACCTTACCTTGAAACACAGCTCACGTTCATACATTGGGTTACTTGCTTGTTTATTTTGCTGTCTCCTAAGAAGGACACTCTGTTCCTCTGATCAACCTACTAGGCTTTCTCTAAACTTGTTCGAGTTCATCCTCTTTGAACATGGGATCAGGATAATTATGTAGTGTTTGAGACACGGTCTCGCCAGCATCTTGCACAGGGCATTATGGTGTTCCTATCTCTGCTGGAAGTGCAGTTCTGGATATGTTGTAGGACCATACTCTTCAGTGCTTTGTGTTGGTAGCTCATCATCTCATGATCTGGTAGTGTACCATGCTATCGCAGTGTTTCATTTGCAGCTCATGAGCTCTCAGCTTGCCATGGAAATAAATCCCTGAATTCCTGACCTTATGACTTGCACTGTTAAACTTCATCTTGTATTTATTATCTGGTCCTTCTTTTTATCCCATTCTTTGTGTGCAGTCTGATATTCCTTGGTGTTTCCATATCCCAACTTTCTGCCATTAGCTGATTCATTAGCAAGCAACTGTTTCTTGCACTCAGGTCACTTACAAAAAAGAAAACTATTGGCCAAACTGACACTTAAGGAATTCAGGTAGTAACTTCTTCCCAGACTGATAATTTCTCCAATTGCCAGATCTTTGATATACTTTGAATTTCTGTATTGGTTCCCACCTATCTGCTTCACTCTTAATTTTTCATACAGAACTGTATTAAATGCTTACTCAAGTCCTCCCAGACTACCTCTATCAGTTTTGTTTTGTTTTGTCTGAGTTAATTTATCTTAAATGACATCAGACTTATCTGGCAGGATCTGCAGGTAAACGCGTCCTGCATTTTTCCTACTTATCTTCCCCCCCCTTCAATATTTCTTGTAAAGCCTTTCTGAATGGGAAGGCTGAGAATGGCCCTTGCGGGCAGCTCAGGCTCAGTCATCAGTAAAAATGTGGCTGTCACGTGATAGAGGTTTGACAGCTCATAAACTCAGTGCTTCAGATGGTACACGGGGAGTGAGCAGGAGGCACATTGTGCAATTAGTTCGGTAGTTGAGATAGCTTCTTGTAAAGTCTAAGGCAGATGATGTCCAGTGTTAAGGTGTCAAAAGTACAGCTGGTGGTAAGAAGGAGCGTATCCTAGAGAAATGCCAATGAACTGCTGTTCTGCTGCAGGTATGGAAAGTACATTTCTGCTCCCTGCTGTGTTGTGATTTCTCTAGCACAAGCTATGATTGCTTCTGCTTCTTGATTTTTTTATAAAGCTGTTCTTTCTACCTCTCTTTTCTACCATTGTGGTCATGCAATAATTGTTCCATTACTGTCTTGTGTGTTGCTTCTGCAAGAGAGGCTGTTGTTGGGAGGGGAGAATGGAATTGATGTGGACCTTTTGGAACGGAAATTCCAAAATTGCTGAAACTGAGAAGGGCCTCTGCTGGGCATGTTTCTTTCCAAACAGAGAATGATGTGAATGTTAGCTATGTTGGTTGCAAGAATTAATTGGATATGGATGAGAATTATCTTGAGCTCCCTAGGTTGGGAACGTTGATGAGTGCTAAAACAGCAGGCTGACATCCCTTGGGGGGAGGGCGGGGGGCAGGACAGAGAAGGGTATCACTTTGCTCTGGGCACTCACAGCAGGAGAAATGGTCTCTGGGGGAGCGGTACCAGTCTTCAAAAAAATCTTTGCTGGGTGGTCATGAAGGAGGAAGAAGTCAGATGACCCTGAAAATAAGCTGATCATATCCTAGATCTGTGAATCTGTCTTGGTTCTTTGTATGGTTATCTCTTGTGTTTGTGGAGGGTAAACATGTCTTATCTGCTTTGTTCCAGTTATAAGCTCTGCAGAGCTGCCTTTGGATGCTGATGTGCAAACTAGCAACCTGCTGATAACCTTCCTGAAGTACAGCTCGATTGTGATGCAGGACACAAAAGGTAAATAAATTCTGTTGATGCAGCTGTGGATGCAGCAAGCAGCGCTTCTTGAAGTCAGGAGGGCATAAGAATATGTCTAGTGACTCCAGAAATAGAAGTTAACTGGAGTCCCTTTATAGAGGACTGAAGATTCCACCTTTAGAGAAAATGAAATGATTTCTTATTGCGAGATAAGAGTTATGAGACTAGGAGAGACCTAATGCTGGCAGGAGAGAAGTCAAATATGGAAAGAATGTAATAATAATAGTACCTAATAACCAGGCCTGTCCCTGTGTGTGAGCATATATGATTTCCCAACTGTCTGTCAGAGAGGGGAAGTCATGTACCAGAGAACTGTATTTTTAAGAACGTTTAGAAGCTGACACAGGAAGCAGAGCTCAGCATTAGGAGGAAATATTTCCTTTGTCCTTTGGTACTTGCTGGTTAAACAGACAGCTCTTTAATTATAAAGAGGACAGCAGTAACTTACACTGTACTGGCAGTAATTTGCTTGAGAAGATGTATTTCCCTATTGTGCTTTTTTGTTTCTCCTGATAGTTTTGTGGGGGTTAATTTCAGCTTGCTGGAGTTGAAATATTCCTTCATCTCCTGCTGAAGGTACCCAAGGGTGCTGTTTTGCCCAGTGGTGGTTGTATGGGCAGGACTATAGTGTGAACATAACAAGTGATCTTTGTACCATATTTCAGCCTATTACCGATTTTTGCTGTTAGGTTAGATGTAACAACAGAACAAAAATAGGAAGATAGCTGCAGAGCTATGATACATCGATTATTGAACTTCATGAATGCTTGGCACTGAATAAGAGAGCAGGCAGCAGTTTCTTTGTACCTGCTAGCTTGCAGTGAAATTGTACCTGGCTGTCTTGTTCAGTATGCAAGCTAGTTGAGGAAAAAGGGAATAATTGAAATTAGGACCAAAAGGGGCTTCATAAAAATATCTAGCGCACCCCTCAAAACCAAGGCAGAATCAAGTTTACCTGTATCTTCTCAGAGGTGTTGCTAACCGGTTGAATGAAGGTGCTGTGATAGTGGAGCATCATTTTTAGGCTATCAATTCCAGTGTTTAACTACCCTTATTGTTCGAAAGCTTCATGTGCTTCCTAAATTCTTTGCTGTGATTTAAATTAATTACTAGTTATCTTCTCCAAGATAGGTATTGAGAATGGATTATTTCTTTCTTCTTTGTGTCAGACCTTATGTATTTGAAGTCTGCTTTCATGTTTCCTCTTGCTTTTGTCTTTAAGCTAAACCACATCAATCTTTGCTCAGTCATTTCTTATAGATTGCACACATGAGGAGCTTACCAGCTCTCTAACCATTCTCGTTTGCTTTTCCCAGAGTCTCTCTTGCTGATCCAAGTCTCTGAAGGAACAATTTTATGTTTTTCAATGTAACTTCTGCACTTATTAGTCACTGTAATATGGAAAGTCTGCATAGGGCCTCAGGAGCTGCCAAACCAGATTAGTTTCAGACGGAGTGAAATATGATAGAGGGGATTCCTTACAAAACAAGCCAGTGAGAGATGAGTTGATTCTGGCATGAGACAGGAGTTGATGTTTCTTTCTTCACTTTGGTTCTAGCTTGTATAACATTCGAAATTTGTGTGGCTGATAGACTTATCTCCTTGCTGCCGTGGTAGTATGTGGCAATGAGCTCCACTGACCGTTTAAAAAAAAGTGTGCCTTCCAAACCATTGCTTATTAATTCTAGTGGGTATATTCCTTATATTTTGATGATAGGTGGGGCCCTGCCTAACTTTTTTTTCTTCTTGTGTAAGACCAAGCATGTGACACCAACATAGCAACAAGAGAAGAAGAATGAGTAACTCTTAATTTACTCCATGTGTCTTGAGACAGGTGAGAACACTTAAGAGGGGAGACTGGTTTGTTCCACATCCAGGACTAGACAGTTGGTCTGGTCCTGTCCCAGAGAGCATAATTTAATAGATTGCATTTGCTAGATTCTCCTCTTGTTTTCTCTCTTGTGTCAGTCAGAGGCAGCTGCCTTGGGAGAAACAAACACTCTGCACCATTTTTTCCCATCTGTAAAATCGGGTTCATACTGAGATACCTCCCCATAGGAAGTGGTCTGTTTTGTTCCCTTAATGAAGGATGCTGTGAAAGTACAAAGTGTCTGTGTGAGCCTGCATAGATGCCCCATAACTGCTGAAAATGGCACGATGTTCACAAGACATTGGCTGAAAGCAGAGTATTTGGTGGGAAACAGAGTCTTTACGGCACTCTCCCCAGAGAGAGAAGTGGTAGCAGCACCTACAAAAATATACAGGGAGGCCTTACAATAGCAAAATAACAAGGCTCCAGTGTATCAGAGTTCGAGGGCATTTCTCCTGCTTTGCTTGAGTAGAAAACTTTTCATTTAAACATTTTAGCTGAGGTAAGGAGACATAGGAGAGACTTTTAACTCTCCCATTCCAAAATTCCTCTTCATCTTACTTAGTGCAGCAAGATGAAATCAGCACGCTTCAGGGCACATCTTGTTAGTAAATATCTGTCCCTCAGCAGCACAGAAAAGAAAACTAAAGAGGAATCAAACTAAACAGAACAGCTAGCTAAGCCCATTCTATCTATTTTTATAGATAACCATCCACAGACTAACTAGCAAATTGTTTGTAAAAGTGACCTGCGAAGATGCAAGGAGTTTGACTGATGCTGTCTTCTGATTTATATGAAAGTGGTCTGACTGTTTCAGATTTCCGTCTCTGCCAAGTTTGGCTCTAGGGCAGCTGCCTGGGATGGTATGTTTAGTAGTCTTAAGCATTAGAGGAGCTGTTGGAGGTCTCAGGAATGTGCAGTTTTAAGCTTCCTCAGAATTTAGTTAGAGGTCTGTCATTGTGGTTTTTTCTTTGGTTTTTTTTGTGTTTTTGGTGGTGTGTGGTGTGAGTAGTTTGTTTTTGAGAAAAAACATTTTTAAATGAGCTTGATTGGACAATGCCTTTAACAACCTGATCTTAGTTGGCCCTGCTTTGAGCAAGGACTGGACCAGAGGTTTCTTCCATCCTAAGTTACTCTATGACTGTATGTATCTTGGGGGTTTTTTGGTATTTCAAGGTTAAAATTGAGAGAGAAGAGGTTTAAATAATCCAAATAAAAATTGGGTTCTTCTGCCTTAGTCTCTCTCTATTTGTGAGTCTTTCAGCCCTCCAATTGTCATTCAGGGCAAAAGCTGCTTGAAGTTCTAAGATGAATAACAAGTTGTGGAACATGATCAGGATGGAAGTCCTTTGGCTTAAAATGCTAAGTCTTTGCAGACTTCCTTCTTTCATGGTTTTGCACAGAGCAAAGTAGGTCATGCCTCCCAGTACTGGGGTTAAAACTTAGGACTTTGAGCATAATGTCAGGAGTCATTCCGCTGCATTGTGCTGTACCTCTACCAAAGCTTTGCTACTTGTTTCATAACCTACAGCAAGGATGATCTTTTGCTTTCCATCTTGTCTAAGAGAGGCAAAAGTGTGTCTCTGCTGTAACAGAAAGACAGGGACTAACCCCAGTATTTAGAATATCTGTGGAAGTAAAGCTGAATGAAACAGAAACCCCACTGATAGTTACAGTGCTGTTGGAGGTTCAAATCGGAAACCTTGCCGTTGGCACAGACTAGTGACAAGTTGGTGGGAGTTAGTGGTCAGGCTGGAGGATGAGTGCTTAATGAGAGTAGTTAGACTGTTAGTTATCATGGAGGAAGCAGGAATATGAAGAACCTCCAAGGCTGGGCTTTTCCTGCACCTGCTATCCCGCTCTTCAGCATTGTTAGGCTTGTGTGGCTCATGGAGGACTTGTTTTTTCTTCTTTGCAGATGAGCACCGGCTACACAGTGGCAAGCTGTGCCTAATTATCCTGACATGCATAGCAGAGGTAGGTTTCTTGTGTGACACTCTTTATAGCAGGTTGGGAGTTACAGGTCTCTATCTGCATGCACATCCCCTGCCTCCTGTTGAGCAGGAGCTGAAGAGCCACAGTGGTACTGAGTAGTGAGGACCTCAGGCACTTAACATTTTGCTAATAAACCTGATGCAGTACTGTTAAAATTGACTTGAAACTTCAACATTGGATCATCTTATTTGGGTTAGCCAGCTCCCAGGGATGAAGAGAGAAAAGAGTGGACGTAAGCCTTTTCTCTCTTAGCTGTTGAGTGACCTTGTGGTATGGCTTTTAGATGAGTAAGGTGCTAATGGCTTTCAGCTCTGTGCTGTTGATAGTAACCATAGGCAATGCCATATCTCTTCTGCCTAAGAAGAATATGAATCTGAAAGAAAGCCACGTGGTTGTAGGTCCCTACAAGCAAGACAAGTAGCAAATCTGGTAGTAGGGTGAGAAAGCATTATCACAGAGCTAAGTCAGCAGTCCTGGCTGAGTGTGGTCCCGCCTCATGGGAAATATGTACTAATGGCTTGACTGATGTCCTGAATGCTGATTGCAAACGTGTGGCATTTGCATTTTGCTTGCTTGCAAGTAAAGACCTTTCATTCTTAACAAAGAATAAAAAGCACTGATGTTGATAGCCAGTGTAAGGTTTCTGAAGTAATATTTCTTCAGGGTGCAGCCTGAAAGCTAATCATCTGCATTTCAAATATTTATAATTAAATGTCTTTGGCACTTGAGTTCTTCAGGTGAATGCATAAATAATACAAGATAAGAAATTTTGTTTCTACATAGCAAGGGCATGTTTTGGTTCTGGTGTTAAAGGGAAGGTATATTTATTACCCAACCTGGTTGTGTGTTATCTGGAGGAATCTCTTTGATTTTGAGCTGGTCTTGGAACGAGCTTTGGCTGAGGGGTGGGACAGCTGATAAACCTACCTGTTAGTACTGCAGTAACTTCTGGTATGATGGGTCCATCAAAACACCAACATAAACCTTTGTCCACTCAGTCACAGGAACTTGTGTGCTGGAGAACCACCATATGCGTTATACAGCACTTGTTAAACTCTTGAGACTGTGGTATGTGCAGTCCAGAGTTTGGATGAGCAAAGGAGGAGAATGGAAAATAAATTGGTAACAAAACAAGCGGTAGTGCAGACTTTAAAGTGGAACTGGGATCAGGAAGGGTTTACTTTTGTGTGACTGGAGACATGGGTGAGGGCAAGAGGAGGTGACAGGTGGCTTTCTAACGTTATAGCTATATGTTGGGAGTTTTACACTGAAATACACGTGATTTAAGAGGCAAGTGGAAGGTCTTGGGCACTTCATTGGCTATTCATATCTCCTCCCTTTTCTTGCTCTTTTCCATAGGATCAGTATGCTAACGCTTTTCTCCATGATGACAACATGAATTTTCGAGTAAATCTACACAGGATGGTGAGTCTTTTCCTCCAGGTGGTCTGTTTTCTCTTTGGGATGAGAGCACAGAGGATTTGAATCCCTGTATGTTGAAAACTGTGTCACAGAGATCTAACCTAGATTGCTAAGGCACGTAGAAGTACTGTGAGAAATGCAGTAGTTGGGGAATGATTTTTGAAATTGCTCTCCGAATGTCTCACTCTTTCAAAGAACAAAGAGCTGGTTGCCCTGTCGGTGAATTCAGCGGCCTGTGTAGCTGGGGAGGTGCTGTGTATTATGAGGTCTCTGAGGAAATCAGTGGCAGAGAGAACGTTCTGCCTTAATCTTCAGCAAGCATTAGCAGTAGTGATATATTAATAGCCAGCTGGAGTTACATTGAGTGCTCTAACTTGGTTTACGCTTTGTCCTGGGTGGGGTGACTCTTCCAGGAGGAAAGTATTTTTTCCAGAGATTTTTCCTATAAGTATCTGTGGAGGAAGTGTCCTTACTTGGCTCATGAAGCTCTGTAGTTACAAGTAACTTGAATGGTTATCCTAACTTGATGCATTCTGTCTTTGTGGTACTGGCAAGTTCTATCTCATCTGACAGCGAAGCAGTACTTGAAAGTGTCACTAGTCCAGGACAGAAACAAATATCTTACTTCATAGTGAGCATACTGCAAGGATGCTAGTCATTCCCACATAAAAACAAACTTGCCATTCAATTAGCCTTTCTGGTCTATTACGGTAAAGACCAAAGCCATTTAATACTGCATGTGCTGTTAACAATGCAGATCAAACTTCCAGGTCAGGAGCAAATCAGCACGTTAACCAAGAAGGAGGAATTGCTGTGTAATTTGTTTTTGTTTTGTGTCCCGTCCCCCCACCGCTACTATATAACAGTATCCTTCAGTTACACAGCTAGAGAAACAAAAACTCAGTGGTCAGCATGCTGAAAAGCAGGTACAATTTTGCTCCAGCCATGGCCTTTAGGATTAATATGGGTGAGATTGCAGTTGGAGAAAAAGGCAAAGGGAAGCCTGTGATGATGGTACTATTTGCATGAAAAATACAGTAATACACAGAATGTTACTTCAGGCTTCTACTGACGTCTTTTCATCTTTGTGTGTTTGAAGCCAATGAGACATAGGAAGAAAGCAGCAGACAAGAACCTGCCCTGTCGCCCGCTGGTGTGTGCGGTGCTTGGTAAGTATTGTTAGACTACGTGTGTGCTTGTGGTTCCTGAAGCACCTTTTGCAGAAGCCTGTTGGCCCCCTTTATGTGAATAAATAATAATAGGGAGAGCAGTTGATAAGTAAATTCCGAGCTTTAGGTGAGTATAGTAACAGTTGGTCACAAATACTTTCTAGATTAGGGCAAACCTACAGAAAGGATGGGTATTTATTGGGGGAAGGTGTTTTCTGGGCATTTAGCCATTTCTGAGCAAAAAACCTAATACGAGTGTCAGTAGCTAGGGTTGGTTTTGCATGTGGATATGGAGGCCCAGTTGAAAGCTTTTCATGCAGCATATGATTAGATTCTGATACTCATTGCTGTGGAGGCCAAAAGCATAAATGGGTGCAGAAATGGATGGAGCCTGGATCCCTTAATGACTCTTAAGCCTGATGATATGGAAGCAGTCTTGGACTCCAGCATTTTCAAACAAGTGATTGTTGAAGCCAAGATGCAACAGCTGCGTGAAGAATCTTTCTAGACTTACCAGTTTTCATGCACTCTTTCCCTAGACTATTTTCAGTCACTGTTGAGTCATACTGCTGCGCTATTAGTGCCCTAGGAGGTTACATCTCACAATTGTTACCACTGGCATGGGTTAAGCATCTTATGCTGAAGTTGTGTTGGGCAGAGAACACACACTCAGCTAGTGTTTATTAGCTAAACCATAGTAACTTACCTCTTTCAATTGTATTTCTGTACTCTTTGCCTCTTATCCTCACACTGGGAGCCCTTAGATGTTAGAGACATTCTCCTTTTTTTTTTTTTTTTTTTTTAATTTCCTTTCCCTGCATGAGCCTTAAGCAGAAGCTTAGTCTGTGTTGAGATCAGACTAGGTTTACTTGCTTTCAGAATTTACTTTCGGGAAAAATAGGTTTTCTCTACGATGTCTTCTCTAAACATCTAGGTTGTGTGGTGTTTCTGGTAAGAATGATTCTCTAAAATGTGCTTCTCAATGGAATTTTCCATTAGTGACAAGGTGTGAAATATGAGAGCAATTCTAAGCATCAGAATTCATGGTGTATTCTTTATTTGACTAATAGTGGGGGAAAGCATATGGGGAAGCAGTGCCTCAAAGCAAATTATGTGCCCTCAGTCTCCAGTAGGTTTTTTTTTTTAATTCCAGAGGATGTCTAATTCTCTTTAAAACAAACAAACAAAAAAACAAAGGAAAACTTCTCTCATCTAAGCAGGACTATTGTCAGGTAGAGGTAGGTAGGTGGGGTAGTTTGACTTCCTCGTTGTTGTCTACTAGAAGTTAACCGTAGCTAGCTCAATACTTACTTTATCATTTTCTTTTCTGTCAGATTTGATGGTGGAGTTCATTGTAACACACATGATGAAAGAATTTCCTATGGATCTCTATGTGTAAGTGTCTGTGGGGTGACTCATTGTGGTTTCATTTTAAGTTTGAATTTGGGTGGAATTCTAGTCACAGAGCAATCTTCTGTCTGAAATAACACTTTGTGGCTGGTGGGGAGCAGGATGGCTTTTCATGAACTCTTCCAGCAACTTCTTCTACTTCTACAACGTTCTGAGTGCCAGAAAATTGAAAGCAAAATGAATTTCCACCTTTCAGACCGATATCCTAATCTACTTGATCAAATACAAAGAGCTTTTCAATCTGAAAGAAGCTTCATAATACACAGTCGTTGCAAGAATCCCTACTTCCAGAAGCTGAACCTTGGTCTTAGAAACTGAAAAGACAGTTTTGAAAAACCAAGGACAACAGACATGAGGCCTGGAAGGCAATATGGAGAGTGGGAGAGAGGTTTAAGCCTGAAATAGCCTGCTAGGCAGCAAGGGGTAAAACTTGGCAATGGGGAAAAGGAGAGAAGAGGATGGGGCTACTACACATGAGCACTCCATGTCTCCCAGGAGGCCCCTAGAGTGCTTTGTTCTGCTTTAGCCTGGAGGGCAGAAATAGGATTTAGGCAGATCATTGGCTTTACTCTCACTGCTTGTACAGTACTGAATTTCCCCAAGGCTTGAACAGCACTGTATTCTGTAGGAGAGATAAAGATACATAGGCTGTTTTCCCTTAATGTAACTTCTCAGCATGTTCTGATTTTGCCCAAATAACCCTGCAACTACAATGCCTTTGCAAGGGTTGTATAGTTCAACTACGAGTTTGTGAGAAATGTTTTTTTAATGACAATTAGATAATTAGTTGTAGATGGGTGTAGTGCATTGGAATTTCACAAGAAAGGTTTGAAATGCTTGGGCCGAAAAGTTAAGGTCACATTTAGAAAACCTGTGAGAGTAAAAATAATGAGCAGTAGCAACCATCAGTGGACACCCGTATCCATTCATTTTGGCATGTTTGTGAAGTCCTTTCACTACACTCCTGTCTGAAACCATCCCGTAGCAGACACAGTTATTGCAGACAAAGTGGGTGTTCTGAATGCACAAATAGTGTCATACTTCTCTGCAGTACATTTAAAAGGTGACGATATGAAGCTGCTCAAGGGAGAGCATATTAATATTTAAAAAAGAAATCCAGGTTGCTTTGACCAAGGGTGTTTTTTGTCCATTATGTGTATTACGAATCCTCAGCACAAAGCTAAAAAACAAAGACACCCCACAAGGATGAATAACTTCATAACTAAAGCAGTTCCATAACTAAAGTAGCGTGGTTTGGGAGTTTATAGGCTGGTAGCTGGTGCTCTGGATCCTTAGCTACGTGTACTAGGACTGGTATGCCCCCCCTCATCCCTTTTTTGCCATGCCTTGATTTCACCCAGAAAGCTGTATGCTACTATATACAACCACAAGGTTTCAATGCTGAGATATGTCTGCAGAGTATTTTGCATTAACAGCTATTGTAATTATAAAGAAATGCTTTAGTCGTTGCCAGATTCTCTCTGTTCGGTGCCTTAAACAGGTTTTTTGTAGAGACCAATTTTAGTCTTGCAGCCAAACAAATACGTAGGTGAAAAGGTACTGGGCGTTGTCTGGTAGAAGTAATATCAGAAATAGCAGGTCTCTCCCCAGAGCAATTGTTGTTCCTGAGCTGAAGACAGCTGTCTGGATCCTAGCTGGTTTTCTTCCTTTTCTTGTTTGATTTTATGAGAATCCAATTTGAAATACAGCACTTAATGTGATGCTCGGCTATTATAAATGGCTTTACCTTTATTCATCTAAAGTTAGTTTCAGTCCTTACCCCATCGTAGTATTTTTGGGATCATGTAAGGGTCTGAAAAGAACAGTGTATACCTTGTGTATATTTTTTCTTAAGGCTTTTTAAAGCCGTATTTTGAACTCTTCACCCCATTTTGAATAACTTCCATGCAAATTTTTTTTAATTTGATTTCTCTGTCTTTGTCTGTTGTGTAGTGTCTTTCACTAGTGTCTTCTCAGAGGGATGTTGATATTAATGAGATAATGCGATTTTCAGAAATAACGATTTGGGGAAAAAGCAAACTTTCCTTTTTGAAGTCTTCGTCCTGTTTTTTCTAAATGTCAATAACTAAAAATAGCTTGATCTAACGAATTCAAATTTGTAGATATTTTCTCTCTTGTCCTTAATGATAGCTGGTGCTAGAGAATTTACTCATTATATTGTATATTTAGTTCTGATGTTATTTGTGAAGAATATTTATGCGCCTAAGAGTTTATAAGAACACTAGATGCTAGAGAGATGTACAGGATTTGGAGACTTCGCAAGTATACTAGCTGTATGTTGGGGGATTTCGGAGCTTGTAGGTGTATTCCTTGATTATATCGAAGCTCGTACTTAAATTATTTGTTTAAGGAGACTGGAAAAATTGACAGAAATATCTTTCTTTTTTTATATAATTAAACTGCATGCCTTAGTCAAACTAAAAATCCTGCAGTTTGCTTGAGTCTGTCATTTCCTTTAGCCTCATCATTTGGGCCCAAGAAACTGGAAAGCTCCATTGTGTCCAGATTTTACAAAATCTGAGCACAGTATCTCATACATTTGGATCCTGCAAGTTAAGTAACTCTTTTTGTAGACCTTATGAAGCCCTCAGGGAAGGGCAGCAAAGAATAGAAAGTGTTAATTGAATATAAACAACAAACTTGCATCTGTAGCAGTCCAATCGTGCTGAGCTAAAACTGGTATACAGGCCCTTTTCGTCTCATCTGGTTCTTTCTTGCAGGTGTTGCATCCCCTTAGGAGCCCAGAATCATGAGCCCCATCCTCCTCTGATAGGCTTTGAGTTTGTCTATCTCCTGCTGCTGGTTTCAGAGATGTTTCCAGGTTTGGTGTAGAATTGCTGGGAAATGCAATATAATTAATCCTTTGCCCTCTCTTTTCCAGACGGTGCATTCAGATTGTGCACAAGCTGCTGTGCTACCAGAAGAAATGCAGAGTGAGGCTTCATTACACCTGGAGGGAGCTCTGGTCAGGTACTTTGCATCTGCAGAGACAGTCAAATATGAAAAGCCCAGAGTGGGTGGCTGTTTGGTGGCCATGGCTGCTTGTTCCTTGCTACAGGCTTAAACAGCAAACAGCAGTTCTGTCAAAGCATCTTTATTTTGCTTCTTAGTTGCTACATGCAAATTACCTCTTTTTGAAAGCTGGGTCATTATCATAATGGTAGCTAATTTACTTTCTTGTCTGGCCATGATCACCATGGTATCCAAATGTCTTTGTTTTTCTGTTTCATTACCTGAGTCCCTCTTCACCTGATTGGAGAAATGGAGTAATGTTTTATGCAGTAGTGTTTCTCTCCGATATCTGTGAGCAGGAAGGAGGTAGGCTTTTGGGTAAAGGGAGGTGGACCTTACTTTCCCTTTTTACTGTAAGAGATGGGCACACATAGAACAGTGTGCGCAGTGCCTTCTGAAGAGAGCAACCTAGAAATGTCAGTGGGAGGGAGGGGAGACTTTTAACTCTGACCTTTGCATTGATGGCAGATAGTCTGGTTCATGCCACTGGTATCCCAAGGTAGATTAGTATTATGGGGTTTGACTTGTTTCTCATAACCTAGTGGACGTAGCCTTATAGGACTGTTTTATGATGCAGTCATTGTGTGGGAGGTCTGAGGAAGCGGGTAGCAGAATGGATGATGAGACCTAACTGGCTTCTTTCGTGGGTATGGCGTGTGCTTCTGTTCTTATCTTGCAAGCAGTGAAGTAGCTCAGCTAGGAAAATACAGTTAATCCCCTAGCTGTTGTGGCTTAAATAAGAGGTTTATGAAAATTCAAGGGAACGTGGCCCTAATTGTGTATTCCTGGAGTTGTGCTTGAGACCTAGGATCAGTGACTTGGCTGGTGTAATGCAACTCCCATCAGAAATTTGAGAGAGGATGACTTTTCAAAAAGGTGGTGATGAGTGGTTTCTGAAGCTGTGCTCAATTAACACTGAGTACTTCCCTTCAGTAGCTTTGCACAGCTGAATGTAGGTACAGAGAAGTGAACCAACAATCTGAGTCACTTTCAGTTATTAAATTTTTGCCTTGTGTGACATGTGGCCCATTCAGACTCTGTAAATTATTCCTGTAGAAGGTGAAGTGGGTGCCCCTAATTAAAGGATTAGCGATTTCTTTTCGGTTGTTTTCTTCAGAACAGAGCCCCTAGAGGCACAGCTGCAGCGTAGTGCCAGTTCAGGAGAAGAGCGTGTACAATGTGGATGTCTGTTGTGAATAGAAATTGCATCTGACAGCGTGTTGTGATACCTTCTCAGCAGTCACCAGTGAACTGGATCCGTTCCTATTTGGCCAGGCTGTGCTGGGTTTTTCCTACACACTGGTGGTATGGAAGTCTCAAATAATGCCTTTTGCTTGAAGGTACTGTTCCACAGTTTGGAGAGCACACTTTTAGGCATCTTTTGGTCCTTAACTTTCCCTGTTTTAGGGGGGGAAAAAATAAAAATCCTTGCTACACATTGAGATTCGGTATCTTGGGATATTCCTGTTAGTTGTCTCTAATTAGCTGGTGTTTGTATAGTACTTAGAAAACATAAAGTGCCTCAGAAGTGTTAAGTACTGCACATGCTTTGAAAGCAAAGCAGTAAAGTGAAAAGGACTCAGATTGGTCAGGTTTCTGTAAAGAACTTGGAATGTGTACACCCGATGTAGCTGATGAGCTCCACGCTTACTATAGATTCCCCATAGATATAGGGAGACCCTCTCATGCAGGAGTAAATTACAGTAAGAATGTTTCAAGTTTTTTCTTATGGGATGTTGAGGTGAACAGAGAGATTCTTCAGTAGCTGCTAGGTGATTCATACAGGCGGGAAGGCCCTGGGTTGAATGGTACGTGCACCTGTAAAAGGGCACATCCTGGCTGCTCCAGGTGTGGAATTCTAGAGTGCTATATGTGGCAGACTAAATGCTAATTGCCAGCCCTATCTTGAGATATATTTCACAATTAACTCTTATCCCTGCCAAGGCTGCTCTTTGATTCCCCAGAATGCTGCTGCCTTTGATGTGAAAGAAAGGCCATTTTTCTGGTCTTGATCTGTCTGACAGATGATTCCAAACTAGAGCACAGGGACTTCTGAATTCATTTCTATCCTTTATATGAGCATATTCCCCTTTGGGCTTTTATTTTGGATCGAAGGATTCGTTATCACTGCTCACTGAACAGCTAAAAGGGAGCAGCTATTCGCTGTAAGGTCTGAGATCTCAGGTGCCCCATCAGGCATGCTTTACAGAAGGTCTTCAAGCCCACACTTGTCTTCTTGAATGACAAGGTGTGTGATGACTAAAGCAATGCCCCTGTTGTGCAGTGTGGATAATAGCAATGGAAGCCCCCCAACAGAGCCGAGTGGAACAAAGAAGCTGGAGGGAATTGGTGTAAGGAAGTACTGAAAGAAAGGGAGAGAATTCTACCTGGCACGTAAGAGGAGGAGAGTTGTTTCAGGCAGAAAATTGAGTGGGAGAAAAAGACAAAGGGAATACTGTGGGGTAGGTAGTCAGTATAGGGTGCGGAGGAACTGAGATAAAGGTTGTAGGTGGAAGCAGTAGCAATGTATGGAGCCTTCTGTTCACTTGCCGATTCTAATGTTAGCTAGTCTCTAATTAAGGAAAGCCACTCGTGTGTCATCTGATGGATAGACGCTTTTCCTTTGTGGGTGCTTTGTCTTCAGCATGGAAGGCCAGCAGCACTTTGGGAAAGTTTCTGCATTTTCTTTTTTGATTTTGAATTGCAAAGACTACAGAGAAAAGCAGTGGAGCCCAGGTGTTTGGTATCTCTCGGGACGTGTATTGGGCTGTTTGTGCAATCTGTAATACTTTATAGTTTTCTGTATACACCACTGTGTGGCACATTGCTTATATATGATCTTGGACTTCCTTTTTCAACATCTGAGCTTAAGGAAGAGCAATATTGTTACGGAGTCTTTGGTTGTGATCCAGCCTTAGCTTCCCAATTGGATTAATTCTTTCATATTAAGTCAAGGGGCCAGGACCACGGCACTCAGTACAGTGTAAATCTAGCTGTGCTGACCAGATGACCAAGAATGTTTAGCTGACAGAGAATGATGCAGGGGTTTGAGAGATGGAAGCAGGACTGAGAGAAAGGAAGATCTGTGGGTGGCAAAAGTAGTATATATAAGCTGGCTGTAGCTAAAAGTAGTGTGAAATAAATATCGGATCACTTGTGGAGCTAGATTCTGGAATATCCTAAAAAGAGTACTGGAGAGCAAAAAGCAGTTGTAATTTGATTGGCCTATGAAAATGATTACTAAGCACAGTTACTGATAGATGGACCAGACATTCAGATCCAGAGATGCCTGTTGATCTTGGTTCCTCTTCAATAGACCTTTTCAGCAGATTATTAGCTTCAGTTCAATCATCTGTGGTTAGTATGTGGCTCTTCCCTTTGAGTGCTGAAGAAAATCTTCAGGTTTTTCTTCTGTGCTGGTGTACCATTACTGGTGACTAGCCTGGAAATTTGGCCAAGATCAGAAACTGTGAGTGGATATGATTGTTTTGACCTGTTCCCTTACAGACATTTTGGCCAAATGGAAATCTCCTGGACTGTTATGCCAGGTACCTTGTACTTTTTACACACTGATATGTTGAATGTCAAGTGTAAGGTACTTTATAGAGCTGATAAGGAAACTTTACTCAGTAGCAACCAGTTCCCTGATCAGAAATAGCATGTTATGCCCAATATTTTTCTTCTGCTCCTTGTCATGTGAAAGTGAGGTGGATTTTGCTGGTCATAAAAGTGGGGTTTGAGTTTTAATTGTTGAACTCTAACTAGCTTGTACAGCACTTGAGTGATGGAAGGTGCTATATATGTTGTTGTTGTCAAGCGTGTATAAGTTATGCTGAAAGAGTTTTCATGAGTCATTTAATCTTTTTATATAAAAAGACCTCATTTCTTCAACTCCTCCCACCTCAAAATTAGTAATGCTTGAGCAATTCACTCTGAGCTTAGGGGGTGCAGGTAACTTTTTTGCAGTTGCTATGGTTTGCTTTAAGCAAAAGCCTTGTTTAAAGAAACAGAAAAGCAATTCTAGTACAGACTTACAACAGCAAGAGTAGATCATAAAAAATCTTAAATATAATAATGAATAATGGTGAAATAGCTATTTATTAAGGCAATTGAATGCAAAGTAGGATTAAAAATGAGCTTTGCCATTAGTAAGTGTTGAAGATCAGTTTCCAAACTATTGTAACATAACGGCGACAATTTTTTGTCTTGTAGCTTAGTTAATTTGATAGATGCTGAATGCAGTGTTAAAGTGAAGGTGCTTCAAATGTGTAGCACTACCAAGAAGTTAATTTTTCTCTATTTTTCTTTTAGGATTATCAAAGTAGACTTTTGCAGTGCTACTGGACAGAATACACTTTTATCCTTTTTTGTAGACTCTTTAGATCTCTTTGTCAGTTTATGTATTTGTAACATGAGGATAATATTGCTTTCAAAATCTTTTGGGGTGAATACTAAAGAAGTGGAAGGTTCATCTACGGAACATTTTAAAATAAAGAAGCAATATTTTTTTTTCGGGGGAACCCCACTTTCAGTATGTATAACACACTTGCCCTTATACAGTGCATGTTTAAGGTAGTATTATTTAGTCACTTGTACTTTTGCTTTGTTATTTCTGTGGCTGAAATATTGATTACTATTTCGTTACTTATGGCACTTCTGGTTCTCCAGCTGTTGGTAAGGTCTGCTTCAGCCCTCTGATTTTTGTTGCTGAACAGATTGGAAATCAGGTGATGTTGTCTCCCCTTCATGTCTAATCCCGCTGTCACTGTCCCATTCTGCAGCAGCTACCTGTCAAGGGAAGCTTGTCTCTTTGCAGCTCTTGTGAAGGCAGGGTTTGTATACTGGTGTACCAGACAGTCTACTTCACTGGTAAAATGCCTGATCACTAGGTGCCATGTGAGTTTGAGAGGCTGTAGACGTGCTTGGCCAGTTAGCAAATGACTTAAATATTTTAGGGAAAAGGATTACAGACCAAAGATTTGACCTTCCAAACTCACAGAAAGTCTTATGTGACTTTAAAAAATGCTACCAAGGTTCAAGATCCAACAGCACTGTCTTAAGAGTTCAGAGGAAGCAGTCATGTTCCAGCTGATGGTATAGATAAGGCTGCTGTGGTAATTTCTGTGCCACGAGGAATTCTATAGTGTACTAATAAAGAAAGAAGCATCTTTAAACTGTGAAGGATATTGCAAGCATAAGAGAATGATCTCTTCAGCACAGCATCTTCAAAGGTACCTAATAAAGGTCATGTGTAGGGATAGGGTAGAAAGAACAGGAGCCTGTGTGTTAAGTGTAAAATGTTTTCATAAAATGAAATCTTTGGTAAGTACAAAGAAGGTCTGTTTGTCTCTGTTAAAGAGCTTGACTTGAACTTACTGTTTTGGGAAGAAAAAGAAGTCATTATGTGAGACCTTTCAAATACCTTCCAGCAGAAATGCTTTCTGACTTCACTGCACTGCTTGTAAACTACAGAGAGAACTATAGAATAAATGCTAGAGTTTTAACACCTTTGTAGGTCAACATACTCTACCTAATGCAGGTTTTACCTGGTGCTTACCCTCTCGTTTCTCCATGCCTTTTGATAGTGGGAGGCTGTCCCAACTTTTTGAACCTGCACGTTGGGATCTCCACATGGCTGAGGACTCCCAGCCACATGCCGTATGCTGTGCTGGAGATTTGGGATCTCATAAGTCATTTGAGTAAAAGGTGATGGTGGCTTCTTAAAGAGAGTACCACCTCACTGAGAAGTGTGGCTGGAAGTGGGAAGGATGGGCTCCCTCTGCAGTTCCCAGTGGTAGTTCAGTTGGAGGAAGAGGCAAGAACAGTGTGAAGGCTGGTTAAAAGTGAGCTGCTGAGCAGGAATTGGAGCTCTGAGTTGATGCAGTGGGTAGATCTTTGGGGCTGGAGGGGATCTTGACTTGGGAGGATGGAAAGCCTAAGATGAATTTGGATATGATAGTGTGTTAGAAGGAATAGGAGGGACTGGGTAGGATGAGGTCTGGGGTTAGAGGGTTAAGGAGGTTGGGAGGTGTTACCGGATAGAAGCTTTTGGTTAGAAATCATTGCATGATGTGGAGAGGGAGCTATTCAGCATTTTTAACTCTCAGCAATGGGAATAAATATAATTTTCCTATTCTCTTATTTGAATGCCTTCCTGGGACCATACTTCAGTGTGGGAAACTGAGGAATGAGAGCTAGCATCTAGCTTAGGTGTGTATCCTGGATATTTTCTTCTCCAGTGCTTGCTAATGCTTGTATGCTTGAAAGGAAAGGATGTTTTCTTCTCAGAATGATGTTTCAACCATTTCAGCCGTGTTTGACTTCTTCCTCTGTGCCAAGAAGGACATGGGCAGGACTTCAGGTCTTAGCACCCTGAGGGCAGAGATGCTTAGCTGTAGGATTGCAAAAAACAGCAAAAAGTCCTTTAGTATTCTGATGAACTGGGTCATTAAGTTGAAGCTTTGGAATTAGTGTTTATTTCTAACTGGCTCGGTAAATCAGTATTAAAATTGTGATTAACTTGCAATGTTAACTATGCAGTGTCTCAACGTGACTCACCTTTAGTTGTAGATAGGCGACCAGCAAGCTTTAGCTCTGTTCCTTGTCTTTGAAATGGAAAGAAAATAGATAATATTAGCCAGCCGTTTAGTAGAAAGCCTGAGAGGTTCACAAGCACTTGTGCTTGTTGACTCTAGTGAAGTTTCTAAGGAGGTGAAATAGTTCTGAAAATCTATGGGAAAGAATATAGTTTCTCACAGAAACTAAAGGGTGTAACTGTTATGTGCCTTGGAATAGGTAGTGGGAGTTGGCAGCCCTTAGAGTTGCCTGTTTTCTTTACTCATAGGAATGCTGGTGCTTGGTTGGAGTTGTGGTACTGTGTTGGCATAAGCTTGGTACAGGAATGCAACTGTTAGTCCTGTTAGCTATTTCAGTGAATTTACGAAAGGACTGAAACTGAAAGATAGTTCTATTAAATACATTTTGTTTGTAGTCGTGATGTATGTTGAGGGTTGGTATTAATTGATTTATTTGAGTTGTACTTCTGGTAGCACTCCATGTTGCCCCAAAGAAAACCCTAGTCTCATATTACAAAGCTCACTTACAGGCAGAAGATGTGAAGTTCAGAAGGAAGACTGCAAGCGTCTGCTTGTAGTCTTCTGCTGACATTCTCAACGTGTGGTCCAATTTCATGTTAACCTTTCCATGTTATCTCCATCAATCAAAGCTAAACCACTTTTGTGGTAGGAGCACACTGCTATAAATCTCCTAAAGAAGATAGTGTAAGAAATGCAAAAAGTCAGTGGCTTTCTTGTAAAAGAGGATGTTCTAAATTCCCTGCATGGAGCATTTTTAGGAAGTATCTGCTTTTACTTAAATCCTTCTTAGTGTTCTATTACTTAATTCTAGTTACTGTCACTTTATTTTAATGTATTTTATTACTGATGATAAAGAGTTTGTCCCTGGTTGCCAATGGAGGGAAAAAGAATAATACAAGATTTGTGACTGTTATCGACCACCTGGTAAGATCAGGATGGGAATTCTTCATCAACAGAGCCTTGTTCAGATGAGCACAAAGGGAATTTAGTCATTTAAGTGGACAAAAGTCTAGTAACCCTTTGGTCGTCCTGCCTCAGCCTGGCAGGTCTCATCCAGATATGTTGCTCTGGCCTGCAAATTACTTTTTAAATAAAGCTGGCTAACACTGGAGAATTTGATAGTGAATCCCTAACAGTTTGCAGGTCATGGTGACTGAGTGGAGATAGTGTGATAATTTCTCCTGGGAAACAGTCCTATTGATAATAGAAGTGTTCCAGTCAGAGCTGTTCACAGCCATTTCTTTGCGTGGAGGGGTTGCAGCATTTGGAATGCAGTGATTTATCCTTGTCCTCTTTTTGTTTTCAAGAAGCAGCACTCCTGAGTCCCTTACTTTGCTGTCTTTCCATGTTCTCACACAATATTTCTGCTCTTTCTCCAGATGCTTCTCCTTTTCTGTTTTAAAACCCTGTGCAAAAATGTGCAACCTTAAATCCCAAGACTACTATTTAATTAACAGTGTGAACCTGCACTGTCAGACAAAATAGAATTGAGCTCAGTGCTTCCCCTTTCCTCTAAAGAGGAATGAAGCTTGTGGGTGTGTGCTTTTTTATTTTTAAGGAAAAAAAGCATATTGTTCATCTGAGCTTTAGCTGAACTTGGAAAATTTGGTTTTTTTCTTGCTGCTTGCCTGGATTGCTATCAAGCATTGCTCTGGCATCAGTAATCAACGTTTCCATTAAGCTTGCAATTTTCGCACCGTTGGCTGTGGTTAGGTGGGAACAGTGAGTACCAGGGATGGGGACTATATAAAGAAAGTAAAGGAATGGAAGTGAAGTGGCCTACGCGACTGATCCTGGGAGCGATGGGTTATGCCAGCATATGCTCCAGCCCTCTGGCAAGCTGTTGTTTCTTATTAAGAATACAGGCTACTTTCATGCTTATAGCCTGAGAGTCATGGGGAGAAGAGGGAACAGCTGTAGAGTGCTGAGATGCTGGTGATGGGGAACCTGCCAATAGCCGGCTGCTGTCTGCCGTGGAGCTTTGGCGACCAGGAGCAGGAATTTGGCAGTGCCTGTGGCAGCAAGTGGGGAGGCAGTGGTGGCAGCAGTTAGAGGAACCAACCGTCCAGCCAGGTGACTTGTTACAACTATGAGCGGGGTGCCCACCCCTTATCGGAGCAGAGGGAAGGAGCTGAAGCATGTTGAATAGTGATGTTGACAGAGCTTTTATTGCTTCCCCGGCTCCCCTGAGAGGGGACTGCAGCCATGGTGCAACAGTCTTGTTTTCTAGCGCTTTAGCTGATTGACGGGAAGCTGCAAGTGCTGTCCCTGAGTAATTGGTTCACTTGTCCAAGGATGCTGGGATAGTTTGTGCCTCAGGGGGTTCTGGTGCATTAGTTTGTAATAGCAATGTAGCTATTTCTCGGACACGCTTCCTATTCCTACTGCTCTATCTGGAAACTACCTCTGTTGGTTCTTTTCTGTTAAACCCTATCTGTAGATATTCATCTCCTGCTGAGTTTGTTTTGATCACTGTTCTGATGAGTGTCTGCCCATGCTGAACACGGCCAAATCTGCACTCTCTTAACACTCAGGTCATCTCAGTATATTCTATTTGAGCCTTTTGCTTCCCTACTTCTGAGTTTCTCTTCAGGTATAGCGTTTATTTCAAGTGATTACTCTGTTCTGAGGTCTGTCTTCCTCCTCATAACACCACAGTGGGATATATGGTTATCCTAGCTTAGCCCTTGGGACTTCCAGTCTGGAATAGGAGAGTGGACTGGTCTGTGGTTATGGTATTGTCATGTTGTGAAAGTCTCTTATTTCCACGCTTTGTGCTGTAGTTTCCCTCCTGTAGAGATCGTGCTGAATTTTGGAATCTGGAAGGGCGTTATGAGAAAGCGTTGTTTGACCTGTCACCTTTCAACAGACATTCGATGTTGACCAGCTGGAGACAGACTGTTGAGCATAGATGGGCTTTTGTTCTGACTGGTACTGCCAGGGCTGCTCTCACTGCTCTATTTATGCTTCCAGTGCTGTTGCAGACAGAATGGTGCTGGTTTTCTCTTCTATGTTGGAGGAGTTGAGGCACAGAAAGACCAAAGTGCTGCTTCCCGAGGAATCAAATACAGTGTCTTCTCAATTCCAGTCTAGTGCACTAATCCTGCACAGATCTGGCTTACCATGTGCTACAATGAGTGGTATGGACCTTGCCTTGAGAGTATGTATCTGCGAACAGGCTGGCTGTAAGAGGTCCAGGGTGGTTACTGTGCTGCTGAAGCGCTTGTAGGCAGCACGAAAGTGTTGCTCAGATGTCATTATCAGCTGCCGTGAAGTGACCTGTGGGTGGGGATCCTCCTAAGGGGGTGCGAGTTGAGACACTGGAAGCAGGACACTGAATATACTGTTGGTATGGTGGTAACTTCCAGAGGGAATGGGAAAATCCCTGTTCTTCCCGGTGTGCCCTGAGAGTTGGAGGGTAGAAAATTGGAGGATTTTAGTAGAGTACGGGATCCTGTTAATTGATGTTACACTGCAGCTGAGGAGCCCTTGCATCTCTCTTTTGCTCTTGCTCCTTCATTGAGCGCCATTATGTGCATCGTTAGAAGATTTTTGACCTCTAAGTACAGCAGCTGCGGTGACAGAGGCCTCCATACTGTGCTCAACCCATCTGAGATCTCATTGATGTGTATCTCAGGGCTGTTCTCTTCTGCTCTGTTGTGCAATAACACATCAGAGCCTTCTGATGCTCTTCGCAGAGCCTGTGCTACATTCTGGCTTGCCCAGGGGATGGTACGACTTCTACGTTTTTTTCCCCTTTTCTCTACTTAACCTACCTCCACACTCCTGTCGCGTTGCATGTGATCCAGACAGTGAACACTGAGACACTAAATAGAACAAAAACTGTGTGAATCCCAAATGTGCTGGGGCTGAATATACTTCTGTTTGAAACAAAGCTTGCAGGGAGAGAAAGTAAGTCTGCTATGGGAGGAGGAATAGGGGAAGGAGGGAGCGAAGAACATCTGTTCAGAACAGGAATTACCTCCTTCCTGGTAGAAGAGGAGATGCTGGCTGCCCACGGTCTCTTACAGAGGATTGGCTTGAAGAAGGGCAGCAAATAACTGAGCAGACAGGCTGGCCACACGAGCTGATAAGGGAAAGTGTCTGCCCTTAAAAGCAGCTGTGCAGTGGAGGAGCTAACAGCCTCTTTCACTGCAGTCCTTCCAGTTTAAAAAGCAGGGAGGCTATCTGTAAAAGCTGGCGATGTCACTTTTCATCCTTTGGCTATAATAATCCTTGGGAGAGAAAATTGCCTAAAAAACAACCTGTATGCTTTATACCACTTTCACATACAGCCAATCATATGGCTTCATGTCTGATTTAAGTGTCCACTCACTTTTCTGCTTGGTTTTGAGGCTGTAAATGTAGATGTTCAAGGCCATGTTCTCTTCTTGTTGATTTAGGAAGCACAGCCAGTGTGCTCAGCTCAGGTCACAAAATGAGGAGCTTGCATGCAAATACTGATGGCTGCTATTTTAGTTTAGTTACAGTTTCGTTACTTCTGCTTTTGTTGCTGAAGAAGTTCTAGTGACACTATTGTATTGTGAAATTACAGATGTTTCAAGACTCACTGTAGTGGGTGTATTGTGTCCTGGTAAGGGATGCTGAGGACAGGTATCTTCAGGAAGAAAAGGGTTCTAGAGGCTATTGCAAAAATGGTGCTGTTTTCCAGTTAATGTTGAAATAGATCTCATGCCCAAACCATCCATCGCTGTTAAATCCTGGAGCACAAATTGGGATAATGTGGCTGAGCCCAGGCAAGGGCTACAGTTCTATCTGCCTGCACAACTGAGAGACTGAACTCCTCCGCTGGGAAAAACATGGATAATTTCCTGCCTAGTGTGAGAGGGCAGCCTGCAGATAGGACATGAGAGGCGAACAGTTGATTGCAACCGGGAAAAAGTGACACATCTGGTTTGGCTTCAGGTTGCTGAGGAGTAGTAGCAGCAGTGTCCCGTTGGAGCTCAGGGGCACGGGGGTGTTCAGCCAGTTGGACCTTTGTTCTAAAGGTTTATTTCGTCTGTGTAATTGTCACTGAAGGGCACTGGGCATATGAACCTGGATCTAAAAGTTGTTAATCCTGAAAACTCCAGGGCATAGCTATCCTTGTTTTCAGTACAGGATTTGCCTTACAAGCAAACTACAGAGACACAGGGAACCATAAATTTAAGGGTCCGTTTTCCATAGTGCTCTTGTTCCTTAGAGCTACTTGAGCAGAGCCTGGTGCAGAATGTGTTGGTGTGGAAAAAGATCAGTTGCTCTTTGAGCATAGTGTATATCCTAATTAGGAGCACTGCAACTTCTTTAGGAATGTAGTTTCCAAACAGTTGGATAAATCCTTCTGTGCAGTGCACACAGTGATTGTAAACCTGGTGGATTACCTCTTCTGACCAGCTCTGAGCCCAGCACTGAGTTTCTTCTTCATGTGAAGCACGTTCCTCTCCTTCCTAGTTCTTAGGGAAGGAACAGCATAGATCGACTGTGAGTGGGCTATGATGCAGTGCAATTCAGGTATAAAGATCGATTTCAAGCAGTGGTAATTTCTTGTCTTCTTTTTAACAGGAACAGAAAAATTTAAACATGAGCAAATTCATCACAACGGCTGAAACAAACGTAGGAGCTCTTGCTGGGGTAGAACAGAGCAACAGTTCTTCAAGTGTTGTCACCAATATAGAGCAGTGCAAGTATTTCAGGGTGGTATCTGAGAAATAATGCAGTGGACAGTTGTAGGGTGCTTGTCCCTGTCCATCGGTGAGTGCTCGTGCTCTAGACCAATGATGGTTACACTTATTCTTTTAAAAATAGCGTCTCCCCACCACAGGCAGCTTTCATGTTCTCTGTGTTTGGGTGTTCAGTGACTTGTCGTCATGCTGTGCGGTCACCTGCTGGCAAAGGCCTTTCAGCAGGGTTCTGGTGGGAGAGTGAAAGCCGATGGGACAAACAAGAGGCTTCACACCGCTTGTTACGGGAAATCCAGAGCTCAGCTACTCTGCTTTCAGAAGCCCCAACTCCTAGTACTTGAACAGCAGCGCCTGGTCACGAGTTGTGGCTATGTGGACTTGTGTGGCTGGGAAAGAGGTAAAACCGTGCTTATAACTATTAAATAGAGAGATGGCCAATAAGCTGCTGTGGCAGAGATGCAGGGCAGCTGTCTTCAGTCCAAGGCACTGACTGCGGGAGACTCTACTTTTTTGCTGTGGAGGCTTGGTTACCTTGGCAACCTGTTTTTAGCTGGATCTCTGCTCCGGTGGAGAGCCCATCTGTACCTGCTACTTCTTTGTTTTGAAACGGCTGTTTTACAGAAAAATATCTGACAGGAGTATTTCCAGAGCTGGAATATTGTGGAATCCAGGCTCTGCTTTTGGTCCCAGGAGTTTCAGTCTGATGATGAGGTGATGATGGTATGGGGAGTTCTGTGGCTGGATTGAAAAGGTATTAATATATCTGCTTCATGAGGTGGGTCATGGAAGAGAGAGATGCTGTTGCTGAGTGTTAAATCCTGGAATAGCTCTGAAAGATAAATCACTTGCGTGTCTGCCGTTTGCAGAGGACGGTTCATTCTGGTTTGCAGTTCAGCATCAAACCACCAGCTGGTAGATTAAACTGAAGTGGCTTCTGTCTGCAGTGAGTAAATACCCACACTAGGGCTGTAGGCTTCCCTTTTGGGGGTCATACAAACTTTTGATGCTCCCGGTGAACTTCTAGTATTGGAAGGTAGTGGTTGCAGGACTGTATTCAGAATCTGACTATTTTGTTTAATTCCAGATCTCTTCACATCTCTTTTTACTGTAGTTTTTTTGGTTTTACCTTTTGTGAATGCTTTGTAATCCTGAAGGGGGAGGGGAGGAGTATCTAAACTTTGCCCTTACCTCATTCCTGTTCCCTGTGCTTTATCTCCTCCGATTTCATAGCCTGTACCTTTGGGCTGAGGTGAATGGTCTGTTCTGGTTTTGCCATGGGATTCTTCCAGACTGGAGTTGGTTTTCTCCAGGTCATGGGGTACTGTGTAACACTTGTGTAATGGTGGGCATAAGAACAGATTAACAAATTCTAGTTGGACCTATAAGAAATTGGAGTAATGCCTGGCATTACTCTGTTAGATGCAGTTACTAATTAGTAGGTAAATAAGAACCTTTTTGAAAAAGTCTGTTTAGTGTTCCAGCTTGACTTTGCAGGCCATCTAATTTGAATGTTTTGAGTCTTGAAATCGGTTGACTTCAGAGCACAGAGTACATTAAGAATCTGTTCTAGGCAGGCATCAGCTTTCAGTCCTTAACAGCTATAATGCAGAGGAAAATAGCTTTCTTTTTTGAAATTTTCAAGAACTAGAAAAAACAGTATAAAGAACTTTCCATTTTGTTCGAGTATATGGAATACAATTGTTTATTGTAAAGTCTGGTTGATTAAAGCTCTTTTAGTCAACCTTTTTGTTAATTCCCACTATCGCTAACTGATTTTGGGTGGTTACAGTGGGAGCTTTTGTTGTTTTCTTACGACAGGTGTGAACCAGATCTGTACTCTTTACCGCACAGCCCTAGATAACTGACACAATAAAGTACTCTATCCTTCCTTGTACCATTGCAGCAGCATTGACACAGAGCTACAGAAAAACTATGCCATGGGTTTTTTGTTGGGCGTTTTTTGTTATTTTTTGTTACTTTTTTTTTTTGAACTGCATGTATCAACAAGAGTGACAGTTTGGGGCTGACTACACATACATCATGTTGATGATGTATGAAGCAGAAATGAGACAGTGGGATTCTCCAACTTCAAGGCTCACTTCAGGAGCTGGCAGATAGAAAAATCTGTGAACTGTCTAAGCTAACAAGAGACTTACCTTGAGCCTGAGCAGATTTGATTGGGAAGTCAGTAAAGGAGAGTAAAAGTGGGACAGCAAAATAGCTGTCACTTACCTGTCCAGCACAGTGTTTTAGCCACAAAAAAACCTCAAACCCACATGTAAATTGATGTATTTCTGAGGTGAGCAGCTGGCATTTAGGTTAGTTTATACTAGATAATGAAAATGCATCTGTATTTAAGTGACTTGTTGAGAAGGGCCTTGCTTTTAATGTTATTTTAAAAATACATATTATTTTCTCCTAGCTCTGATCAACTTGTTGAAGTTCCTCATGTCTAATGAGACTGTGTTGCTGGCCAAGCACAACATCTTCACCCTTGCTCTTATGGTGAGTACAGACAAAGCAAATCCTCTTATTTTAAACAACTTGATTAATCTTGAATGAATCTTAGGAAAGAATCCAGGATTTCTGGCCTGGTAAGGAGGTACCAGAACAAGGCCACAAAGCTGAGGAATGTTGTTGTGGTTGGTTTTGTTAGATGTTTGGAAAGTGCAGTGCTTGGACTCAGTTGTAGGGTCTGCTCATTGCAATAAACCAGTTTATGTGAGGAAAGGCTTAGTTTAATTTTCTGAATTTAGTAATGCTTTTTCTTGTTCTATGGCCCTTTGTATACAAAATAATAGAAACTTATTTTCCTGGCCCCAGATACGATAGTATTTAAGCTTCTTGTCTCTCTTCTGTACTATAAGGAAAATATTAGATAAAGCAACGAGGTAATGTAGTAGTGTGTAATGCAACTGAGATTTATTTCTTTGAAGGTTTTGGTCATAGTTTGTATTGTTTCTGTTGCAGAGTAGATTTTGTGTAAATACTCCTGTTGTAACTTCTTTTCACTTCCTTGTATAGGTTGTGAACCTGTTCAACATGTTCATCACTTATGGAGACACCTTTCTCCCCACTCCCAGCAGCTATGATGAGCTGTATTATGAAATCATTCGGATGCATCAGAATTTTGACAACCTTTATTCTATGGGTGAGTACCTCTTGACTGGTCAGGAATGATCAGTAGAAGTGAGGGTGGTGATGGAGGGATGTTTGTGTCAGGTGTTTTCTGTCCACCTGCTGCTGATGTGTGTCTTGGTGAGTGGATGTGTTTTGTGTGCTAGGACATGTTTGGTAAATTAAGAATTGAGAGAGGGATAAACTTGTTAGAGGGATACATTTTATTTTATGTTTTTAGTCAGAAAAAAAAATAGGAACAGACCCACTGCTTCTCTAGCAGCCACTTACTGTGGCTGGAAATACAAATTTGTTGGCACAACTAGGTATGTGGTATTTCATGCATCTTCATGTAGTTTGCATCTATCACATTTGACAGTTCCAAGTCAGAGCACAGGTACATGCTGCAGAACCAGCCAGCACAGAGGAACACTCAGTTCAAACAAGAATTTGGAAAAGAATTTGAGAAACTTATAACAAGAAGCTTGCTGTGCTAGACAAATCACATCTACTGCACACATTGCCAAAACAAACCAAGAAAACAGCCCTCACAAAGCTGCTTGCAATGACAAGCAAATCACTGGACTGAAGAATGTGCCTACTGGCAAAACAGGGAGAAGCTGCCATCCTTCAAAGAGAGAGAGGCATCCTGGAATGCCACCAAGTGACACCCAGCAGGGAAAAGAGGAACAAAGGAGAGCAAGGAACACATGGAGGCATAATCAGCCAGTGTATACACAGGAGCTAAGGGTAGCTGCAGCAGCGCTGGTGTAGTACCTGCATGCTTGAAGCTGTGAAGAAAAGAATACAGCTGTGTTCTTTGTTTGCTTTGTTCTAGAAGGACTTTTATTCCCTTTGCTTCCTGTTCCCTTCTCAGCATGATCACCCAATCAACGACAGGAGTTAATATAAGCATAGAAGGGGAGTTAAAGGGCAGTGGGAGAGAGGCAGTTGGCTACAGTACTCTTCTGACGTGGCAGAGAACCATCCTCACCTGAATAAAAGTAGCTGAATACTGCCTGCAATTGCAAGCAAAAATGAACTGCCCTTTTATGCAAACTTCCTACAGTTTTCATCTATTGTATAAGGGATCACTTGGCCATTTTTGTGCTCTGTGAGCATATAAGATTTTTTGCTAACCCATTTCCTACTCCCAAGAATTACAGCTAGTAAGATGAGGTGCTTTTACTAGTCGGTAATTTTTTCAAACCTGACCCCTGTGGAAGCTGAAGATAAGTTGAATGGAAGAATAAGGCACTCAAATATTTACTTAGTTGGGTTGCAATAGGCACACCTGACCTGTTGAAACAATTTGTCACATGAATGTTTTCCATCCTGCTACACAGAGCAAACCCCCTTGGATTAAAGTTGTAGATGCCTGAATGGAAACTCTGTCTGAATACAATACTTAAGATATTCAAGTACAGTATTTACTGTTTGACAAGATAATCTTACTCAGAGCTGGCATCTTTTTTTCCTGCAGATCATGTAATGGTAGCACTAGGAAGCAAGAAGGTAGCACTGTCTCAAGCTGATGAAAGCCACAGTTTAGCGAGGTGTCCTGACAGCTTCCCTTGGCTTGTCAATCCATCTTACTGGGACTACAGTCACCCTTCTGTCCCCTAGCCTTGGGACATTTGTTACCACAGATGAAAAAGCTTCTTTATCCTTTAGTTTTCCTGTTAATGTCGCTGAAACTTTCCGCACTGGGAGTGGAGGAGGCCTTGTTTTTTTTCTTGTCCTGAATCTGAACTTTATCCGTATCTGCAGGACTGAAAGCTTCTCTCATGCAATAATAGGCATGAGTATGCAGCCACTGTGCTTATGGATACACTTGTAGCATCTGTGTTTCTAGATGATCTTAAATTCTGATGACATGCTGTTCCCTTCACTTCTAAGTCAAAGGTGAACTTGTATATACAGATTCCTAGAAAATTTCCTTCTGTTCAGGCAATATGGAAAATTAATCCAAAAATGTGCTACAGGATCTGTTATTGTTTTGGTACTTACCAAGAGATGTGCAGGTAACTGCCACCATAGAAACACTACAAATTCTGACGTAAATAAATATTTTGGGTGCTCTAGCACCCAAAAGAATTTGATTTCCTAGAAATTCTTCCTGTTGCAGAATGTTTTCAGATCTACTCCCAAGTCTGTCAGCGACCATCTGTGCAACAGAACAACGCCCTCATTCCTACAGGGAGTGTTTTTCCTTAGGCTGGTGTGTAATCCCTTTCTGCAATTCCAGATTAGCAGGGAAGTAAAGAATATATCACTACTGGGTTGGGTTTAAATCACAGGATGTAGTCCGGCTCAGATGGAACCTTGCATAAATAGGAGCTGGAGAACAGTGGAATAAAAGGTATGATAGACCTGAGACGCTGTCCTGTTTCTGGGGGAAATGAACTTTATTAGGAGGACCTAGGCTTCTCTGTCCCCTCTGCTTCCTGTCTGCCAGTCATGATCTTGTTCTGTTCACCTCTTCCGTGTTCCTTACATTTCTTAGATGGGCTCTGAAGGGAACTTCTGCCCTGGATCGCAGATTGTCTCAAAGATGACCTTTGTTTTGATGTGGTTCCCAGACTGCCATCTCACCCAGGCAGATTTTTTTTGACGTTTTTAGATTAGCAAATTGCCAGTTCTGTGCTAGCACTGTTAACTGTCTTTTCCTTTCAGTTCTAAGGCTTTCTACCAATGCTGGTCAATGGAAAGAGCCTGCAAGCAAGGTGACCCATGCATTAGTCAATATTAGGTAAGGAGTAGAAGCTAATAACCGCTTTAGAGATTCTTGTGTCCTGTGTGACTGCATTCTTATCGTGACACTTTCACATTTGTTGTATTGAATTTTATTTTGAATTTGTTCTCTTTGTTGACCTAAATTGCTGCTCTAAACAGGGCCCACTGGGATAAAAAGAGGATCACCAGGGTTTGATTGTCCTCTTTCTAATAATTCTCTCGGCTCTTCTGTAGACTGAGTGCTTTCAAAGCATGGCACAAGCTGTAATGAATTAATCCTCACAGCATTCTTGGGAGAAGTTATACAGTAGGGAACAATGCTGTGCTGGCAGAGCAATTGTGGACCTAATGGATTTCTGTTGCGTGATTCTATTGTAATTCTACGAAGCTATGAAGGGGACTATAAGCCAGCTGTAATAAGCAGATTCAACGCCTCTTTTAACATTGCAAGATTTTTGTGTGTGTTTAAAACTGATTATTTAAGGACATTTCAGTATTCTCTTAAACCTCTTCCTCCTGTTCAAGGGCAGAAGTTATGTTCTACTTGTAAGGCTAAGGAAAATCTGGGGCTGCTTTTGTGCTGTATTCCTTCAGGACAGCAATAACTTCTTTTCCTGGCTTCTGAAGCAGCTAGTACTGACCCAGCTGGGTCCTGGGCAAGAGGCTCATGGATCTGTCTGATTGGAAAATGGAAGAATGTTGAGAGAGAGAATTTACTGTTTCTCTGGCTTGTAAACAGACCATAAAAGATGTATTTATACTGACAAAATACCTGTCCATCACCTCTCCAGTCACCCCAGACACTTGGTGTCTATGCAACACCAACTAGCTTGGTACTGCTACATTACTGGTGCTTGTCATTTTCCTCACTACAAAAACGATTGTAGGACAAACTCTCTGAGGACATCTTTCAAGTCAATATACATCTTATGTGTCTATAAACCACCTTAAAGGTTCCCTTAGTAAGTCTGTAAGTTTAATAACATCACGTAGAAGATTTATTTTGCTACTATCCTTATTTTTATTTGTTGTAAACAGACGTAAATGAATGCTTGTGGGCAGATAATGCACTCAGAGTGAAGCAGCAGAACACATAACTGTTGGTAAATTAATGTCTTTTAATGTGACGCAAAGTGTCTGCCCTGGGAATTCTCTGTATACCCAGGGAGAGAAGTCTAAACTGGGAAGAGATAAAAAAACCAAGAGGTCACGGAAGCTTTGTGCTCACCTCTGGTTTGTGCAACCAAGATTTTGCATTGGCTCATTTTGTGTTGGCTTAACAGCTGCTTTTGTAAAGATCAGCAGGCAACTGAGACAAGATACAACCAAAAAACTGGCACCGTGATACCTCTCACTGGACAGCCTGTATCAGACATGTTCAGTGCATGGTGCTGTCTGGAACCAGCGAAACCTCTGACATGTTTCTCTTCTAGACTTTTGGTAGCTTCCCCTGCTCCACCCAACTGTGCGTGTATGTTGAAATTTCTTGTGGCCTTTCACTAGCATTAGAAGTTTTCATGAATGGCTTTCATGGCTTTTCACTCAGCGAAATTAGACAAGGCCTAAATTAGAGATGATTCAAGGCCTGGAGAGGGATTAGACTTCAGAGAAATTAGTCTGATTTACCCCATTTCCTCTTTAAAAAAAACAACAAAACAAACTAAAGTGAGGGGGTGGGTGTTTCATAGACTCGTTTGTTTTCTTCTGATGTTAAAAATATTACATTTGAAAGGTTCTTTAACTGTATAGATTTCAGAGCAGCAGTTTTTGGATGTTGGAGAAATCCAAAGGTCCTGTGCTTTTGTGAAGGTGATTGAAACAGCACATTGTCAAAGTGGTGACTAGGACTAGATGCCTTTTTTTGAGAGAAAATGCTTTAGAAAGTCTCAAAAGACTCGTCTCAGTACAGGGAAAATGCATGAAGTGAAAGGTCTGTGATAATGTAATACTCCTTTTTTGCCTAAAGACTGAATTTAGGTTTTTGAAAGTTGCAGATCACACAGCAGAAGGATGAGAGGATAATTCTTCGAGGAATCACGGAATTTTTAGAGTTGGAAGGGACCTCTAGAGATCGCCTAGTCCAACTCCCCTGCTGACGCAGGAATGCCTAGAGCACATAACTCAGGACTGCATCCAGGCAGGTCTTGAAAATCTCCAGAGGAGGAGACTCCACAACCTCCCTGGGCAGCCTGTTCCAGTGCTCTGTCACCCTCACCGTAAAGAAGTTTCTTCTTATGTTTGAATGGAACTTCCTATGTTCCAACTTGTGCCCGTTGCCCCTCATCCTGTCACTGGGAACCACTGAAAAGAGTCTGGCTCCAACCTCCTTCAACCCACCCTTTAGATACTTATAAGCAAGAATAAAGTCTCCCCTCAGCCTTCTCTTCTCCAGAGTAAAGAGTCCCAGCTCTCTCAGCCTTTCCTCATAAGGGAGGTGCTCCAATCCCCCAGTCATCTTTGTTGCCCTGTGCTGGACTCTCTCCAGAAGTTCCCTGTCCTGCTTGAGCTGGGAAGCCCAGAACTGGACACAGTATTCCAGTTGTGGCCTCACCAGTGCCGAGTAGAGGGGGAGAATG
>VYXH01010612.1:303869-358107 GCA_013397275.1 Burhinus bistriatus
GGGAGACAGTGTCAAAAGCCTTGCTGAAGTCAAGGTAGATGACATCTACTGCTCTCCCCTCATCCAGCCAACCAGTTAAAACATCATAGAAGGCTATCAGATTGGTCAAGCATGATTTACCCCTGGTAAATACATGTTGACCATTTCCAATAACTTCCTGTTCTTCAGCGTGTTTGGAGATGACATCCAGAACGAGTCGCTCCATTACGTTCCCAGGGACAGAGGTGAGACTAACCAGCCTGTAGTTCCCTGGGTCCTCCTTCTTGCCCTTTTTGAAGATTGGAGCGATGTTGGCCTTCCTCCAGTCCTCAGGCACCTCTCCTGTTCCCCATGACCTTCCAAAGATGATGGAGAGTGGTCTAGCAATAACATCTGCCAGCTCTCTCAGCACTCGCGGGTGCATTCCATCGGGGCCCATGGACTTATGGATGTCCAGATCAGGACATCAGGCCTTCCAAGATCTGAAGCTTTCTGCAATCTGTTGGGAAAGTCTGTTGTTCTGTCCTGGTCTGTTGGCTGTCCCACTTCTGCAGCAAGGTCTGTAGGAAGACCCTGTATACTAGGGCCACATATTTTCTTCTGATGTTGGACCAGAAGTACAAACTGGAGCCTTGTGCGCACACACGCTTGTGGCTCTGTGTTGCAGAGTCGTGGAGATGTTGCAAGCACAGATCACCGAAGATAAACAGGGAGAGGGGATGCTTGAGGAGAATAAACTATTTAGGGCTGTCAGGCTGATGGCTTTATTAGAGAAACACAGTATATTAATGAATGACAGTATTTTCATAAGATGTAATTATCTTATGCATTAATAAGGACATGCTGGTTTGAACCTGGCTTAGGTCCCCATTGTCTGGATTGCCTGTTTGTTTATGGCCCTTTGGTTTCCCCTTAGAGTGGTCTTAGTGTACTGTTTCTTGTTCGGATGCCTTTGCCACGAAGGGAATGAATTTAGAGAAATCCACCTCACACTGGATTCTTCCCTGAGCTTGTTCCATCATTCTAGAAAGTTTTTATGAACAATGATTACCTACGTTTTGCTGTAACAGTGCAGTGCAAAGTCACGCTTTGGTTTATAGCTTCATCTCATTACAACAGCTATTTAAAAATAAAAATGTAATTTCCTTATCCTAAGGCTTTTGGTGGGAAAGATTACAGATGTAACAACATCTGTGTGTTCATGTGGTAGGCTTTAACAAGTGTCTTAAACCCTAGCGTACGATCTTCTGTGTATTTCTGCCAGGAGAGGAGTGGTGAGTTGTTTACAATTTTTCAAGGCTGCAATGCATTTCTGTTACAGGAGTAACTGTTGGGGAGACACATCGGTCCTGCTTGTACCCCGCAGTCCTGGATTGGCGAAGTCATCTGATTAATTGCTTTAGTACAGAGTCAGGATGAGTAATACCTAGAGAATCTTTGACCCATTCTTGTTTAAACGGCTGCAGAGAGAGATCCCACTTTGTGTATCCTATTATGGTATTAACTACTTTTTAGTTGGATCTTGTTCTCCACGAGACAGTTTGATTGGGTTTTGTTGTTGCTGATTGTCTGATTTTTCTAGTCTTTCCTCCAGTGAAAAGAGCAGTCACAAATATTCTTTTTGAGTATTGAGAGACGGAGAGGCTATTCCTACCTTGTCTCTATACCTCTCCTTTTTACAGATGATTAATAATTTCTGTCCAACCTAAAGAAAATGAAAATTTGAAGAAGACAGAATAATAGCCTTATCTGGTTGAAATCTTATTTCATACTGGAATGAGTGATCCCTATTGCTGTGCTATCTCATAATAGTGATTATAACTTCTATCTGTGGATTTGTCTCTGTGGTTTACATAAATAATTAAGACATGATGGACTGCAAGATATAGCTGCGGTGCTGATGGTGTTGAAATCAGAAGCTGCAGCAGTTAGTGGTTTGAAAACTCACCTTCTCACCTATGAGGAAATAAGCACATTTTGAGACAAGTAATTTTTTTATAAGCTAATGAGCCTCTTTAAGATAACATTGTGCAGGTTTGCATTTAATGAGAATTTTATTAACGCAGGGTTCAAAGGGGCATATTCTGACTGCATACTCAGTGAGGAAGGTGGCATCTGAATCCCTGTATTCTTTTAATAGACTTTCTCCTCATCAGGATTTTTTCAAGGTGAATAAATAGATTAACGCAATGATTAATAGACTGAATTTCCCCATTGTCTGAAATTCAGTTCCATCATCATTTTTAAAGTAATTTTATTTTTCTCACTGAAACACTTTTAACAAGCAGAGAGTAAGTTTGTAGTATGGAACTAGGTGATAGGATTTTTTTTTTTTTAAAAAGGTGTTTTTTGTGCTGTTGTAGCATATGCTGCAATCCTCACTAGGGTGCTTTCATTCACTCTTCCATCTTGCAGCTACTTTTGTTCCACATGAGCCACCGTGTGTGATATTCGTTCTTTGTGCAGGAGGTGCTGCTTCTCCCAAGGCTGCTTTCGGGGTTGTAAAGGAGAGATTGGGGATTTGGGAGGAGCACTTAAAGCATCTCATGGATGTGTATAAAATGGTTATGCTTGCTGCCAGTCTGGGCAGGACCACTGTGAAGGAACATTTACGGTTTTACTTAAGTGAAAGAAGGCCAAACTGGGCTGTACTTGTTTGTCGTAGGATACCTGGCATCCCTGCTCTGAAGCTATAGCTCACGTTAAATTACCAGCGCTCCACAGAACTGCGCTTATTGAAAACCTTGACAGAGGAGGAGACTCCTTTCAGATATTTGTTAGAAAGTGAGTGGCTGCAAGCAGTCCACATAGTACCTTCAGCATTGTTCTGCTTTACAGCAGGGAATTTAGCATCTCTTCATGGGGAGAGAAGAGCTAAATGCTGCCGACCTAGTCATGTTGTAATGGTTGGCTGTAGCATTTATGCAGGATACATGAAAGGGGACCTGCTGATAGATAAGTGCTTCTGTATAGAGTGGAGGCGTATGGATTACAGTCAGCTGAGACAGTGTAGAAACCCTGTATTTTTATATATATATACACACACACTTCCCTCTTTCCCTCTCTGTGCAGACTTATATGGACAAACACACATTTCTTGCCAATGAGTAAGAGAACAAAAAAGGGAGGGCAAGCTTAAAGCCTGTTTATGAAAATAAATGGTCAAGAAAACCTATGTGCATATATGTATAAAAAATATGGCTATCTGTGTGTATACTATAAGTATATGCACATATATGAATGTGTGTATCTGTATATATGGATATCTGTGTATATATAAATCCATATACATACATATTCACACACATGCATATACTAACAAATACCTATATATTTATATATAAAACATACACACAAACATCTTGCCTTTGACAATGGGCTAATCTAAAGCAATTATTTCCAAGCTGAAAAAACCAAGACGCTTGTTTCTAACTTCTCCGAGATGAGCCACGAGTGTTGGCTAAGGATGCTGGGGTGTGACTCTGCTCAGCAGCAGCTGCCAGCAGCAGCGTTGTGCTGGGTACGTACGTAACCCCCGGGACTGATGGACCGTGCGGAACTGCTCAGCTCAGGCTGGCCGGTGCTGAGCACCAGAAGGTGCTCAGGCATGCAGGTTAGCTGGGCGTGATCTGGAGTTTGTTCCCTATTGATTCTTAAACCCACTTGTGAGGGCTACCACTGGTAGAATAACAACTCCATTGAATTGTTCACTGAGGTGTGTTTAATGGTAATGACCTCTGACATGCTGTCACTACTAATCAGTCTGACTGAGCTCAGATCACAGGCTAGTACATGACAGTCAACTTTTTTTTTAAAAAAAAAAGCTACAAAACCCAAAGAGAAACTCATAAATGTATTTTATTGGTACTTTAAAATCCTAACATAATTTTGCCAAGATTAAGGATCAAGTTGTTACTAATACTGCTGTAAGAAAACTTTCAAACTTTATGCACGTAAACTATGTGAAGAATTAGTTCATCGCATTTTTCAGGTGGTAGCCTGAAAAAATTAGGATACTGAAAAACTGGAAGTAGGTGGATTCTAGATGAGGATTCTGGCTTGATTCTAGGTATTTTCTAGTGACCTGTAATCACTTCACTCCTCATTGAAGGAGCAAAGTTAGTAGACCCTTCTTGTCATTTCCTGTGTTTCTTGTGTGCGTTTCTTGTTACATAGGAACTCTGGCACAGCAGAACAGTTCCTGAAATACCACAGTGGGTATAGCACAGCTTGGTTACTGAGTTCACCTGCTACCGCTGCGTGTTTTTCACTTGACCTTACAGTATTCTGGTATGGAAAGTTTATTTGCTAGGAGCAACAGATTTTGACGTGAACAAATTCTAGCATTAGCTGGCACCTGAACAGAGGAAGCATGTGGATTGAAAGGGAAAGACCTCGCTTCCAGGCCATTGTGACTGTCAACGTATTAACAGAAGAGTAAAAAAAGAAAGAAAGAAGCACTCCTATCTCAGGGTGCATCGTTTCATCTTTTCATGACACTCTACCTGTGCTTCCATATATTAATGTTCATGGTTTTTCTCTAGTCGTGTAACCAGAGTTTAATTTCTTTTACGTTACCTGATTTCTTCTTGAGACAGTGGTGTTAGTGTTCAGTTATTGCTCTTTATTTACTAGCTGATTCATCTTGGTGTGCTTCTGTGACAGAGCCGTAGCCAATTTCATTCTGCTGTAATTTCCCTTCATTCTCTCTCATTCATGCAGTGGCTTAATTAAATGTTGTCTCTGCCACTGGCCCAAATCCAGAGAGCAAATGTGTTAGTTGAGTGGTGTTGTATGGACCAGTTCCACTAACACGGCAGCGTGGTTCAGCAAGTCAGGTGCATCCCAGGTCACCTTCCTTCTTTCTGCCAGCGACTTCCATTTTGGCCACTGCTGCCTGGGAAGGGACTCTGACAATGTCAAGCCTGTTCTCTCTTGAGTGAACTCTTTCTCTTTTCTGCAGTAGGTTTTTGGGAGGATTAATTTCTTTGCCTGTTTTGGGTGGGTTTTTTTTTTTGTTTTTTTGGGTTTTTTTGTGGTGACTTAAGATTTCTAGAGCTGATGCTGATTTTGAGCAAAGATGTTTGTATGGCAAACAAATGTGTCTATCTGAGGTGCCATAGCCACGGCTTGCTTTCTTCAATGTACTTGAAAACCATGCTGCAGGGATCACTTTCTCTCTAAAATTTAACCTCATAATAAGCAATGCTTTTTGGACTGGGGTGGGGATGAACTTGAAGTGATTTATTCCTGAGACGGCAGCCTCATTTAACTGACTTTCTTAACTTCTTTCTGATGTCTACAATTGTATCAGCCTCTTTCATCTCCTTCCCTCATGTCACAAAGTCAATTTAAAAGGGAACTTGCGAAAGGATCCACTTCTGTATTTCAGCTGCTCTGTAACGATTGCTGTAGAGGTGAGGCATCTCTTCAAGGGAGGATTGTTTGCTGGCCAGAAAGGAAAATCTTCTGCAGCACAGCTGCTGTTTGGCAGTCTCTTCCTAAATTCAGCAAGTATCTTAGTTCGTGTGAGTCTCATAAGGTGAACATCTCGCTGCAGAGTTCACCCACTTGTGAACCTTTGTCTTCCTGGCCATTTTGTTGGAAACATTTCTTCCTTGAGATCTGAACGTTTTGGAAAGTTAGCCAGGATCTGTAGGCTACTTAGCAAAGTTTGCTGAGAAATGTTACCTCCATTCTGGAGGTATTGCAACCCAGATTTCATCTACTCTGTACCAAATGCAACTGCTCTGTGAACAGGGGAATTCCTGTCTCCGCATCTCATTTGCCGGATTCATGGGTGCAAATTGTGGGCTTACAAGAAGGAGCTAGTTCAGCTGCTAACAATTTTTTCTTGAAAGCTGTGTATTCAGCTTTGGAAATACAATGTTTGGCACATTTCAGCTTTGGTTCTCGTAAATTCAGGGTCTGGAGCTTTGGGAGAAAAGTGAAAGAGACTTCTCAGTGAGATTGTGGTCTCATGTTTGATTTATGTGAGTGACTTTGCACTGCCTGCTCTGAAGAAGTGTGGCACCAGGCAAGAAATTCTTGCTTTGCTTGCCAAATACCTTTCTCTGTAGAAACATAAAAATAGTGGCAAATATGTGTTAGCGTTGGGAGAGGTTTTGGTTTATTTCGGAAGTGGATATAATATTTATTGGTCAGAAGTTATTTTCGTGACTCGTTTGCAGATATTTTGGTCTTGAATCCCCTTGCTGGGCCACAGGCAAGTTATGTATGAGCTCAGTAATTCATTAAAGCATGTGCTGCAAAACTAGGGTGCAGTCCTGTAAACATCTTGGGGCTTTTGTTGCAGCACAAAATCCAAAAAGGTCTGCTGGTTTCTCGCTTTGAATAGCTACATTGTTTCATCCTGTTTACGAGAACATTCTTAATTATTTCTCTGGTACTGTGGCTGGCCTGAGTTCAATTCCTAATTGATAGATTTCAACCTTACAGTTGACATCTTTGTTGGTAGCTCTAATGCCGCTGGGAAGGAAGACATGAATAGCTTCTGCAACCAGATTCTCTTGGTCCCAAGAACTGGCACTACTGGAAGATGATTGAAGCACAGTTTGAACCAGCTGCTTATAGCTTGTCGAAACTTTGCCCATGCTGTTTTTATTCTTTGGGTAAATGTAAGGGACTCTGATCTCCACTGGTCTCAAATCTAGCTTTCAAGATTTGCTTTAATGGAGAGAGAACATTAAGCAGCTTTCTTCATAACCCAAACAATGTAAAAATCATTGTGAGCTTAAATAACACCTTTATCCCTTGAAAAATGATGTAGTATAATGCTGTTTTGCTCTTTCTGTGTAAAAGAAATCTGCTGCTCACAGCAGCAGCCAGAATTATTATTCCCTCTGAAAGTCTGGGCTGTGGGATGTGTACTTACCAAAAAAAAAAAAAAAGCTTTTCAAAATCCAGTAACATGGATTTCTTATTAACTTATACTGTTGGGGGGCCCTAAAATTTGGTTTCGCTCTAGAAATGTAAATGCTATATTCTCTTAATTCCTCCTTTAGGACTAAATTGACAAAGTACCTGCTCATTAAGTACATCTGCTCATTAAGGTAATGAAGTACCTACCTTATCTTGAGCTGAAAGCAAGAATAATGCATTGTTAGCATGACTGCAGAACTGCAGTGTGTTTGAAGATTGCACCAGAATCTGGAGCTGAGTTCCCAGGGGAACTGTGAGAGGAGGGCATCTGGTTTCTAAGACTTTGAAAGCTACGATTGTGTGTTTCGTGTGATGAACACTGTTAAGGTGCTTGGGTTTTAGGAACTCTTCCTACTGAAGGCAGAGAAGGTTGCCTCACCCTACCAGCACAGGGGCTAGCTTCACAACCGTCAGTAAATATCGGTTGGTATAGCGAAGACTAAGGTGAGAATAAAATGCTGCCTGGAGAAAAAAAGGGAGCTTGAGTGAGTTGTGATTTTTTTGTTTGTTTGTTTTTGTTTGGTTTTTTTTTTTTTACTTCCAAAATGTGAAAATATTTTGGGCTCTAATATCTGTGTGTCCAGTTAAGAGACCACAAGATACATCAGAGGGTTCAGCTGGTCTGAATTAAATTGGCTGTTTGGGAATCCCAGAATGCGACCTTTTGTTATTACCTTTTTTAGGTTTTTTTTTTTTCTAACTCTTGTAGCTAGAAGAATAATGCAGAAAATGATGGCAATATGCTTCTGAGGTATCAATTTCTCCTTTAGCTTTGAGGTCAGATTTCTGTTGCCTGTCTCAAGGGATGCTAACCGTAAAGGTTCAGCAGTGAGAAATGCCCGTGTGCTTGGCTGTTTCTCAGCTATCAACTCCAGCTGGATTAAGGTAACAGCGATCTCATGAAGAATTCATCTGTGATGAGTATTGGATTCTGATATCGCATGCTGATAGGGGTTTAGTTGAAGGATGTTACTCTGGCAAAACTACCCCAGTGAGCTTCCGCAGCCTGTGCTGCTGCTGCGGTCACCTGAAGCAGCTGTAAACTTGACAGCCTTGCTGAGCAGGAGGATTCACCTGCCATTCATTCCTCCCTCTCGGCTGTGGGGAGCAGCCTGCGTTGTGCAGCTGCGTGTAAAGGAGGAGGCTGGGGACCTGACCCAGGATAAAACTGTCTAGGCAGGAAAAATAGAACAAAACAATGTGTTTTAGCCTGGGCCAGTTCTCGAGCCTGGTTCATTGCGTACAGGTATGTGAGTGGTTGTGTCAGCCCTGTAGAAGGTATGCGTACGCCTTAGGGACAATAGGACAGTCTTACAGCATTGACCTGTTGCACCAGTTTTAGGCTAATATGCTGCAAAGTGTTTTTTAAGTTTATGTCCACTGTCATCAGTTCACTGGTGTGACTCTCTGCAGGGCTGTAAGCACATGTTCTCTTGTTTGTGCTGGTATAGTGCAGGGTGGTTTTTGCAAACTGTTCTTGCCATTAGGAGAAATATCAACATAACCATTGCCTAAAGTTTCAGTTTGGGTCCTGGGGTTGAGAAACTGTACTGCTGTGAGCCCAAAAAGTGAGAGCTTGGTGCTACTTGGAAGGGAGTCTTGAGTAGGAGACCACTGACATGTTGAAGGCATCTCGCTGCAGCGGGCTCCTGTTTGATAGGAGATAAAAACAGGGTTTCAAATGTGTCTTGTTTTGAGGATGGCCAAAAGTGGAATGACCTTAAAAGCTCCCTGGCAATCCTTTTGCCTGACTTTGCTAGAAGACTTTGAAAGCCCAAAAGCTTTTTTCATGTTGCTGCTTTAGTGATTAATTAGGTCATCACTTTGTGTGTTAATTACAGTGACATTTTTCTTCTCATTAGTTGGATTATGGAAAGTTTTTGAGTCTGTGTGGGATGGGAAGTAATGCAACCTTTGTGGCCAAGGGAAAGATGATTTCAAACTTTAGAACGCTGAATTTCACTGATTGCTTTGGGTACTGTGAAAAAATGCTTCTATCCACTATAGAAAATGTAGCTGGTAAGTGCTCTGAGGGCAGGATAAATGTCTTTTATTCTAAACAAACTCGTGATGTTGCCCACACTTTGGATGAGGAGTTTTAAACTGGATCCTTCTTCCAGAAGGTTGTGTGTTGTGTTAACTAATGTAAAGCTCTTGCTGCTGACAGGAGTGTGAATGTGATATACTTTATATAATGTCCTTCATGGGGTGTCTGAAGAGGCTTAACAGGGAGCCTGTTAAACAGGGCAGTGTACATCAACAAAGGATAATTGCTTTTACTCATACTTTTTAATAATTATTTATTGTCCTCCTTATAATTTTGCAACATTGTTTGCTTTGGAATCTGAGCTTAACAGCTTAACATTAACTTCTTATGGACATTTGAGATGAGTTGTCTGAGGCAGGCATTCCCTTCTAAACTCAGAAAGCAATAGGTTTGCCATGTGTTGTTCTTGATTCCTTTGTTCATTAGCATTTGAAAGCTGTAGCTGATTTGAGGCTAGCCCATGTGTGGTCTCTTGAGCCTTCTTGAAGGAGCAGGCTGTGCAGTTCTCACTGGGTAGCACCTATTTTTTTTTTTTTTTTTTTTTTTTTTTTTTTTTTTTTCTTGTTTGGTGACTTCTACTCCCAGCATAAACTGCTGTCAGAAATGAAGAAGCCACAAAACAATACTGCTCCAAGATCTTACGTTTGGCCGGGAAATAAAATAAGTCATATTGCTGTAAGGGAGGTTCTTCTCAAATTTTTTTCAACATGAGTGGTCCAATACTGGAATAGATTGCTCAGGGAGGTTTTGCAGTCTCCATCCCTGAAGTTATTCAAATCTTGCCTGGCAAAGCTGTGAGCAGACTGGCCTAACTGGCCCTGTGCTGAGTAGAAAGTTGGACCACAACCTCCAAAGGTCCTCTCCAACCTAACCCATTTGATTTTAGAGAGCAGTCTCTTCCCTGCAGGGTCAAACGGTAAAAGAAGCAAGAAAGCTGCTTTTGTTTGAGTGCACTGTGCTATATGTTAACTCTGTGTCCAACTGGTAAAGATGCTGAGCAGAGCACTTACTTAAATCAGTGGGAGCTTGTGGTGCTTGGCATCTGTTTTCTTTCTCTGAAAGATCAGTAAAAGGTAAAAACTAAGAGGACTCATAGTATGTGTTGCTGCAGATGCCCGGTATTGTCTGCCGTCTGTGAACTTACCAGTAAATTGGATCCTGCTGATGAGATCCAACTATGCAACTCAGTCATTTGTGAGAAGAAACTACTCTCAGTATGATTAATGCTGTGGTTGATGATGGGGACAGAAAGCACTTCTTTGAATAATGCCTGTAATGGTATATTCCCCCGTGTGTATGTTTAAAGGAAGAGTCTATAGTTATATGAAATTGAGGGCATTTAAGAGGCAGTTAATGACAAATGAAAATGATAGCTAGGGTAGATTAATGGTGAAATGAATTGTGCCTGCACTTGCTGTCTTTTTAATGTGGTATCGGCCTAATTGTAAGTATGATGTTATCTAGCAGGAAGGCATCAGGAAACAACACTGTGCACTCAGGTTCAGGTCAGAGGCGTTTAAAGGCTTACCCATCAGGAGGTTTTTCTCAAGTGTAGCCATCTTTTTGCTGTGGGTTCCCCCCCCTCCCAGAGTACCAAAGTCTGTATTTTGATTAATTTTGCCTTTAAGTTTTTCGCCATGCTTTTTTTGACAATGCAGTAAAGCAGTATTTACTCATAATCTGTTTAATATGAGTTTTGTTTTAACTGTTTTTGGAATGAGACAATACCCACTGAACTTCATCTGGGACACAGCTCATGGATTTTTTTTTTTTTTTAATTTTTTTTTTCATTGCACTTTATCTCCAGGACTATTTATTTATTTTGATTGGACATGGGGCTAATTTACATTCATGCCTTCAACTTGAGTGGAGCATAAGGGAAATTATCTGGATGGAAGAGGACTGAAAGCAGCCAGGCATAGGTCTCATCCTGTCATTACGCTGAAGAAATCTGTCTTTTGAATTGATTCCGAGTGACAGTGGGGCAGGAAGGCACTGGCAGAAGCTGTATTTCTCTAGCAAGCTTTTTTTCGCACATAGCCTCACTTGAGTTGGGCGAATTTTGTGTGGTTTCTAGATGAAGTGAAATGTTGCCACGTATCTTTTGGTAAAGTTTAGTGGTCCCTGCTAAGACTTAGATGCACTGAATGGTTCTTGGCATCCTTTTTTCTGTCTGATAACACTTTTTTAAAGCATTTGCTGTGTTTGGAGGGGAATCGGTTTGGGCCCAAGGACACCTAGAGGATGTGAGCTTTGATTGCTTTCAGCCTGCTGATCTTCATGATCCAAACGGTGCATTCAAGCAGAACAACAGCAATGCCCTCTACACAGTAAATAGGAAAATACTCAACAGAAAGCCTTTCCTAGGAAGAGAGGAGGCCTTCAAATGCATCTGCTAGAAAGATAAACATGGATGGGGACAGGTGCAGACACAAACAACAGGAATCGTCATTTCCTTCCAAAGGACACTTGGTGTGTGCTTTGCCCAATCCAGCAAAGTGAAAACTAACAGTTACTAATGTAGTGGGGAGCACAAGCGAGGTGGAATATCTTCTGAAGCTAAAGGGAAATTTGTAACGTGAACAAATAGGCAGGAAGTATCATGAATAAATAAAAGTTGGAAGTGAAAGGATTTCTAACATTAAAAGCACCAAGGGTGTGGGACAGTTTTGTGATCAGCTAGAAAAACACAATCTAAATGCATCTAGTTCCCTTTAAAACTAGTCAGGGAAGGATTATCTTGTAGCTGAGAATGAGAGGATGGAGAGAGCCAAGTCCCAGACTTGCACCAGGAGGAGCGCAGGAAAGAGATGCCTGCTGAGGTTCTCAATGAGCAAGGGCTGGGGGTTTTTTTGGTTTGGTTTGGTTTTTTGGTTTGTTTGTGTGTTTTCTTTTTTTTTTTCTTCTCCTCTTTAATTCCCCCTGCCCCCATCAGTAATGTTATCAGCTCCAGGGCATTACAGACATGGGTCAGATCAGGTTGGTCAGCGGATTAGGACATGATTCAAATAGTCTGGTAAATGCCATTGTAGTGTTTTCTAAAGAATAAGGCTTGTAAAAACTTGTAGCTGCTTTTTGTAAGTTATTTGCTTCCTGCACCAATGATTCAGAACCTATTAGTGTTAATAGGCTAGCTGGTTCAAAAAGACTGATACCACTCCCTCCTGTCAGTCAGGGATCACTTCTCTGCTAAAGGAAGACAGTAAATGTCTTCTGTAAAATTCGGGGGCTGGCTAACAAATTGCAGTTTAGAATACATTACAGATGATGAATGCGATCTCCTTAAAGGGAAATCTATTCGTTTGACTTTGTGCTCTTACGATTAATTGCTTGCCAGATTAAATTGCTCCATAAAACGCATGCAACTTTATTCGATCTCTTCATGATGAGATTAGCTAGGCCATGCTGGTTCTTTGTATGTTAATTACAATGGTATTTTCTTCTTCAATTTGATTATTAAATTGTTTAGCACAGCATGCTTTCTCCTAGCCCCAGGAAAGATGTCTGTATTTTTCTTTTGACCACCGTTTTATAATCTTACTGCCCTTTTTCCAGAAATATTCTGGGTTTATAGAAGTATCACATGCTGTAGAGGATACATTCTGAGATTTTTCTGCGTTTTCTTTGGTGTGCTGCTGAAACACAGGAATGGTACTAACCTTGCACAGGTTCACCATGCGACAGTCTAGGATGAAGAATGAGGAACGTCTGAACTGAAGCAGTGGAGGCAAATTTCCAGGGTTGCCACCCAACCGTGAATTTATCCGGGTACTGAAGCTCGGCTTTCTGCTTCTGTTGGAAAGTGTAAAGCTCTCCGGGTGGGTGGGATGTTTGCTTTTTGTCTCACCTGAAAAATCAGTGCTCCAGCAGTTCAGTATTCTCTATGCTGCTGAAGTTTCAGGGCAGACTTGGAGAGAAGAACCATCTGGGTTTTCCTTGTTCTCAGAGGCCTTCTCTGTACTGGCTGACCACACCCAAGACTTTTTTTCTGAAAACCTACAAAATGGAAACAGCTGGACAGCACCAGAATTGTGGTGACAGCCTAAAATTATTGAAGGAGGCCAGCAGTAAACAGTTGAAGAAAAAATTAAGAAAAAAACCTTTTTTTAAGTTCTCATTATAAAAGTTGCCCCAGCCTTTAGGTTATTAGTTTATTCTCCCTTTATCAGTCAGGGACTCAACGACATGTGCAACTAGCCCCTCACTCATGCACAAAATAACCCCTATCCTTTTGCAACACTAGGTCTGGGATTTGCATATATCCTAATGTTCCCACAGCAACATTACAGTGGCTCTATAGTAATTGTTATTGGTTTTCTTTATTATCTTTCTTTTTTTACTGTTTATGCTGCTATACCACTCTAGATGAAATATTTAAAATGTTAGTTGTGGTGTTTAAAATCATTCAAGTCTCTGGGTCTAAAGTGGAGCTTCTCTCTTACTCGACTGTAATATCTATTTTTTATTTGCTTCTCAACCCCTCTCCCTCAATAAATACTGTGTTATCTTCTATTGGAATTGATTCCCAAAGACAAGGCAAGTTTTTGTATTAATTAACCTGGTCTTTCATTTGCTGTGCATCCAGAGCTGAGAAAATTCTAAAAGGTGTAGCAGAACTAGGAAAGCTTCAGAAAGGGGCAGCAAGAATGACTCAAGGTATGGAACCAGATATGTTATGAAGAACTTTTATATATGTGACAAGTCTTCAGGCTGAAAAAGAGATGGCAGAGATATACAAGAGTTTCTAAAAAATATTAAATGTCATAGAGAAGATGAAGAGGAGCTGCAGGAAGATCAGATAAACCAAAGAGATACTACTTCATGCAAAACTTAGTTACGCCGTGGAATAGCTAAAAGGTTATGTGAATTTAAAGCAACGATTATACAAATTAATGGAAGAAAATTCCATCATGGGTTACTGATACCACCTCTGCCTCACATACCGTCTTGAACTGTGTATGGCTAGAAGAGTTCTTTCTGGGGCAGTAACATTTTGTTCTTGTCTGCTTTTATACGATTACCTGAGCTCTGATTTCTAGCCACTTTCGAAGTCAAGACACTGAGTGGGCCTTTGCTACCTGACTCAGTATGGCAATTTTTAATGTTTACATAAATTTTATCTGTCAGCAGCTTCTCAGGAATTGCTGTTTGCTTCAAAGCCTTTACCAAGGATAAGGCAACATGCCAGCATCCCCGTCCCACTGCTTTCAGAATCAAAGGATTACTTTTTACTGACAATCACCCATCTAGGTCATACATGTGGTTTGTTAAATCTGTCACTACTTTCAAGTCAAGAAGGCTGAATTCCTATGTTAGGTGTCTGTAAGGGTTCGTTGTTATGAGAAGGACTCTCTTAACTATATTTTGACCCACATCAGCTTTGGATACAGAAGAGAAGGCCTCCCAGCCTTTCTGCGGCTTTCTGCTGCTGCTTGTGTGTGCTCAGGAAATCTTGTCCTTGGTAATTTAGAAGAGAGATGTCTAAGGAAGGAGGCTATGCTTTCCTAAGAGCTGGTCTCTGGTCTAGCAGCCTTTTGCTTTTTTCTGGGAGTGGTAGAGAAGTGTAATTTTCTGGAGCACTGGCGGAGAGAAAAATAGACTGATTAACAGTGGAAAAATTTTCTTCCCTCGTGATTTTACTTTAGCATTTCAGTCATTACTTTCACTGTTCCTTTCTTCTCCAGAAAGAAATCATGGAGAGCTGTCAGGATCATGAACTCGTAAATCTCATGAAAGTAGAACCTGTGCCAGCTGAGCACGGCATGATTTTAATTAAGACTAACAGGATTTTCTGTCTTTTTTTTCTTTCTTACTAGCCCTCATTCAAATATAACAGTTGGGAAGAGAAGTCTTCATAAGTTCAGTAGCCTGTTGTTTATCAGCTAAAGAAGGCTGAGTTGGTGGGACCTTTTGAGACTTCTTTGATTTAAAAAAAAAAACAACAAAATTAAAGGCCTTAGGTTTTGTTATTTGGTTAAGGGGACAAATCCTTTTACTGAGCCTTTGTAGAGCAAGGAATTGAACAGGGATGTAATCTTTTTTCTGTTGCAGGTTACTGTTCTAAAGGAAGTTCATGTTGGATAATGTATCATTCATTCCTTTTCCTTCTGTCTACTGCAGATCCCCATGTATTGCTCTATAAATAGATGTTTAAAAGATTCTTTTGCTGAAATCTCTGAAGAGAAATTCTGATTTCACTAAATCCAAAAAAACCCTCAACCTATCATCAGTTTGCAGTGCACAAGTTAGATGGGTTAGGAAAACAAACGGATCAGGGTGGGAGACCTCTGCTGTAGGTGCCTCAAATAATGCTCTCTTCTTTGTGAAGAGCATTTATCTATGATGGCCAGCCAAGGTGAATTAAAAAAGCATTATCTGGAAAGAGGCGGATGTGAAGCCATATATCTTACTGTCATCTGCCGTCCCATGTTGGCCCAGCTGTGGGCTATATCCGCATGGAGGCAGGGAGGGTCTTTCCCACTGAGGATCTAAGGCTTTGTGGCTTCAGCTGGTTCTCTTGCCCGGCGCTGGTCTTGCAGGCCAGTTCTGCCCCTCTACCTGTGCTGCCTACAACAAGCACCAACCCAGCGGAGGCTGAGAAGTGCCTCCTTTGGAGTACGCTGCTGACCTGACTGAGTGCCAAACTGAATTTGCCTCCCATCCGCTTCTTCCCCAGTCCATGGTGCCTCTGACAGGGAAAGCCATCTGTGTTACAGCATTTTTATTTTAGCTTGGGGAGGGAAATGAAACAGAGCTATTGTATGGCTTGCAGTCTGATGCTGTGAAGCAGTTTAAGTGACCTATTGCACGCAAACCTAACCCGGACTGTTTAGCCTCTAAATGAGGCAGGTACAGTACTCATTAAAAGGTTGCGTGCCGAGGGTGCCTCTAATTCTTGACTTCCTAAGCAAACCTTTCCTTCTGTGTTACCAGTTATTCAGTTGAAAGAGTTTGCGCGGTGTGGAACGGTGCTGCTGTGGAACCCTACTAAGGCCCCATCTGCTAAGAGCTTGTATTGATTTGTGTCTTAGTTTATAAAAGCCTTCAATTCTCCTTGTGTAAATGCCATAAATAATGCAGACGTACGAGATGAAATGTGCTGTAGGAACATCCCAGAAATCATTTTGATTTGGGCTGAACTGAGCTAATCTAATCACGGTTAGGAGTTTCTCAATAGCTGTGAAGCAAAAAGTATATTGTCTTATTCTAACTTAATGTATTAGTCAATACACAGGGGTAGGAAGATAGGTGTTTGAAAGTAGTAATCAACTTTATAAAACAAGAGCTTTTAATGTTAAAATATTACAAAACTTCACCTGAAACTAGCTGTAAATCATATATATACACACACAGTGGAAGTACAGTAAAATCCAGTCCTGCGCCTGTGATTTATCTGCATAATCCTCACATTTGTATGCCTCTTTGTCAGAAGGACTGCAGTGCTTCAGAGGCTATATGTACGTATACTAAATAAATCATTTTGCCCACTCATAGCAAACAGCCATTTTGCGCTAGCAACATTGCAGAACACATTTTACTGGGGGACATTGATGAATAATTTGTCCTTTTGAGATTCCATGGGCTTTAGGGCACCAAAATGTATTTCAGTTTGGATTAGGTCCAGATCTGTATGAGAACTCCTTGGCAGTCTTGTAGCAAGTATATGGGAGTTTTAGAGGTGACCTGTTTTTAGAAATTTAATTGGATTTTTGTTCTATTTTATGTCGGTTATGTGTAAAGAAAGCAAAAAGGTAGAGGGATGTGGTATTTGTTAGCTTGTTCCGTTAGAAATATGCAGCATATCAAGGCTGATTTTTCTTCAAAGTGGTCTGTGGTCATGGCAGCTTGGGTTCTTCTCTGCATTGGAGACATCAACTGATGGACAGTGGTTCCTGCAGAGGAGAGAGAATGTATTTGTATGCTCATAAATTCATTCTAATCAATGTTTCCCTAGCAGTTACTTGATGTTAGTTACCACAGTTGCAAGATGAAGAATGTGTTTACATGCTATTAGCATTGTTAATTGAGAGGAAACATGGATACAGCCTATTTTCAGAGCTGAGACTTGTCTTCCTGTCACTTTTCGGCACTTGGTGGCCCCAAAACTGCTGATGTGATCAAACAGCACATTGCAGATGACAGCTATGAGACAATTTCAGAACTCACTTGTTCTGCTTCAAATTGTTTAGTGTCAAGCATTGTGGCTAAAGCAGACAAACTGTATGAACCAGGTTGCCCATCAGCAGAGAGTTTTTAGGAATTTGGGGTCATATGTCAGCATTCGTTACCAAAGGAACTCCAGGTGCCCAGAGGAACTTAGCGTGCTCTGGAATGTCAGCAGAGGGGGAGACTTCAGACGTTGAAATTGCTGCTGGTCAGCATTTGCTTTAAATTTTCCCTGTTGATTCTCCAAGTAATGTTTGCTGACATGCGTATGTTATAGCTTATCTGCACAACCAGAAAACTTGTGACAGGAGAGAGAAGATGGATTTAAGAATCTTTGTATGTCAGTTTTATGGCAGAGATTACTGAAATTCTATGGGCATGTGAAACTCCTAGTGTTTCTTTTGGAGCTAGCAGTAACAATGCTGCAGATTCCAAGAATAAGCGATGTGACAAAGCACATGTTGTGGAGCATCCCCAGAAGGCAAGGATGTCGAGAATGCACTTCCTTAGGTGACGGGTATGAAAATAGTGCTACATGGTAAGTTTTTCAGTGATCAGAAAGGACATAAGAATTTCTGATAAATTTTGCAAGTTATTGGAAGACTGGCAGAAGGTTAAATCATGAAGTAGATGAGGCAGTGTGATCTGAATTGCCTTTTAACCTGTCAGGCAGTGCAGTTCATGAAAAAGCAGGTGCCAATCTGCAAAAGGGAGCTGTATCTTGAAAAGCAGTGACTCAATAAGCATTGACTGGCAGCTTTACTCTAGGTCTCTCATGAAATGTTCAGCTAAAAAGGTTTATTTGACCCTTGAAATATTTGCAGGAGCAGGAAAGTGACTTTACGATCATGTATATTTTGCAATTTTGTCTGGTGTCTGTTTCAAAAAGTATATTGAAAAATTGGAGAAAGGACAGAGAAGCCTCAGTTATAAGAGGCTAGTAAAAATGATTTCAGGATTTCGGTATCTTAAGCTCTTTAAAACAAAACTCTTTAGAGTGTTTGAGCATCCTTGAGGAGACAAAATGCTAAAACAGAAAAGGAACGTAAGGCTAGACACTGAAACCAAACTGAAACTGCAAATTAGGTACCCATTTTTTAATAGTTGACTAACCATTGTAGGAAACAAGAGAAGGGATCAATCTTCCTCTTCATATCTGAAGAGGATACCTTTGTGAAAGATGCTCTATTAGCTAGCTACTGGCATGAGACTACATAGTGCAAGGGTAATGTTGAAAAATGCAGCAGCCTGTGATATATAGAAGTTCAGATAAGCCGATGTACTGACTTATAGTTTCATGAATCAGTTAAAGACTGGATCAAAAATATTATTTTGCATTTAAAACTTAACAAATTCACTCTGGATTCCTGTACTTCAGGCTTGTGTTTTTGCATTGAGAGACTTCTCCTCCTGTACATCTGCCTTAGACCTGCTGAAACGTATCCATGCAGCAATTAAACAGAAGGGCTGTCCTGACACTTACTTTGAGTTGTTGCTGTTAAGACCACAGGACAGAGGTGAGATTCAAGATGACGTCAGCGGGCTGCAAGCTTTTCATTTTTTCTGCAGTTCGCAGTCACCGTGATGGCTATGCTCAGTGAGTATGGGCCAGGACGGAGGAGCTGTGCTGCAGGGAAGTGTGAAGAAATCACTCACTAGCTTAACCTCCTGGTAAAAATGTCACATTTGTAATACATATTTTCAGCCATACGTGTGTCAGTTTTTATATGGGAGCGGGAATTTTGCCCATTGTGTTTCAGAATGGCAAGAGTTTTATCCCAAGTTGTAATAGCAAAAGAAAGCTAGAGTGCTTCAGAGACTTCAGAGAGTCTTATTTTTTTAAGTCTATTTCTTACTTAAAAAATAAGTTTTTACTGAATGAATTTTGCTGAGTCTGCCATGTTTAGTCGTGGAATTAATGGGCAGGAGCAGTAAATCCGTGCTGGGGATTGGCCTCAAACCCAGAGAAGGGTTAAATATGCTGTTTATTTCAGCAAAGTGTCTCTCCTTTTTCAAGAGTGCATACATACAGACTAAGTGAGTGTTATTGTAGTGTTGGTGTTCTTAAACACTGTGATCTTGAGGATGCTTGAGTCTTTAGGTCAGGATGTCAAGACATCCTTTGACACAAGAGGTTCTGCTTACCAGCTGTGGGGTCTGCAGCCTGGCACTCCGAAGAGGTCTCCATCTCCATGCATGCAGGCGCTCTGCAATTTGAACATGACTAGCACTTCCTATAGCAACGCTTTACATGTGAAGGTAGGAAGGAGCTGAATCTTAATGATGCCCACCATTAGGAGACAGTAAACTGTGCTGAACTCTGCCCCAGTTGAGTGGGCTGTGGTGAATCCTAACTCCCGCTAGAGCTGGAAGACGACGTGACCTTTAGCAGCTAACTGTCTGACTGCAGTTTCCCTGAAATGGCTAAAAACACTTAAAAGTGATGGTATGATTGATGATATGTTAAAAACCATTTCAGGAAACTGGAAGCTGGTTTGAGGGAAGATCTAAAAAAGCCCAGAACAGCCTGTTTTGGAGTTTTCATTAGCTGCCCCAACATATAACTGCAGAGAATCTATAGGGGCTCCAGGTTGGTCTTTGCTCTTTTCCTGTCACCTCTTAATTCTGCCTGTTGAATAATGGCAGAGGTGTTTTGGGGCAGTAAGTCATTAAGGTTTGTTGACACTCAGGTTTGCCATTGCTATTCAGGAGGTTAAGTGCTCTGTTTACTCCTGCTCTCCTGTGCCACTTGGAGTGTAGGCAAGAGGGTCTTTGTTTCTCTGCTGGCTCTCCCTCTTCATCACTATGCAGAATAAAGCCTTAGAAGTCGCCTGAATATTAATTTTTCAGGCTTTCTGAGAATTGTGGGAAGGTCAGGGAAAGTGTCTTGGCTCCCATTACGGCAGAATGGTGAACAGGCTGAGCAACGAACAGGCGTGCCAGCCTCTGATAATACACCCCCAACTTGGTCCTGCTGTCAGCACCTCTGGCCTCTTGCCAGGGGCCTATGGCCACATTGTCCTGGTTTGAGTGGCTTTTTGTACAGAGCAGTTGTCCATCTCCTCCGAATGCATCTGAAGGCTTAGCGATCCATAGATCTTGAGCTGAGCTTCCTTTCCGTGGCACGAGGAGCCCTGCTAGAAAGGGGGGGACAGACAGTTAGTCCTGAGCACGTAGTGGGTCTGCTTGTGTGTATACATGTGCTGTGCAATTAAATACTCTGTGCTGGAGCCGATGGGTTTATTTTAGAGATAGCTTGGAAAGAACTTGGATGTAACCATTTTCCAGTGGAAGACTGAAATCAAAACACTCTTCAATATTTGCCAATTCTTATTCTGAAATATCCTCACCTCAGTTTTTTTAATAGTTGGATGCTTTCAACATGAAAATTTAATTTGTCACAGTTTCTCTCCTAAATCTTGTATTTCGAAGTTGAACTGAAATCTTGAATTTTATCCAACAAAGTTTTTGATCAATGCAAATTAAGAATAAATATGAAATTTTAATGGAGAGGTTAAAGTTCATACAGTTTCATTTGGAATTTGAAACAAAGCCACACTTCTAAATTTGAAATCCTTCATAAGAAAGGGATCTTCAACTCAGTCCTAATTTTGATCGTCTTTCTTGCATGTGGCTTGTCTGTGAAGCCAAATATAGTTCTGCCCTTTAGATAGCATTCAGGTTTCTTTTTTTTTTCCTTTCTGTGTGGTGGTGTTTTTTTTTTCCAGCAAGAGATTTATGCAGTTTTCTCTTTTTCGTATAGTAAGCATGCTGCCAAGCCTTGGCTCTATCAAACTGATAAGAGTCGATGCTCATTAACATCAAATGCCACAGCCTATATTACTTTTGCTGTGTTGCTCAGCTAGCACATGTTGGCTGTTAAAGCAGCAATTAATCCCTTTGATACTGAATGGGTTCTGTAATCATCTGACCTGTTATTTAATATAATAATCAAAGTTCTCTAATGACTTGCACGGTTTAATTCCTTTGGGAGTCTTGACAGAGACAGAGAAATTTTGCCATGCTAGCTAACTTATGCAGCACTGGAGAGCTGGTGGCGAAGAATGCTTTTTAAATATAATCAGGAAAATGATGACTTAAGCAAGTGGAGTGTGGGTGAAGGGAGAACGGGGTTTACTAGGTGAACAATAAGCAGCCTGATTGCTTTATGTTGCACTAACAGGTTTTCTGCTGCAAGTTTGACTTGTATTTTTGGAGCAAGATTTTTACATCATCTTACCTGGCAATAAATGCCCTCTTAGTTAGGCTAGAGCAGTGTTTGATCTGGGTGAAATTGTCAGAAATGTCCAAGTGTGTGCCTATCAATAGTAAGTAATTATGCATATGCTCAGAATGAATGCTAGCCAAGGTAATAGAAGCCATACAAATTTTTTTCATCTTTAAATGGGGGGGAATCTGCAGTATCACTCACAGCAACGTGCAGGAATTATTGGGAGTGTAAAACTTTGAAATAGTGACCTGTATATGTGCTGAATGCCTTTTTTGTATGATATGCCTGTTCCTCTATATTTCCCAGAATGCTTAAATGGAGCAGCTGTCCCTTCATAGTGTATGGTAGCACTGTTACCTCAAACATTTCTAGTGCTGAGATGATATTGTTAACACCGGTTCACAAGCAACACCAGGGACAAGATGCTGGCCCCTTGCCTGCAGACAGAAGAGTGGTGAGGAATCAGCCTGCTGCAGCGAGTGGACCAGGAAGGAAGTGTTGCCTTCAGTCTTTGAATGGAAGAGCTAAAAAGAACTGAGGAAAAATCAAATACCTTAGTACAAGGAGTCAGCACTGCATTTTTGCCAATGCAAGTGTAATAGTAAAATGAGAATTCAAGATTTCAACAGCCTTTTAATGCTGGGAACATTTTGGTGTTTGCTAGAGCAATTCTGAATCTCATAGAGTTTATAGGAATTAATGCAACCAAGTGTGGTGACTTCCTTTTTGGTATTAGTTACTGTGCAAATAAGAAGAGCCCATTTGGCTCTTTACGTCGTTTGCTTGATTTTTTCCTGCATTTTCATTTGATTATGGGTAACGTTTTTTTTTTAATGTGGCTTCAGTTTTGGTTGGTGAACTTGGGAAGCTGTGTGGTCTTCCCTATCTGCTGAGTGTCTACAAACTTTGTCAGTGACAACTGAATACATGGATGCTTTGTGTTTAAAAAAGAAAAGGAAGGGAGGTGATAAAACACAGTCTGGGTTGCACAATTCAGAGGTTGGTCAAAGGTCTGGAAAGTTTAATTGGAGGTTTAAATTGAAGGTTTAAGAATTGTGGAGCTTAAGCTTTGCAAAGAAACTAGCTTGAACTACCCAATGTTACTGCCCTGTTAGAACCGATGTACCTCTCCAGTGTGTAATGTGTATTAGCTATTATAAGGGAAAAACAGAGGCAAACCTTTAGCGCTCTTTTCATGCAGAAAAGTCCATGCCTCCTTACTGCATGCAGATCCTCTGCCACCTGTTTTATATCTCATGTAAATGATTAAAAAACGTGTGGCTTTTTTTTGCATTATGTTTTTGTAAGAGCCTTGAAAAACACATCAAAACTTCTAAAGCATGAAAGACATATCAGTAACAGAACGCTATAGGAATTGGACTTTTTCTTTGAGTTGTTAGGAGAACGTCAGCAGTTAACTTTGAAATGTTTGGTGCTCCACCGTTTCTTAGATTGGAGAACCATACTTTACTTTTGAAATTGAAAATGCACTTCACTGGCCTTGCTTTCAGTAACACCCTTACAAAGGACAGAGCAGAACAAATAAGCGTAGGTATAAATTACAAAACCAAAGCTTTGAAGGAGAGCTGAGCACAGGTATGATGGTGGGTGAGAGAGGGGTGTGGGTATTTGCAAAGAAAATAATTTTCTCCTCCTCTGTGTGACATGGGAAAGTCTGTCCCCAAAGATTTGTCCTTCAACAGCCAATTCAGCTGAATGGGTTTTGTCAACATCTGACTGAAATTTGGTGCAGGGTACAGATGTGCAAAAGTAAAAACCAAAAAAACCCAACACCATCGAAGTGATCCTGAAAACCCTTGGTGTGGCAGGTGATTTAAAAAGTTGCCACTTGTCAGTTGGGCTGTGCTGAGTGGACCCCCAGTTCTTTTTTACACTCTTCTGAGTGTATGCACACAGGCTACCTTAAAGTTTGGTGTTGTACTCTGCAGACACAATGGATTTAATACCCACCTGTTGTCAGTAACTCGGTAACTTTTTCAGCTCCAATAAATCACTTGCTTCTGATAATCACCCCTTAGATGTGAAGAGTAGAGATCTCCATAGAGAGTAGATACTTGTGAGATTTTGGGATTTGCAGATTTTGGGTTAGAAGGAGCTTGGCTTTCAGGGAGGCAGGTCTGGTTAAGGGAATTAAATAGGAAAGAAGATGTGCACACATGAAATACAGCAAAGGAGTTAGATACCTATGATGAGATGAAGCTCTCCACTGGTCCATCAATCAGGCACCCTGTCTCAGGAAAACAGAATCTTAATCAGATGCAGATCTTCCAGCCTTTCAGACATGAAATAAATATCGTAACAAGAGTACCATTCATTCAGCTGTAATGCTGTTTGGCTCTGCAGCTTTCCTTGCCATTGAAAACCAACTTCACGTTATCCCAAACAATGTGTGGTGACATCTTTATTGAGGACATGGTATTCACTTGGGGTTTGTGGGGGTGTCATCAGAGTCCACGCTTTAGTCTTGGTCCTGGATTTTGGAAGGTAAGGCATTGCTTTAGTCGCTTCCATCAGGCATTTCTCAACAAATGTGATTCTCATTTGCACCTGTCTGATGAGAAAATATTGTGAGGTTTGCAGCATCTTGTATTTTCAGAGGATTGGACTGTAAATAATGGGTTTCAGTCAGCATAGTAGCTGGTAGTGTCTGAGAGGTTAAGATTGTGAACTTTTTCAGATTTACATGGCTGTGCGGGTACAGGCATAGCTGACACTTGGTGTACTTAAGTTAATTAAGTATCATTGTGGGACTCAACTTCATTTCCTTCGCGAAGTAGGTTTGACTGTTGTTGATTCTTGCTTAGGCAATGTTCCTTCCCTCCTCCCTCGGTGTCGTTTAATATCCAGCTACTAGATTGTCTTGTTCTAACCCTTTCCTTCCTCAATCCAGACAGATGCCAATGCTTCAGTGCCTTCCTTTCCCTCTGGGACTTTTGTCACAGGCACAGGTTTTACTGTGAGTCGGTCGAATAAGGTTGTGTTATGTGACCTAAAGAGGCAGGCTTCTGTCTTGCTGCCGCACTCTGCAAACAGGGTGTTCAGGGCCTCATGCGATACCTGCAGGCTCGCGCCTGACAAAATGGGGTAATGAGAGTCATTTCCACCCACTCTAGATAATATGGGGTTGACGGCAAGTGTTCACTAAGTTAATTAGACTAGCAGCCATACTCATTGCCTTTCTCAGAGAGCTGTAAAAGGTCCCGGTGGGATGGTTTAGAAACTCCTTAAATTTCATTCGTTGCGTGGTATGTTTGGTATGTGCAGTCCATATGGCATTCTGTACTAAATGCAGCATCCAATAAGCTAGACTTTCTGCTTTCCTTAAAGCTAAACATCCTATGATAAAATACTAATTAAGGTACTAATGGGCATAAAAGTAGTTTAAAATATTTTGGGTTTTGATCCTGTTTGAGGTTTTGCAATGTCCTCTGTCTCAAGAGGTTTAGATGGCAGTCTGTAATGTGAATTACGAAGCAGTGGGTAGATGCTGACCCGCTTATAGTGCTTGCAGAGAATAAATATTTGCCAAAAGTTCTTTACTTCAGGTTCTAACCAGAGAGACTGGGTCTGCAAACCTGTCTGGTAAACTGCTGTCAAATGCTTGGTTTTGGTTGTGTTTTTTTGTTGTTGATTCCACCACCACCACCACCACCCCCCGTTTTGTTTTTTTCCTTGCCTTCTGGATTAGCTGTTTCTTCATATCTTGCTGTTTGTTTTGTAGAGCAGGTTGCCTTGTACATGAGGGAGTTAAAAGTAGTTGTAGCTGAAGGGCTGTATTTGGTGTTGAGACAGTGTTTTATGACACATTTCATTGCTGTAAAACACCTGGCTACTAGACAGTATCCTGCTGTTTGCATCAAAGGGTGCTTAGGTACTGAAAGAACCACAACCTGTTTGGTTCGTGGACTATATTTTCTGCTTGTTTGGCAAATCTGAAGAACTTTGTCTGGACAAATGAATACATATGAGGTAAGAGGATTGGGGAACATGTGCTGCAGAAAAGGTTGTTTAGACTCTGAAAAAGATACTGCCATATTAATATTTTGTTATGAGTCTGTGCAGATAATTGAGGCAGGACCATGGCCCTAGGGCAGCAGGCACCTTCTGAAAGTGTATATTAAGAAACCTTCAAAGGAGGGCTTCTCATTTTACAAGTTGGTTGAAATTTCAAAATTGGTAACACAACTGCGGAAGCATGGATTCTGTGCCTAAAATCCCATATGCTGGCATATCACAGTCAGCTCTCACATCTTGAACATGCTAGACTGAGTTTCAGGCTTTAGTGCCCAGCAGCCCAAGCCCAGAGAGCAGACTTTATATGTGTGACGTTTCCGTATTCTGTCAAACAGCACCCATTCTTTTTGTAGCTAGAGGTGAGCAGGTATTAGTTTACTGCTGCTCTCTGGAGTTGAGGTGTAATGGAGGGTTGGCTTTTTAATCATAGAATGGTTTAGGTTGGAAGGGACCTTAAACATCAGCTAGTTCCACCCCCACTGCCATGGGCAGGGACACCTCCCACTAGACCTGGTAGCGCAAAGCCCCATCCAGCCTGGTCTTGAAGGCTTCCAGGGATGGGGCAGCCACAACTTCCCTGGGCAACCTGTTCCAGTGTCTCGCCACCCTCAGAGTGAAAAATTTCATCCTGATACCTAATCTAAATCTGCCTTCTTCCAGTTTGAAGCCATTAGCCTTCGTCCTATCACTACATGCCCTTGTGAAAAGTCCCTCTCCACTTTCCTGTAGGCCCCCTTCAGATACTGGAAGGCTGCTATAAGGTCTCCCCAGAGCCTTCTCCAGGCTGAACAACCCCAACTTTCTCAGCCTCTCTTCATAGCAGAGGTTCTCTAACCCTCTGTTCATCTTCGTGGCCCTCCTCTGGACCTGCTTCAATAGGTTCATGTCCTTCTTATGTTGAGGGCTCCAGAGCTGGACACAGTATTCCAGGTGGGGTCTCACAAGCGCAGAAGAGAGGGGCAGAATCACCTCCCTTGACCTGCTGGCCACACTCCTCTTGATGCAGCCCAGGATGCGGTTGGCCTTTTGGGCTGTGAGCGCACCTTGCCAGCTCATGTTGAGCGTCTCATAAATCAACACCCCCAGGTCCTTCTCCTCAGGGCTGCTCTCAATCCATTCTCCTCCCAACCTGTATTTGTGCTTATACATACAATGCTTATACATACAATGCTTTTACTTTGGTAAAAGTAAACTCTCACCATGCTCTCAGCACTAGTAGCCAGGTGTTCCAGAGCAATGATGTGCCATAAACTGTGTCATTTGATCTCTCATAAATTATGTGATTGAGACATGAAATTTATTTCTTATCAAGTCATAGCTTTGTTGTAGAATAGTCAATGACAGATTGGCAGAAGAGCGGGAAGGCAGATCAGGTTGGTGCCCTGTGCTTCAATAGATATTTCAACTCCCAGTGCCTAGGCAATATTTTCTACTGTTAATTGTATCAGTTAAACTAGCAGTGCCATTGGTTATGTATACTTCAGAATTTTTATGTCTATTTATGGAGAAAAGCGATCAGAAATGCATCTAGACTAGTTTCCAGGGATGCACTGGCCGCATGAAAATATGCGAGTGGATAAATTTCCCGAGCTGTAGCCTCCAGTGAGGTTGTACAACTGTCCAAAAGAGTTAACTGCTCACCCATGAGGGCTTCCTTAGTTAAGAAGCCAAATAGAAGTCATTTAGGTGTGAATGTGGAGGTATTTGATTTGCTTGGCTTGAATGTATGGACATGAACTGTAAGAAGAGAAAATCAGCATATCCTGCAAGCCATGATGATACCAGTTTGGTATCCAGCAAACAGCGAAGTGGAAAGATGCACTGTGGGGCTGCATGGTGAGTCAGAAAGCACATCCTCTGCTTCTGCCCTTGCAGAATGGGGCTCAGTAAAACAATGCTGAGAATTACGAGAAGCTCAGTTGGCGCGTGTGCACTCTTTTGTCCCCTCTTTATTAAATAAATAGACCATGTATCTCCCTCTGCCATGGAGACTGTCATCGCAATCAATAGGTTTCAGTATGGCAGAATTGAACAGGTGTAGCAGGCTTATTTCTTCTGTGAAATTGCAGCAGTGCTGACTCGGGTACTTTCGGTGAGCTGTAAAAGCAAGTGCTTTTGACTAAAATATCCTTTTGTCTTGGATTCTCTCCTGCAGTTTATTATTGTGTCTGGAAGATGCCTCCCCCTGTGAGTTGTGGACTTTCAGCTTAATGTCAGTACTCATTAAAGTGTAGGAGCAGAAGAAATTTAACAGACTGGAGTTAAACCACAGTAGAAGGAAGAATTTAGTGCACCATTCCAGGGGGTTCGCTTGCTTTTAATTCATGCACGCAGCTTAGGTATGGCAGGTATGTGTACTTTATAGCAATGCCTCGTGGACATGTGTTAAAATAATCTAAACCCTCTCACCTCCTGCCAGGTGGGGCTGTACATATGGAGTAACTCAATCTAATTGTTGCAGGCACTGAACAGATGGGGGTTTATTGTCTTGAGTGCTGGCAGTGCATAAGAGAGCAATGCCAGCAGGATCCTTGCCCCAAACAGAGACACAGCTTGCTGCAGAAAGTCTGGCTTGTAGCTGGGAGCTTGCACAGGTCTCCAGCAACCGTGATTGTGATGGCATGAATGGGGGAAGAAGATAGGTGGTTTGTGTTCATTTTGGTCTCTGTATTATATGTAATTTATTTGCTGCCTGGTGCTTGAGGGGTTTCCAACATATCACATAGTAAACCACCCTCAGCTCTTTTCACCTTGTTGGTTTAAAACACTTTGTGGAGGTGATTGTTCTTATTCCCATTTTATAAAGGGAGAAGCTAAGGTGTGTGAGAGGGAGAGGGGACTGCTGTAGCAAATCGGAGAGAAACTGGTCACTTACAGTGGTTATTGTTGGAACAGGAATCAGTATCTCAGGTCTCCCTTTTACTGCTAAAGTAGCTTTATAAAGTGGAATGGGATAAAAGACAGCTATGCCCTTTCCTGCTTCTGCCTGTTCCTAGCCTTCGTCATGGTACTACAAACTTTGTCCGTGCTGGAGTATTTGTCCATCTCGGATACTGTCAGTTTTTATTGCAGAGGGAAAGTGAACTGGCTGCCTTTGCCATGCGTTCGGGCTTACTCAATGAAGACAGAGATGTGCTTACTGCTGCCAGCGCGCTGTGCTGGCATGAGCATTCGGTTGAGAAGAAGAATGTGTGTAGTGGGTATAAAGTCACCCTTGATTTCCTGCAAAGGGGTAAATACCAGCCAAGTGTTACTGCTTCTCTGTTCCATTGTAACAGGATGTAGGAAGAAGTGAGCTTGCAGTGCTGCTTTTATTGTACAAGAAATGTTTGAGTATCCAAAGAATGTTTTATGCATACTGGACCTGCAAAGTAGGTGCAAAGACCAGGCTCGTGCAGTGAATGATGGCTCAGCATTCCCATCTCTATAATAAGCTTTGCAACCTTTCTGTTCTTCCCTTAGCCTACTTTCAGCACCTCCAGAGTGCTTAATTTCACTGCTCAGGACAAGAGGACAGTGTTGTCTTAAGGGACTCTGGAAACGTAGCTGCTGTCAAGCAGGAGCGGGTATTAGACAGCTCATCTGCGATAACTTGATGGGGAGAGTTTGGAGGTCAGAGAAAACATGCTGAAGAAGTGCTGCCTGCTTGAGTGTTGTGATTTTGCTTTCCCTGCACATTGGACCCAGACCAGGTTAAGGCAGGCGGGGTGGTGTTCCTTGCCACCGTTGGGTGCGCACGGGCTGGAAAATGCTAGGAATTAAGGGACCAGTAGCTTAGTGTTGCTGGTCCGTTTCACTTCTCACATGTGATGCTACAACTAGTGGCAAATTAAATTGAGGAATCAATTAAATCTTTTCTTTCCATGCATGCCATATCGGTTTTCACAGGAGCCCTCTCCTGTCAGCAGACTCTGCATCTTCAGAAGTTCTTTTACTCTGAGCTTCTCTGAAGGGCAGCCCTGGTTGTTTCTGTTTATTAAGGAGTAACTCTATGCGGTTTTTAAAGACTTTATAGAAACAGTTTTTAAAATGTTACTTACTGGCTGGAGAGCTACTGCAGCCACTGCAGAAGCAAGCCCTGTTGCAGTGAAGACAGTGGTGGTGGGGGAATGCAACTCACCTGGAGGTACACCTTCTCTCACCATAGCTCAAGGCGACAACCGCAGTGGGATGTCCCCATTTTGGGGGAAGAAAACCTAATAGGGCCACAAGGAGATTCCCCTGCTTCTCACCTTCCAGCCCATGTGGTTTTGAGGGAGAAAGGGCTAGGAACAGTCGCTTCAGGACTGGCCAATTGTTGCAGCCTTAAAAACAGCCAAAGTAGAAACTTGCCACCACTTTGCAGAGGACAGACTGCCCTGGGATCAGTTGCTGTTGCTCTGATCATCTGTCCTGCAGTCTTTTAACCTCTGTTTTTCTTGATCCTATCTGCCCTTCTGTCTCCTTTTTCCCATCTCTGTGCGTCTTTGGTATTCTTTTTCTGTGCTTTTTCTATCCTGGGTTTATCTCTAACTGAAGTCTTTCATGACACTTGGTAAGTAACAGCACTGTTACATTTTCTGTTGCCACTGCACTTCTCTGGGCTTTTCCTGTTCTCTTGCATTTGAGGTCCTTAGGTCTCTGGGACAGAGGCTTCCCACCACTCCGTATTTGTACAATACCTGTTACAGTGGGACCCACTTCTGCTGTCTAATAATGTGATTAATACAGTTAGTACAAATAAATGAATTGTTGGCATGTAGGTTCCTAAATCAGGGTAGAACACTTTATATTTTTCCTGCAATAATTCCCTTCTTCCCAAAGAAATAAATGCAATAAATATGCAATAAATGCATAAATGCAAGTGTCATAGGTTGTTCATCCTGAGAAAAATACAGGTTCATTCATATGTGTCTCTACATGGCTTCTGGCATCATGGTGTCTAGGTAGCTTGCTCTCTGAAGAGTTGCATGAAGAAGTGATGAGAGATGTGTGGGTTTTTTTCTGAGAGCACTGACATGGCTAGTGTGTAAATAACTCTCACTGGGACATCGAGGAATAAAAAAATGCAGAGATCACTTGTGGTCTGCCTTAGAGCACTAAGCATTAACCTCAAGACAAGCCACTGGGAGCCAGTTTTTTTCATTCCTGATCCATTGTTTTACCTTCAGCCTGTTCAGCATCCTTCACTTGTCCAGTTCCCTTGTGACAGTCTCCTCTTGCCAGCTGACTGCTGAACTGTGGATCTGTCAGAGGAGGCAATGTTGCTAAAGTGACATCTCTCTCTCCCTAGAGAATTGTGTCCCAAAAGAGCTCTCAAATTTGTATGACAAATGGCAGCCAGCCCCACTGGGGGACTTTGTGGTGTGGAAATATGTAAGCGTACACACTATTGGGGAACTGCAGTGTTTTGTCCTTCAGTTCACACTTCACTATTTCCTTGCTTTACAAATGCGTTGAAGATGCTAGTGCTTCATGAATACCAAACACAAGGTTTTTCTTTTTCTTTTTTTTTTCATCATTGATATGAAGATCTCAGTAAAGTGCTTAGAAAAGATTTGTGATGTACTCCAGCTGGTCCCTTCCCCCTCCCCAAAGGTGTACTGGCTGATATCCCAATAATCAAGGCAATCACAGTGTAAAAATAAAACATTGCCAAGGCTCAGCTGTTACATGCTGGTGTGAGAACTAATGATGGCAAAGCCGCTGTTCTATTGTCCATAAGGGGGAGACTGTGCTTAAAAGCTCCGGTCCCCTGTTGTCTCCAGGAACAAACGCCTGTGGAGTGGCAGCTTTGCAAAGTGAAATTCCAGCTGTTACTCAGCAGCCCAGGAGGCCAGTTGCCTAAAAGCGTGCCGCAGGGACAAGATAGATTTTGAGAGATGGAAGAATAGCGGAGGCATATCAGAGTAGTTGATGCAGAAAGGCACTGCTATTGCACAGCAGCTTGGGCTGGGGCGCGATGGAATTTCTCGTAGCGGATGCGTGAGGAGGAGCTGTACCACGTGCAGAGCCTGGCCTTGGTAGCGTGTGCTGGGCAGTAAGACCCTGGCTACACAGAGCCAGGGTTGAATCCAAGCTCTTCGTGCTCCTCTACCCCAGGCTGCCTGCACGTTCAGGGAAAACAGCTCTGCAGAAAATCAGGTTGGGAAGGAATTCTTCAGAGTGAAAGAGCTTGCTTAAAATAAATTAAATAGCTGAACTTCTTCCCCTAGTCACGGAGGAGTTGTCCATTTGCCTTTAGGGAAATGAGGAAGGAGACTTGAATTCTTTCTCTTCCCTAATGTCTGTTGATTCTTACTGCAGTGGCAGCTGGTTGCTGGGTTTGCTTTCCCTGGGTGAATCCCAGCTGTGATTGCAGGTGCCGCTCCACTAGCTCAGATCCGAGCAGGGGCTTGTGAGCAGGCGGCCCATGTTGAAGTGCTTCGCAGCAGTGGATACAAATGAATGCTAAATCTGTTCCCTGGTAAATGTTGGAACCATGTGAGTGCACTGAACCCCTCTGAGTGCCAAACCTTCTGTCAAGCCAGAAGTTAAGTTGTTGTAAGTCTGTGTTCCCTTTTCTTTCAATAGCTTGTAGTGCGTCCTGTAGGAGTGTAAATATGATTCCAGCCAGGCATGAAACATGCAACCTGAAAGCCACAGTGTGCGAGAGGCGGGGTAATGGAGAGTGTGATTGTGACTCACAGGAGCTGCTTCTCTGGGCGGATTGAAACGGGAAGAGTCTGGCCATGTCTCTACCTGCCTGCTTGCCCTCCTCTGGAGGGAGGAGGGGTACGGGCAGCCCGGCAGGGGCCCTGCTGAGTTTGCTTTACTGATGTAACTGTCAAGGTGGGCGAGACTGCAGAAGCCCCCCTGTGCTAAGTATGTGCTGATGCTGTAGGAGCAGCCACTGGAGTGACTGCCCCTGTGCATGGACTACATCTGGTGTGTTGATGAGTTGTGTGGCTGGGAATGTTGCAGTGAACCTGCAGATTCTGTTTGGGGTTGTGTTTTGGGTTTTGTTGTTTTTTTTTTTTTTCCTCCCACACTGTTTATCTGTGTATTTAAAGAAGTAAGGGTGCTTCCAGGCGGGTTTTCTTTCCACTGGTTCTGATAGACATCACTGAATATCACTTATTCCTGGACTTGGACGCCAGCTTTTAGCTGTGATGAGGTCTGGAGAAAGTAGCTGAAAGCCCTTCTGCAGGGAGGGGTGTGGGGAGGAGGGAACCCATTAGAGTGTAACAGAAGGAGCTGGAGTGAATTTTCATGCTGATGAATATAAGAGTGAAAGCCCTGACTGCTGCTGTGGTGTAATTTGACCAAGCAAGTGTTCTCCAGGCACTGTCAGTGTGCATCTCTGCCGAGCACTGACATGGGCTGTTCCCATCAGGAGCGTTTACCTCAGCAGTGGGTCTCAGGAGTAACATCCCAGTGCAAACTCTAGCCCAGGGAGACTTTACTGTCTTGCCATTTGTTTTCTCTGCTGCACCTGACAAGCAGAGGAAATATTCCAGCTCTAGCTTGATAATTTTTTCCCCCAATTATTATTTTACTTTCAATTTTAGATTTCTCATATCTGCCTCTGGATCCACCTAGAAGGGAAGGGGAGTATGTTGGTGCAGGTAGTGAGAGGAATGAGGCAGAGAAGTAGGAGCGATCAGTGTTTCTGCTGGTGTGTTTGGGACACTGTCATAAGTTATCTCTAACGATCTAAATTGGGGCGGAGGACTAAAGTAATTATGGGAAGAAGTCAAAGTAGTGACTGCACTGATGAATGACTACAAGTAAGAGCCAACTACAACATTTGAAACACAGTGGAGATCCAAAGCAATAAACCATCAGCTTCAACACTGAGGCAACAAAGTTCCCTACAGCAAAATGTCAGGTGACACCAGTTTTGGAAGGGAGATACAGTTCCTGAGCAGGATGGAGCGGTGATGGCCAGGTTTGCTGCGTCTCTTCAGGAACACTGAGCAATTTGCAGCCTGTTCCCAGCGACGCAGCAATTCCCTCTGCCAGAGCGGCGAGCAGAGCCCCGTATCAGCTGGGACAAATGCTCCCATGCGTAGGGCAGTGCCTGTGCTTGCAATTTCCAGTGAGCCTGTGACTGAATCTGCATTGGCCTCTCAGCAGGGAGCGTGCCTTGGGCAGAGCAAGCAATACAGTGTGGTGAGGGAGGAACTACTTCTTGCAGGGCTGTGGTTCCATGTGCGCGGACTCAGGCTGGTGGGGAATTTCTGCCGCATCCCTAAGCTCTTCCTGAGACCTCTGAAAATTTCCCTCCTTTGTTTCAGAGCCATCATCAATCACTTCAACCCGAAGATAGAGTCTTATGCTGCAGTGAATCACATATCGCAGCTTTCCGAGGATCAGGTAAGCCAGGCATGCGCTGACCTTTTTTCATGCTGACCTCTGGAATGTAAGTGTTAGGAGTACCTTGTGTGCACTGGGACTGATGAAGTTGCAGCAACGTGAGGAGTGAAGGCGGGACTCCAGTGTTCCTTGTTCAGGTGTGGGCAAGAGGAAGAGAAACAAGGCTTGTTTTAGCCAATTTTACCGTCACGTGCTGACATCTTGGTCCAGCAAATGCAAAAGGATGGGTATGAATGATGAAAATATGCAACATTGTCAGCACGTGCGGTTGGAGCTGTTGTGAGGATGCTGGCGTTTAGAATCAGGCAGGAATTTTTGGGCAGCAAATTTAGTTATCGGAGAACTGTTGGGCGTAGCTTGATTTTCTGTGATATTGGGGAATTAAACTCAGGCAACAGCTGGTAGAAATTTTCTAGGGTAATTGAATTCAATTGTTTTAGATTTTGAAAAGAGAAGGTTTTTAGTAAAGAGGGTGATAGGATGAGGTTTCCCTTCCTTAATTTGGCCTGGTTTGCTCTCTCCGTGTCCTGCTTGTATTGCATAAATGTGTAAATGTGGCTTTTTGAAAATAGGCTACTGTGCGTGGTCTCGGGAAGGGAAGAGATAGCCTATTTCCCAAAATAAAATATGGGGATTATATGTTAATCACTCTTGGAAAGGTAAATGACTCTGCAGGAGCCTGTGGTGGACAAAATAGAGAGCTGCCACGTGAGCTGGGAGGATCATCCCAGACACAGCTGCGTCAACACTGCTGGACCTTCCAGAGAAGAAATTATGTATGCAGTCTAGGACAGAGCTCATTTGAGTCACCTTGGATTGCTCCTTCCGCTGGATGGGATCCATGCTTGTGCCTGTTAAAAGGTTCTGACTGTATCTTGCTCTGCAATTCACTTCTCTTTCTGTCCATGATATTTTTACTCATTACTTGATGATACCCTTCCATGCTTCCCACTAAGCTTTTCATTTATTATCCTACTTGATCTGTAATATGTAACACCCCAAAATCTCAGGTTGAATGGTGTATTGGTGCACTGGGGAAAAAAATGTGGACCCTACTGCTTTTTATTCTTGATATAGCTGGATAGAAGAACACTAGTTTTAATTTACTCGATTTTTTTTCTGTATTGTTCTGCCTCTGAGAGTCACTGTACCCACAGCTATGTTTTACGATGGTTAATGTTATCAGTCCTCATTCATTGATGATACACTGATTGCATCAACCTAGGCCCATAAAAAAGAAAAGCCTTTGATAGCCCAATTTGAAACTGAGGGTTTGGATAGAGAGGAATTTTGCATAGTGTTTAGGTTAGTCTGAGAAAGGAAATGAGCTTTTCACTGTCAGCTCTGTGTACTATTCATCCCCCAGCAGTTCAGGGAGGTCAGGCTAAATCCTTTCTTTCTTGTGTGTTATTCTTTAAACAAAATCTCTAGCAGCAGGCAGATAATGAAATCAGTGCTGATGCATGGAGCATTTTGAGGAAGATGACTAGGAAGTTGAAAGACAGGTTTCTTTTTTTTTTTTTTTTTTTCTTTCTTTTCTCCCTTCATGCTTCCTCTGAACATAGGGGAAACATCAAACAAAGCAAGGCAACAATAGGTCCTGGTGAACTGCAGAGAAATAACAAAGATGTCACTGTGGTGAGGGACTGTGTCTCAGGGTGTTTAGTCAATGCTCTGCAATTTACTGCACAAGGAGGAGAGGGATGGAGACTTCTTGCCTCCACTTTCAATTAGCCAGTGAGCTCAGGTCTGTGTGTTGGACAGTGGTTTCCCCTCCATCAGTAGCTGTTCCACGTAGTAAGTACATGAGAGGTAATGGTAGATGGCCGAGATCAAGACCAGGGTCTGGCTTTTGTCGGGTAACAGAATTTGTTTTCATTCTGTGTGAGCTGTTCCGCATGGCCAGGGGGGTGGAGGGAGGGGGAGGTCAAACTTGCTCTGTTTTGGTTTGTTTTTCTTTCCGGCTGTACCTTTTGTTTTTACATGTGCGTTCACTTAATTCCCCTTCTCTCTTCTCTCCATAAATATTTTCTACAGAAAATCCACTTTCCTTTGTAGCTCTGTTTTTTGAAGCATACAACATTGAACCATTTAATGCTGACATTTAACTTGTGTATCCACACACAGATACTACATTTGGGACTGGTCGTTCTCTCCTTTGAGTAATTTCAGTAGTTTCAGGAGACTGGTATTTCTTTACTGGGAACAATTATTTTTACAATTTTGAATACCAAACTTTTCTTTTAATGAAGCTTTCCCAGATACTAGGCTTTGGCCACGTTCTTATAGGGCTGCTTGTGCTCCTCTGTGATATCTCAGAATCTATTAATCAGGCAGGCAGGGCTTTGACGTATCTCTATCTGAAGGGGAATTTCCAGCTGCTCTGAGTTGCTTCCAATTCACTTGAACCTACTCAGCTCGCAGACTCTTACTTGAGCCTGTATCAAACTTGCTATGCTGCTCCCTGACTGTTCTGGCACCCTGTTCATGTGTTAGATGATTTTTTTTTTTAATTTTTTTTATTTTTGTATTTTTAATATCCTTAAAAGTAGCTAAGTAATCAGCTGAAAGAGATTTTGCTCTATCTTTTTATTTTCCTAATCCTATTGAAGGCTTTATTACCTTGTTAATCACTAATGTCCGTTTATTACCATTCTTAGTCTGTCATTTCAGTGCTTTCTCCTTTTTTATTTATAAGCATTAATGTTAACATTATTACATGCTGAGGGAATTTGTAGGCCCTTGAAAATGATGGACATGGCATTGTTTTAAGGGTAGACTGTTAATACCAGTGTACATGTTCAGCTCTAAAGATCTCCAGCAACCGTAGTTTGACTATACAGATCTGTGCTCTAGGCAGGTATATTTGCAAGACTTCATGGTACAGCTTTGGTGACTGTTGTGGGGTTTATCCAGTGTTCAGATCAGACATACTGGGAAGAGACCTTTTTCCTTCCATATTCTCTCGAGCAGAGAGTGGAAGATTCCAGGGGGTGAGCAAATGCCGGGGATTTGACGATGAGCCACCTCAGTCTATCAACACCATGTGATCCTTGCCGGTGCCATTCTGCAAAGAGTCTACTTGCCAAAGCAAACTCATAATCCTTCCTAGTTGATAGCTATTTTGACCTTGCTAATGTCTTAGCCAGTTATTGGCGTCTTCCTTGACTTGCTAATTTGTTAAACCTGACTTCAGTGCTAATTTGTGGTTTTTGTGGTATTCTCCCTCTCAACATGTTTGGCTCCTGCCTGCGTGTCCTTTAAGGAATTGAAAGATGCTGCAGTCAAAAAGATAGGATTGGTCATTAACTGCCAATGTAGTTTTAGCTCTTCCATGCAAGTGATCATTCCCGTGTCTTCAAAGATGTTTGGGTCCCTTCTCAAGTCAAAGGGCAAAATAGCCTTCTATGAAATGAATTCATAGGCTTATCTGTACTCTCTGGGTGACTGGACTTTGTTTTGTATGTGGTACTTAATACATTGGAGGCAGTGGACTTCCTCTGTGCTATATCTGATCTGAGAAGCTCTCAGTGTGTTTTCCAGCAGAAGCAGTTGCAGAAAACAGGGTCAAGGCAGTGAGAAAACAGCCACACAAGAGTTGCTCCGGGAGGGCCAATGCAGACAAACATAAAGATTGACAACAGAGGGTGTGAGTGATCTGGATGGGGTCTCACATCTGCCTTTTCTGGATGTGAAAGAAGAGCTGTGCATAAGAAGGCAGCGCTCTGCCTGATGGTGATGTAGCACAATTATTTTAGAGAGGCTAAAGTGAGAGGAACCCAGTACTTCTTTTGATGAAATCTCCTTGGAACAGGAATGTCTTGTGGTGCCTTGCATGCCAAGCGAGTCTTGTGGCAATTTGCTGGGGATTTAGGTAGCAAAACTGCTCACTAAGGTCTCATTTTCTCTTTGGCACTTGTTCTCTCTATGATTTCTGCTCTAAGGGTCTTAAAATTGAGATGGCAGACACATAGGACTGATGATGGCTGCTAGTCAGGAACATCTATGTGCTTTTTCTAATAGAAGCCCCTCTTTCTTCCCAGCCACGGCAGGGGCACTAGATGCCTGTGGTTTGGATGTGGCATAAAGTTCACCATGAATGACTTGTGAACACCTGTACTGTGTGTGTTAGTCTGGTAACTGCAGATGGAAGGTGCTGGCAGCCAGAACAGACTGTGATGGAAAAACGGGACAACTGTATCGCTTTTGAAATTGTGACAAATGAGTGTAATACCTAGTTTGTTCCACATTCTAATACCTCTGTAACTCAGGTAGCTGCAATCCAGTTTGGTCAGGGAATCTCACAAAGCCATTTCCCTTTCCTTGAGGTCATACTCCAAATGTTGAATGCTTCCCCCTGCACCCCCCAGCCCACATGGCCTTTTGTGTGGGGCTTCAAGGGAATAACCCAAAGCACAGCTCCGGGAGGCTCCACCAGCGACTTGCACAGAAAGTCACGAAGGGGGATGCAGCTGGTTTTAGATGCCCTAAAGTATTCTAACTCTGAGCCACTGATGTCCCGGTTTATTCGACTTGTTCTGGTTTCTGTAACGAGCTGCAAAACCGCTGGCAGATAAAAAACGCTTTAGTCTTTTTTAGCACTGCTGGCGCTGGCATTAAGAGTTAAAAAACTGTTGGCATGTGTGTGTTTGGTATTTTTAAAATGCCGAGTACTATCAGTGCTAGGTACTACTACAATAAATCCCCCTAATGTCTTACATTAATATAACGTGTTGTGAGGGCTCCAGAAATATTTTAAAATGGTTTTGGCATAATGCTACTTCACTTCCAAAATGCAGTCAGCTTTGGGGTAGAAAGTATCAAGCTTGCTAGTGCTGTGTTGCACACAGTAGTAGGAATGTGAAACTCCAGCTAAGGGGTCACCGAGGCAAAGCTCTAATTTAAAGTCATCACATCTTTGCAAATGAGGCAGGGATGTTGGGTTTCATCATCTCATTACAGACACCTATTCATGATTAATGGCTTGAAACAGATTTTATTGTTTAAACAGGGCTGCAGCAGGGAAATTGGAATCCCAGGTTTAAAAGAGTCTATATATAAAGTATTCTGGAGTTGGCAAATTGCTGGTTTGCCAACCTTGTTCTCTGGTTTAGAGATCTTTCTCTTTTTTTTTTTTCCCCCTTTTTTTTCCCCCCCTGGTTTACTAGAGAAATATCCCTGCAATTTACTAATGCCTCAAACTGCTTTATGCAGTGTGCCAGACTGAATGGGTCTGAAGAGGCTTCAAGGACTGAGCAGCTTTGCTGCAAGGAGATTTGAAGCTGGAGGTGAGCTTTGGAGCAGTGACTTTGTGCTGTGCAGTGTCTTTTATTAACATGCAGAATGCAATAAACTGTGCGTCATGGAGGGGGGAGGCAACGTGTGGCAGGCTGTTAGAGGGACAAAAGAAGGACTTTTATTTCTGAAAACACCTACTGCTAGAGAGATGTAACCCTATTCCTAATTCAGTCCCAGAAATCCCAGTAAGAAATGGGAGAAACCCTTCAATTCCCTTCTTTCAGGCTCGACACAAAGATGCCCCGGCATCCTGCCGGTTACCGCTAGTGGCAGGTAGCTGCTCCGTGCCTCTCGGAGGCAGCGTGACCCTGGATCGCCTTGGCTGCTCCCGGAGCAGAGGAGTCTTTCCGCTGCCCTCTGTGCCTTGGGAAGGCTAAGGCATGTCTTACTTCCTACCACTTCTGTGAGCTGTCCTCTTGGGCAGATTAGGGACTGCCTCAAAGTACAAACTGGTAACAAAATATAAGTCCATTAAACTTCAAAGCAAGGCTTGCCTTCAGTCCTCACTGCTGTTTTCATACCCTTGCCTGGCTGTCGCTAGCACCACAGGGACTGGTGAGGGCCTCAAGACTGCTGTTGTGTAGGTCACCACTGAACGGGGAGGACTTGGTTTGGAAGAGCTACCTTCTGGAGCTGCTACTTGCTGCTGGCCGCAATTGGGTGAAGTCTTCTGGAGCTAGATAGGTTTCTGTGCTGGGACTACACAGGCAACACTCAGGGATGCAGGTTAGGAGCCCAGCCCGATTCGCTACTGGGAATGGGCCGAGCAAGAGCCATAGGTTTAACTTTGTAATAAGCTCCTAGTCCGTGCTGTGGAGACAAGCTGATGTTGCTTTAGTTCAAGGCTTGTCCTCACCCCTGATAAGTGTGTTTCACAAAACACATCCCAGATGCTTGGTAGATTCGTTTTGTATGTGGTACTTAACTAAACCTGGAAAAGGGGCTGTGGGTAGCCAGAGGAAGGGGCTGCAGGCTGGGGTCTGAACTCCTTCCTAGCTGTCGCTGTGCTGTCTTGAGCAAACCTTGAGCCCTGTGTCCTCCCGAGTGAGAGGGCAGCTGGTGTGGAGCCCTCGGGGAGTCAGGCAGCGTTTGAAGTGCTGTGTGATCTGCTGGGGAAGGCAAAGCAGTGTTACGGATTGCCGTCACTGCTAAGCGTCTGTGTAGGGCAGGGAAAGCTCCACAGAGGATTGCAACAGAACGATCAAAACAGTCTGCATTTATAAAGATTAAATTACAACTTTGCACATCTACGATTAAAGGAGGAGCTGTCAACGGCTGGCTTGTGTGAACGCACAATTCAATTTGCATTTTGTAAAACTTCAGATTGAGAAGGTTTTTTAATCCCTTGTGAAACAGGAACAATAGACCCTGGCTGTTGCCAGGTGCGTAATGCATATAGATACCGTGCAAACTTCTTTCATCGTCCTCTGTAAAGCTGGATTTATAACACTATACTTTGTTGCTCTAGTCCTCAGCTCCACCCTAAGCTTCCTTATTCTCCGTCATCTCTCTGCTTGGGAGTCCTAAAAGCAGACAGGCTGTAGCCTGCGGTGCCAGTTACAGATGGCGATGTGGCTGTGAGTAAACCGTTCCTGGAGTCAAATTCTCCTTGCAAAAGGGGACAGGCTTTGCAGTGACTGCCAGCCATGCTCGCTCTGGGGCTTCTTTAGGCTAAAACTTCTGCTTTCAGAGACTGCTACGCTTCCTTCTCTCTGGTACTATCCTGCTGTAACAGATGATGTTTTTCTGCCTTCCTCCTCTGGATCCTGTAGCTGGAGCTGCAGCTGTTTCCCAAAAGTGACAAATTGGGTCATTGCTCTGATTTCAAAGTGGGAAGCAAATTGAGCTTTGCAGTCTCCATGCCTCCCAGAGCAGGAGAGTAAACGCTGCTGAGCCAAAGGGTGCCACACCTGAACAGAGCTCCACTCAGCTAGAAGATCTGTTTTTTGGCTCTCTAACGCTTGGCATTTGGATGTTAAGATAGTAAGTTCAAATTTCTCATCTGCAGTAGGAAGCTCAAAGGTAAACCTTTTAATAGAGGAGAAGGCAGCATCCCTGATGTGTGTCACTCTTCCTGTCTTCATCGGAGATCTGAGGCAGGCAGTGGGATTGCTCAGGGAACTAAGATGTGTCATTCAAAGACAGCAAGCAAGGGGGGTGTGTGTGTGTGTGTGTATGTCCAGAGAGATGGAAAGGGGGAAGGTGGTTCTGTGTCAGCCAAGTGCCAGGGGCTATAAATCAATTCCACTGCCTTAGTCAGAGGGCTCTTGGATTCCCCCATGGCTCGGTTAAGGCACAAATAAGCTCCTGGGGAGCTAAGTCTTGCTAGCGGCACATGCTGTTTCAGCAGCAGCATCTGCCTCATAGCTGGCACGAGTGTAGGTCTGTGGAAGGATATTAATTCATAGCCCTGTGTTTGCTTTCACCTGAGCACCTGTTCGTAGGAGTTCCTCTTTCACTTTTTCCAAACCATGGATTTATGTTCTCCATCAATAACTGCTTGACAGCAAGAATTGCTAACAAGGAAAGTATATTCCAGCCTCCCAGACAAGAAGCTGATGAATTGGCTTGGAACATTGTCTGAAAGTACCTAGGATTTCTGAAATAAGCTGATGTGACCCAGCAACCATCACTTGCATCAATGTTAACTGCTGTGTCATAGTTGCATCAATGTTAGTTTAAGCTAGGAAGGTTTTCTCCTCCATGAAAACGGAGATTAGTTCAGATGACCTCTGTCAGTAAGAGAATAACTATGGAAAATCTGCTGATATATCCTTAACATTTGGAGAACGGGGTAGATTCTTGCAGACTGACATCTAATGTCGTTTCCAGTAGCCCCTGCTATATGCCTTAGCCTCCTAGTTGGAAACTTTGTCACTGCGTCTTACTGTGTGCAGAACCTCACTAATGAAATACTGTGCTTAAGGCTTATTTGTGCACTAAACCCATCTTGGTTTCCCAGGTGTACTTTCCTCAGCAGTTGTAAATCAGCAGACTGCATTTGTTTTTGAGTTGGATGTAAAAACACACAAAGAATGCTGTTGAAATCTTACTCTTGGACTTCCTGACTTCTCAGAAAATGCTGGGTTAGGGCCGTATGTAGAAGCCGTAGAGGTGGAGAAGTTCTTGTGAGTGCTTCACCTCCCACTTGCGATGGCGTGAGCGAGCTCCTATCCCACTAATGACCAACTGCATCTCTGAGACAATGACAGCTGCTTGCAGTGAAATGTGGTGACAGAGAAAGACACCACATTTTTCTGGCAACAAGATTTAGTGTCTGGGAGTGGGTCAGTGAGCTGGCATGATGCGGCTAGCTAAGTGTTCTTGGGATGCTTTGACTTTGGGAAGGTCTGTGCAGTCTTTTGCAGACCAAAGTGAGCTGTCCTGGAGCCCCATGAGCATGTTTAACACAGTGGAAAGGCAGAAATAATAGTATCATCATGATACTGTGAGAATTTGTTTCTCTGGGCACCATCAACTCTCCCTGGTTACATTTCTTCAGCAACATCTGTGAATCAAACCATTGGTGCTCTTGCAAGTTAAACACCAATCTTTTCACTTAGGCATTGCGTTGTCCTTCACAGCCTTCTCCTATTTCTGTGAAAATTAAGGTTCCAAACCCAGAATGAATCAATCCATATTGAATAAGGAGGTCACACAGAGCCTACCCTCAGATTTCTTTCGTTCTGCCAGCAGTTCTTCTGAGTGTTTAAAGGGAGAGTGCACTCAGCTGGCTAGTGACTGAGTCTCCCTTTCCAGTCCTCTTCTGCACTACAAATACATATACTTCTCCCCAAATCTAGATACTAGCCCTTGCTTAGCTGTGTCATGTTGGTGGTTTGCTGGAGTTAGGCATCTGTCCAACTTGCATGAAATGTGAGCTGTTACTGTCACCCTAAGGTCTATCAGTGAAGTAGTGATTTTATGTAGGAGGGTGTAACGCACAACATGGATCTAGATGGAGCTTTGCATGGTAGCATCTGCAGGGCTTTTTAATCCCTTTCTTAAAAGAGGTAGCTGTGAGTAACAGTATAGACTTTTTAAGGCTGCGTTTTGTTTGCAAGTACTCTTTTTGGTGAACATCTTGAAACACTAGGACAGGAGCAATCTTCCAGCTGATGGAAACAGCAGTGTGGATTGTGAGGGAGCCAAGGTAGTCATGCTGGAACTTAGACTTCCTGACTGTCTATTTTGGTTTTTTGCATCCAGGCTGCTTTATGGGGAATTTTCTACCCTGTCGTTACTGCTTCTGAAAACCAATGACTTGATGGAAGCATCTCACTACAGACTCTTAGTTGTCACCTCAACTGTAAAGATGTGCTTTTCTATTTTAAGTGATGGACCTATTTAATTACAGTACCACCTACAAGTCGCTTTGTTGGCATAGAAGGGAAACAGGTCTGTTGCTGGGCTGAACTCCCCTTCTCAGTAGAATAAAAAGAAAGCTACTGTAATGCCTCATCCCAGCCTTCTTTGCAGACACCTGAGCATGACACACTTTTTGCAGAGGAGAATATTAACATGATGTGAACTTAATTTCTCCAGCTGATGACAGTTTCCCACATTATCCAGTTCTTGCTGAGCTTTCCACCCTCAGTAGTGCCCAGAGGGATAATATTCCAAGACTGCTTGAGTGCTAAAGTGTCTGTCATTATTTAATATGTAGATGTTTCAGAACTAGGACTTAATGGTGCTAGGGCTGGGCCGTTAATGTCGTAGTAAACATCTTGGCATAAAGAAGTCGGTTGCTGTAGTGGGACTGCTGACCACTCCTGTCCCAATCGCTCATCAGGAAGTCAGTTGTTTAGCTGAACCAGAAATGTGTGGTCTTGTTGCAGCTCTACTGCAATCTTGAGGCATAGCCTGGACCCTCATCCTCGCCCAGAAAACCCTCCACTTGAGTGAAGCATGGTTTGAAGATGGAGGCAACTGTTCTGTTGGGAGACCTGAACTGAAGCTGCCATGCTTTTTGTACGTGAGATCATAACTCGTTGTGACCTCAGCTTACGTATGTCAGGGAGAGCTTTTTCTGTGATGTTTAGAAAAGGTCGGGTTAAGATATTTAAAGAAAAATGGCCAGTGGGTTTGTTCCTGATCTTTGTTTAAAAAACAAAAGATAGAAAAAATTCAGAAGTCAAATGTGGGCAGTGAGAGGATTTTATTTTGATAGCATTCCCCTTTAAAAAAAAAAAAAAAAGGAAGAAAAATCACCTGCCTGTACTCTCACAAAAAAACCCCTTATTTTCCAGCTTTGTGGTTTTCCAGGTTTGTGGTTTAAAAGGTGAATCCAGACTCTGGACTGTTAACCCTACCTCCAGTAATCTTACATAGTTGTGACCATGTGCACACAGATGGCTGCAGATTCTTCTGCCCTGCCTCTTGATACTAAGTCAAGAACAAATGCTGCAGAAATACCTACAAAATACTTAAGATCACACCTCTCCTCTGTCACTTCCGCTTGGAAAAAGCGATCAGATCGTTCTGATGCTAGGTGCCCCTCCCTGGCAGAGGTTTTAATGCCCACTAGGGAAATGGCGAATGGCATTTCAGATCATAAGCTTCTCTTACTCTATATAGGTCCTACTGTATGTTCCCTTCTCTCTGGGTATTGAATTGTTGTTCTGGCACAGTATTTGACTTGAGTTTTTCCCTGCCCTTGTTTCTTCCGTGGGGGGCTGTGTGCTATCACGCTGCTGACAGCACACGTGTTTGAGAGGGTTCCTTTACATGTGCCTCTTCTGGCATTTTACGATCCTCTCTCTTTCAACATGTGATAGCATAATATAAAGTAGGTCACTTTATTTCCTTTCTGCTTTTCTCAGTTCTGGATCTCTTGTGATCTTTGAATTCTTTCTGAGTATGTCAGTTCTGGAGACTCGTGACTGGGAGAGTTCAGCAGGCTCCTAAAGCCTCAGTAGTCATCTTGGGATTGGGCCTTAACAGGGCACTAGGGACATCTTTCTTCGTAGCCTTTGTGTGCCTTGGGTACCCTGTTAATTAGTGCCCTTGACGTGTTTTAAAGCGGTGAGAAGGAAGAACGATGGCAGCTTTCCTAATGCAGAACCATCGCTTCCTGCTATGATGCATCCTGTGGCTGCTGCCAGCCCTGCCCTCCTGTTCTCTCCGAGCTGATTGTAGCTGGCAGTTGTTGTCTAGAAGCAGTAAACCAAGTGAACAGCTCTACTTATTACCATTTATAAAAATGCACCAAGCAAAAGCTCTAGGCACAGTCACAAGTCAGTCCTTAAAAAAGGCATATGGAAGGAATTGAGTCTTTCCTGAGTCAGGCCAGTTCAGGCTACTGTAGATTTACAACAAACCCCAAAACTTTAAAGTACCTGAATTTTTCTACCAGCAGACTTGCTTTTGGATTTTATTTATACAGCCCAAGGTGGTAGAAGTGTTGGGGTTAAATTATAGCACCGATTCACTGAAACTCCCTCTTGTGAACAATTCTCAGAGCTGTAATACCAGGGTCTCTGCAGAGTAACACAGAGATGTGGCCCCCTTCAGCTTCTGTCACTTGGTTTCTCAGCAGGATAAGTGTGGTACCAAGTTATTCTATATTAACCCAGGGTGAGAATGGACCCCTATGGTTTATCCCACCTTAAATGTGTGTTACTTTGTGGCCAAATGCATGAGACTACATATTTTGTAGAGCTTCTCTGAAACATGAGACCGAGTTGGAGATGCAGAGAGACCTGATCCAAAGCTTCCACCCAAGCTGCCTTCCAGTGGTGTTGAATTCCTGAGTGGACTGCTCAACTGGTAGGCCTGGTTATTTAGGAGAAGTCAAGTAGAACTTGAACTTGGGTGTATTAGTATAAGGTGCAGTTTCTTAAGAAATTTGCTAAGCAAGCATGAAATCCTCTTTAAATACAGTAAAAAATTCAGACGTGAGAATAATATCAAGAGGGCAATGCAGCAGCATTTCAGGAAGAGCAGGGTTTAAGATTCCCATTAAAACAAAAATAGTTGTGCAAATAAAACTACCAGCTGATGCAGTACAAATGAGTGGTTTTAAAATCTGGAGAAAAAGCAGCTGAGTTATTAATCCCTGAACTGAAGCCCTTAAGTCCTTTTAGTGAGTGACTTCTGCTTGTCATCTAATCCCTTTGAATCATGGAAAACACAGACCCAGAGTTGTTCTCTGCTGTGTAGTAAGAGGAAATTTAACCAGTGAGCTAAATAAATAAATTGATTAATTGGCAACAATAAGGAGCTGTGTATGCACTGTATCTAATTGCTTTTTTATATTGTCTTACTCTAACTTCTTGGAAGACACAGGTTTGTGGGTTGCACGTGCAAAAATAAGCTACCAAAAAAAACCCAGCCCAAAATGCCCCACCAAGGCTTTGAACCTTCAGCTTCAAAGATCATTGTGTGGATCACCTTATATTGCTTTGGACAGTCTCTAATGGGGACATTGCTCAGCCAAGCTGAATTTATGCAGTAGACAGTCAAGCTGAAATTGAACACACCTCAGAATCATGGAGGAAATCAAATCTCATTTCCTTGCTTGCAGAGAACATGGGCTGTGTGGGCTTTCTTCCTCCTCCTCCTTCTCAGTAATTTTTATTCTACCAGGTCAGAGCTACCTTTTTCTTAGAAGAAATACTGAGCGAGTGGCTTCCCTGAGCCTTATTCAAAAACCTATCAGACTTAATAGCTTTGAAAGTGTTTGATGTCCAAGAGGCACTTGGGAGCACTAAATCCTCACACAGGGATTTTTAGGTTGTAGAACAATGGTGTCCTCCAAGCACTGCAGAAATTACTGTGGAGATGATATCTCCATTACAGGTCCTGCAGGTACTTATCCAGGAATATGGCAAAAGAGAAGTTGAGAGAGAAAGTGGAAGCCTTGGTGATCAACTGCTTATCCCCAAAAGAGAGGCATCATCTTTGCCTAAGTCTTCAGTAGTGCTGTATGTACAAATACATCCCATTTCTATAGCCAGCCGTTTCAGTTTAGAGCTGTGACAGCAAAGGGTGCATGGTTTTGATTCAGAGGACAGGCATTGTGGACAAGTAGTTCTCCAGCTTGTGGCTCTGCGTACTGATTAGCTCAGCTTGAGGATTCAACAGCTAAAGGTGCTTTGTTTGGGAAAAAAAAAAAAACCCAAAAGGTAAGTTTTGTTCTCCTCATCCTTTAGAGAGAATGGGTCCAGTGCCAGCATAAGTCACCTTTTCCTTGAATGTCAGTGGTGGGTATACGGCCAACACAATAATTTTATCTGGCCCATTAGCAATAAACCTCCACTTTGTGTCATGTCCTTCCTGCCCATCCAGCATCTGAAGCTCTGTGGAGATAGCACTGTCACTCTCATAGAGGTAAGATGCCTCTTTTCAGTCTCTTCTCAGCCATATATTCTGAAGGGACTTGTGGTGTTTTGGGCTTGTTGCGGGAATGTCTGAGTTGTGACAAAGCTGGTGCTGAAGAGGTGGTAGGTCTGATGCTTGAAGGCTATGCACGGAACAAGTGTTGCAGGGATAAACACTAAGTTCCCAGGCACACAAGCCCTTTTTGTCCTCAAAATGTCTTTGGATTGCAAGATGCCGCTGTACTGTGGCAGGAATCCTTCTTGAAAGACATTTATCATCTTGGGCCCTGATTGCTTCTGTTAGGTGTAAGGAGAAATAACTGAGTGTCAGCAACTTTTGGTGCCTCTGTGTTTATTTCAGAGAATGCACACAGACTTCTTTCCCTGAGAAGGGCAGTAATAAGCGGCAGACCGTTTGATTTGTCAGAAAGCGCTGACCTGTTTTCTGTGTGTGCTCCATGCCCAAGTCTCTGCTCCCTCTCAGATTCACCTTGCTGACTGTCTGCTGGCCAGCTATCCTGCACATCTCCGTTTCAGACAAGAAGTGTCTCAGCCCACAGAGTTGAGCATCTCATCAGGCCTGCCCTTGCTAGTGATTATCTTGGATAGCGGCCTCTGTATTTCCAGCTGTCCCACTAGCCAGTTAAGTGTTCCTTTTGAATTAACTTAGCAGTCAACTTTAAGCAGCTCTGTTTTTACAGGCACAAGATGTTTTCCATGCTGGCCATCAATGCTTCTGAGCATGAACGGTCTCATTCTGTTTCAGCTCTGGTCATTGCCCAGATGGAGTTCAAAAAGAATGACACATTCCAACAGCACAAGAGGGGATAATTTAACAAATTAAAATGTTAACAAGCTTCACTTCTTCAGCATGTCATATCAGAAATTGTTTCGTTCTCTTATTTCTGCTCTCATCACAGACCTTGTCCTTTCCTTTTCCTCCAGCTGTGCAATGCAGTTAGAGTAGGATCCAAAAGTGCGTCTGGGGTTTGTGAGGAGTCACTTAGTTGGGGCAGATTTGATCCCATTGTCTTGGTAGGAATTTCATCACTGTCATAATTCTTTTAAACTTAACTTGCACAGCTTCATTCGCAGTATCTAGGGGACAGCCATCTCTGCTCCTTCTTACCTTCTCAGTTACTCCTGATGTCAGTACTGTGCCTGGTCATCAGCACCCTCAGTGCTTGTGTCCAGAATGAGGAGACTTCTGAGTTGCACATTAGAATGTCTTATTTCTGCAGTAAGTGCCTTTGAAGGAGGAACACCAGGCTTTCTATTGCTGTTTAGGTGACCTGCAGTTAGATTGACTTAAACTAGTTTTGGAACTGCAGGCTTAGAGCAGATGTTTTGTAACTGAAGTTCCCTTTCCACTACAGGATATTCTGTTTATAAGGATCATCCAGCAGTTTATAGCTGTCTGTTCCAACTCCAGATTTGCAAAAGCCTTAATAGCTAAAACTTTTATATGGGCTGTCACACAAACTTCCAAGCACTGCCCACCTTCCCATATAGCTAGCTACCTTAGCATGCTGCTACTACAGTTTTTTCTACCTATTTGTAGCTACACCTGTTTGTAGCTAACCGATTGACTATAGATCTATTTCTTTTGGGCTGTACCTTTAGAAGGAATTTTTGCAGACTGAATTTATAAGTCTCTTAAAGTCTTTACACTGTAGTAAAGTCTTCTAGATACTGCCATGCAGGAAAGGACTATTGGAGTCACTGTGATAAGCCTGGAAATGTTGACTTAAGGCTCAAAAATGGTCCAAAAAGCAAATAGGGAATTAGAAATTATTAGAGGACAAAAATAAAGCAGGAGTACTGTGTTGTCACTGTGTAAGTCTGTGACAACCCGTGTTTTAAATCTTGTATATCGATTCTACTGCCCTTATTTCAGAAAATACATTGTAGAACTGTAAAGTAGTACAGATAATCAAACAGTTATTTGTGCATCTGATTTCTTGGCTATCCAGACTGCTTGCTTGTATTCAAAAGTTCTGGTTTTCTCTGTCTTACAGTGGACTTGAGTTCATTTTCCACGTGTGGTCAGTTAGGCAGGTGAGCTCTGGATTTCTTGTTTCTTGGCCTTTTCATTGCATATCCTTAGGCCGCTGAATTATTACCTTTTATCGTTTCCATTGCGCAAATAATAGTTGACCTTCTCTTGTCACTATTTAATTGCTTAAATGTAAGTAGGAGCTATGGAACTGATCTTTCAAAGCTATGCCACTCCAAATCCATACCTTCCTTTCCCAGTCCTAACTGGATGTTTCTCTGACATGTCCTATATTATTTTGACTTACTATGAATATACAGCATCCACTTGGTTTGTGGCCAGTTTTTTAGTGCATTACTGTTTAGCTTTGCTGCTTCCTTTAATTAAATTTATTCATGTTGTGCAAACCAAGAAACAAGATTTCTGATAATTTAAAAAAAAAAAAAAAAAGGTAGTCATGAGCTAGGTGGTTAGAACCTACTTTCTCTTGGCAGGTGTAAGACCCAGGGCTGTACTAGTGGCATTTGTAGAGGCTGTTCGCTTGCTAGTGGCTGTAAAAGCTGAAGAAAAAAGAAAAATCAAATGGGTGGTGAGCTCCATGGCTTTTTTGGAGTGTCTGTGTTCTCCTTTCATTTGTCTTGGTCTTCAAGTCAGGGTCCTGGTGAGGTTTTTTTACTAAGTCAGTGTCTGTAATCATTATATCCTGTAGAAGTCCATGGTGGCTGTGTGAGGAGCACAAACTCTCTTGGATCCCCTACTGGTTCCTGTGAACCTGACCAGCTGACATAGTTCCAGAAACCTCCCGTGACTGCAGGTGTTTGATTAGACCATAACCAGAATAAGCCTCCCCATTATTTTTCCCCTGGGCACAATTAGATTTTGGTTTCTTTGAACTGGAATGGTCCACTTGCTTCTGTCGGGGTTTGAGTGAACGGCGAGGGTTTTGTTGGATAATCTGTCTTAATCTGTTCTCTAGACAGCCTCTTGCCTGAGCCAACTGTCTTCTGGGCAAATCTGAATTTCTTTACTGAGAATGAGTTTCCTCTGGTGTACATCAAGTGTCCTGTTGTCACCGCGTCGAGGCAATCTGAACTGAAAGTTGTGTATTTGAGTTTCAGCATTTGCCAGGATGCTTTCTGGCTGCTGCCCCTGAAAGATTTTATTTCTGGCCTTTTCTTAAAATCTTCAGCTACTAGATTTTAGGTTCTTGCAGCTGTCTTTGATTTCTGTAACAGCTTTGTGTGTCCTGGCTTCTCAGTTTGACTGGAACAGCAGCTCATGACTTAAACTCTTTTATCTTGTTTTGGGTACCGAGGTTACTGGTCTTACTTTGGTCAGTTAACTGGTGCTGGAGAACTGTTGCTGAATGTTTTTTTTTTTTCCTCTATGTTCAGGGGGGCAAGGTCTTCTGTAAATAGAGGATTGCACCGAAGGTTGTGCATGAATCACAGCATTCATTTGCTGAATGCCGGTTAGCCACTTAGGCTGAATGGGTAATATGCACAGTGAGCAGAAGGATGCTCTCTTCCTCTTGTCTGATGGGTTGGTGACAGCAGTTGATTTACTGCTGTGCTAGAATGCAGCTGGTAGATAAAAAGCTTCTCCTGGAACAGCCCATCACATTTCAGCACTTAAGTTAATTGTAAGCACAATGGGGAAATAAAAAAATTAACGGTCCGGCCCATAGCTGTCTGCAGTGCATTTCAAGCCTTGGCAGAATTGCAAGTGCTCTTACGTACCTAGCAGTGAGAAATGTTTTCATAAATGCCACCAGCTGGAGATAAGGGTTCACAACTCTAAAATGGGCTGTAACTCCAAAATAGCAAATCTATCTATCTCAGGGTTTTATGCTCCTGCCATCGTCCTGGCTGCTGCCTGCCTTCCTCACAAAATTTCTAACAGGCGAGCTTCGTGGACCTCATTCAGTTTCTGGTGGATCTCCCCTTCCAAATCTAAAAGTCTGCTCTGGAGGGTACTTATTTTATTAATTGATAATTTTTAGGATAATTTGTTTCAGGATATTTGACTTCTTTTTCCCTGCCTGCGCTTTGGAAGTGCCAATGTTGTGCAGTACATGGATGTTCATTCTCTTGGCGGACACCCACTGAACCCATTTTCCTCCCTTGAATGACACGGAATTGCCTCCTGTATTTCCTCTTGAGAGCCTGTCCCTGCTGTTTGGGAAAGAGAGCCTGGAGTCCCACAGAGAGACCCAAGTTCTTTGTGCCAAGTGGGATATGCAGATTAATACAAACCCACTGACCATCCATGAAACTGAGAAAAGCGGATTGGTCTTGAGAAAAAGCAGTGGGAGGCTAAGTGCGTTTTTGCTCCTTGTCCTCCAAACCCAAATGGGTTGAGGAAAGTACATTTAACATGTATGGGAGTTGTCATGTGTGTGTAGACATGGCTTCTTGAAATTACTCTGTAGTAAAAGTATTCATGGTGCAGACTTCCAGTTACCTGACTCCTGGAGATCAGAGGGTGTTGTACTCCTAGCGTAGGACTCCCTAGCCCTCGTGATGGCTACACAGGGATGTCAAGGGTTATCAGCCACATTCGTATCTCCTATTTGACTATACCTTTTACAAATTAAGTCCCCTGCAAGCTGTGCACATAGCTGGTCTCTGTGACCACATGTCTCTCATTACTTGCCTTTGTCCTGCTTTGCAGCCTTTCTGTTCCTTAAGTTGAATCTTGCGAAGGCCTGTCCCATGGGAGCTTGGAATGGGGACTGCATTGTGCATTTACAGCTGCTTCTGGGAGGAGTTGGATGACAGTTTTGGCTTTGGGATGTTTCTGAAAGCTATGTGATTTCCAGATTGGTCAGATCTGTGAGTCTTTTTCCACCGTTAAGTAGAGTTGAACACTTTAGGCTTCTAACGGATTGCGGTTTTAAAACATTTCTGGAGCAGATAACTCTTGTCCTGAAAGGGGATGCCATTTCTGCTAACGGAGTTCAGAGAACGACAGTCATTTTCTGAGTGAGCTTATAAATGATTTATCTTTAGAAGAGGCACCTGTGGGCAGAGGAGAAAGACTGTAACTGAACCCTCCCACTCCGTGGATAGAAACTGTCAACTTTGTAGGTTTGTTCCTTTAAAGATCACAGATGTCTGTGAGATCATGGAACAAACATCTGAGCTACTCTATATCATCTGAGCCTGACAGGATGGCTCTATGCTGAGGTGAGGAAAAGAGGGTGTGAAATGTCCCTCCTTGATGTTGCTCAATAAAATAATAATTTTTATGTACGATCAAAACCTTTTGCCTTGTATAGAGAAGAGGCAAGGCCTGCATTTCAATACCACCCAAGTGCAAATGTGTAAAAGCAGTCCTCAGGAAGGATTTGGGATGTGGAGAGTTAATCTTCCCTCGTGTTTGGCTGGGCAGTGCAGTGGACACAGCAGGAGTGCCAGGAGTGACTGGCAGGGACAAAGGACAAACTGATGGGCAAAGACTGTTCACTCCTGGGCTCCTAGACATAGCGTGTCCTGGCTAATGCTTCGTGTGCTGAGCAGAAGGTGATTGGCAAACGCAAACTAAAAATTGTCTGAGTAACCTGTGTGCAAGGGGTCCCTGCACTCACCTTAGCAGTGGAAAGCAGGGTGAGGCACCTTCTCTCCCTGTCTCCTGGCTTGCTCACCTTTACTGTGTGCTGCTCAGCCTTGTCCATCTGCCCAGCTCCAGGCACTGAACAAGAGACTCCCATGAATCCCATCAGCTTTTGTTTCTCCGCAGTCAGGACTGGAGCATGTATTCATGGCCCAGTGCCATCCTGGGCCTCACGGGCAGCTGCGCCCACCTCTGCAGACCTTTCTTCCATTGATGACCTGAAACAGACCTCCTGTGTCTTACTGCCCAGCATTGCTGGTGCATCCTGTATTGGGGCACTCTGTTTCATACCTCGGAGGGAGGGCTTGCCCTTGATTGCTGTCACTTAATGTTTTGGGCTAGCTGAGCTTTTTACTATCAGAAAAATCCTCCTTCCAGGAACTTTTCCTGCCTTCAGGGCAGACAGGATGGTTCTTCCTACTCTGAGTGACAGTTGTGTGAGCTGGTGGGGGCTGTCTTACAGGCTTAGTCTGAGCAGCCTCATGCTCCCAGCCCACAGCAGGAGAGGGCCATAGGTCCTTCACTTGCATGTAGTACAAAGAGCAGCTGCTTAATGCAGGAGATTTGGGGCACTGGAGCAGGAATGACAACGTGCTGTGTATTTTGCACGTATCTGGCATGACTACACTTGTGTCTCAAGCCCAGATCTTTGTCTTTCCCACAGCGTGCGCCAGACCCACTCTGCATCCTCTGGATCCATAGGTGTGTACTGTAGGCACAGCATATCTTTGGAATCTGAGTTGTTGGACTGTCATAGCAACATCCTCCTCCTCTTCCTCTTAGTATTCATGAACATGGAATTAGTACTCATGGCTTGATCAGCTTGCGGTTGAGGGATGGTGTTGAAGTGTCAGCACTGCGTTTAGCTCCAGGACAGCTGCAAAGGTAAGGTAGTGGTGGGCCAGACAAAAGCTCTGTGCTGTTGCTTATCCTTGGGTGGGTGCTTTTCTTGAAGCCGCTGTGAATGGGAGCTGCTTCCAGCACACGTGTGTAGCGCTGGCAGTCTTGGTGGGTCCTCACTCTGAACTTGGCTCCTGCAGACAGTGAAAGAGGAAGGGGAGAAGGAGATGAGTGCATCTGGGGTCTAGGCAGAGTCTGTTGGGAAATGTGGCAGCTCTGTGTGTGTGTTTTTCTTTAAGTTCTAATTATTTAGTTATGTGCTTGCTTTGGCACTGCTGGGGATTAATTCTAGCAAAGACTCCAGCCTGCATCAGCAACTTTTAAGTTGCTCTGTAAGACGTGGGATGCCATTGGGGGGGGGGGGGGGGGGG